>CM061149.1:2969883-2984883 GCA_030710495.1 Labroides dimidiatus | reverse complement strand
TGATATCTCTGTTATTAACTGTTTATCTCTCCCTCTCTGTCTCTGTGAGCCTCGCTCGCCCTTACAGGTCCAGTTCCTCTGAATGCTCTGACCCCACAGGTGTTCTCTGTGACCCCATCAGGCTCCCTGAAGCGTGACCTTTGACCTAACCTTTGCACGGCCCTCTGATGACCTCCAGCTGGGGGTCGCGACACTTTGCTCGCAGGAACTCGCAGCGTGATGAGAAAGTTCGTCCATCTGAGGCGCAGAGAGGTTTGCGAGGAGCTCCGGTGCAGTCAGAGTTACACTCCTTATCCTGATCCACGCGCAGAAACTACAGACACACAGAAGAACAGCCTTATTATCAAACATTTAATCCATTACAGAAAATAAAACTGATCTCTGCCATCACAGTCCTCAACCTGATCCACACCCAGAAACTACAGAGACAGACGCATGAACAGGTGAGCATGAAAATGAAGTGGCAGATGGGGAGAGAGGGTCACATGCCAATGAGTGTGTGTGTGTGTGTGTGTGTGTGTTGTTTTGAGCTATTTGGTGTTGACTGAAATCTTGAAAAAAATTTGAGAGCGGTTTTGGAGCTTTTTGTTGTTGTTGTCATCCTGCAGAGTTCAGAGTCTGAACTCACCTTAAACATCACAGAGACACAGCTAACCTCCGCTAACCTCCGCTAACCTCCGCTAACCCTCACTTTCCTCTGACTGTCACAACATAGGTAAAGTTTTCCGTTCTCAGAGTTTAAGGCCACGGTCACACTGGCTGTCCAAACTGTGCCGTTCTCTCTCTGGCCAGTACGGCCTGCGGAAAACAGACTTGTGCCTTAAGTCTGATTCATACTGGAGTAGTGTGACCACGGGCTGTACTGGCCGTGCTTGAGTACAGCACAGTTTGAATGACCAGTGTGACCGCGCCCCAGGACCCCGTTTATACGACAACGCTTCACAGAGTTTCACTCAAAAATGCAAGAAACGCAGAGAGAAAAAAATCTGCGTTCACACGGAAACGCTGAGGGACTGAAAAGCTGTAGTATGCATACAAGGCCTGTAGGTGGCGTAATACCCGTTGAGTCTTTTGGTAGTCCCCCGCCAAAGAAGAGGAGGGCTGATCATCTGGGTGTATATATTCAATACATCTTATCTGAGAGCAGAAGTGGAGCAACAGATGATTTTTAAAAAGTTGCGTTTTAGGTCTTTAGGCTAAAGCTGTGTTTCCGTATAAACGAGAGGCTGAAATGCAACAAAACTTTTGCGTTTCATCCTGATACCATTGTCGTATAAGTGGAGCCTAAGAATCCTGACCTGAGTCAACTTCCAAACAGACTTAAGCCGCGTTTCCATGGTGCTGTGGTGTGACTAGAGAAGTGAACCGAGCTCAAGCACGCCTGGTATACATGTGGTCACACTGGCCAACTGAACTGGACTTTAGGGCTAAAGCGTGCTTGATCACGGTACGGATGGTCAGTGTGACCGTGCCCTTAGTGTCCCCTTTTGACCCCTTGTGACCCCTTACATAACCCTGGACATGCATCATGAAAGACCATGGATGAGTTAAACCTGACGTGAGTGAGGGAGCGAGCGAGCGAGCAGCTGATGATGATGTTTATGAAGGGAACACGTCCAAAAACACAACATGACAAACTGTCCTTCAACTTTCTTTCAGAGTTAAAGAGTGCATGCGAGAAAAGAGACCACCCAAACACCCAGACAGTGTCCTCTTCTTCTTCATCATCATCATCCTCATCATTATCATCATCACTATCAGCAGCAGCAGCAGCAGCAGCTCCTGCAGGCAGCAAACTGACGGCTCACACAGAGTCATTCAGATGCTCAGCAGCCCGCTCAGTGTCCTCTCACCCCGAGCTGCAGAGTCTAAATAAAGCTTTAACCTCCGAGAAACACGCTCTGAAACTCCGCCAGAGAGACGAGGACAGGCTCTACAGACTCAGACGGACAGACGGACAGCCGTGAAATCAGCCACCCAGAATCTCCACGACACTGTGGAGAGTCTAAGAAACAGACGACAGACTGAAGGGAAACAGAGGAGCTGTGCATGTGTGTGACTGTGTGTGTGTGTGTTTCTGTGAGAGAGATGACCTCCTTCAAACGTTCACCTGATTCATGGCAGAGAGACGTGCAGAACACAAAAAGTGACTCAGATCAGAGCTCAAAGATTTACTCTCTCTCTCTCTCTCTCTCTCTCTCTCTCTCTCTTTCTCTCTCTCTCTGTCTGCTTCAACAGGAAGGTTTTTTTTTTTTTTCCCCAGCACACAAATCAAATCCTATCACCCCCTCCTCACACTCTCTCTCTCTCTCCGACACACACACACACACACACACATAGTGCTGCATTATGGGATTCAATGTGGGGTCTCCAGCAGAGAGCACATTGTGGGCTGATAAGGGCCTTCTGGGCTGCGGGGCCCCCCTCTTCCCAGCACCCAGAAGGGCCCCTCACACAGCAGCCCCTCGGGGTCAATGGGGGCCCCGCTGAGAGCCAAGTGGACGTGTTAAACAAGGCGGCGGGAGTTTCCTGCGCTAACGCTCAGAGGAGGAGGATCATCAGTCTGCAGAGAGGTGGAAGGAAGAAAGTGACAGCTTCACCTGCTGCTGACTTCATCAGAGGAACAAAAACACTCTGAAGTGTGAACCATGGAGGGAAGGGGGGGTTAGGGTGGGGGGTCATGGGACTGCAAATACACTCTGCAGCCAGCTGCACACACGGAGGAGAGACACAGAGCCTTTAAAACAGTCCACGTTTCCTTGCAGGATTAAAAACAGCAGCTCCCCCAGCCTCCACGCTGTTTTCAAACCTCATTAAAGTAAAGTTACATATTTCATAGACTGAGCTGAGGGTATCCTCCTCTGAAATTCAGACAGCGCTACAGTCAGACAGTGTGATGACACCAGACAACACAGTGTGTGTCTGTGAGTTTGCGTATGTGTTTGTTGACATTGAGTCTAGAGTGAGTCTGCAGTGACTCTGCAGTGAGTCTAAATGAGCCTCAATGAGTCTAGAGTGAGTCAAGAGAGAGTCTACAGTGTATCTAAAGTGAATCTAGTGTGACTCTGCAGTGACTCTGCAGTGAGTCTCAATGAGCCTCAATGAGTCTAGAGTAAGTCAAGAGAGAGTCTACAGTGTATCTAAATTGAATCTAGTGTGACTCTGCAGTGTGTCTACAGTGAGTCTACAAAGAGTCCACAGTAAGTCTGCAGTGAGTCGATAATAAGTCCACAGTGAGTCTACAGTAAGTCTGCAGTGTGTCTACAGTGAGTCTACATTGAGTCTACAGTAAGTCAAGAGTGAGTCTGCAGTAAGTGTGCAGTAAGTCTACAATGAGTCTGCAGTGTGTCGACAGTGAGTCTACATTGAGTCTACAGTAAGTCAAGAGTGAGTCTACAGTAAGTCTGCAGTGTGTCTACATTGAGTCTACATTGAGTCTACAGTAAGTCAAGAGTGAGTCTGCAGTAAGTCTGCAGTAAGTCTACAGTGAGTCTGCAGTGTGTCTACAATGAGTCTGCAGTGTGTCTACAGTGTATCTACAGTGAGTCTGCAGTGTGTCTACTGTGAGTCTAGAGTAAGTCTACAGTGAGTCTAGAGTGAGTCTACAGTGAGTCTACAGTGAGTCTAGAGTGAGTCTGCAGTGTGTCTACAGTGTATCTACAGTGAGTCTAGAGTGAGTCTGCAGTGTGTATACTGTGAGTCTAGAGTAAGTCTACAGTGAGTCTAGAGTGAGTCTACAGTGAGTCTAGAGTGAGTCTGCAGTGAGTCTACAGAGACTCTAGACTAAATTTGCAGTTAGTCTGCAGTGAGTCTACAGTGTATCTACTGTGAGTCTACAGTGTGTCCACAGTAAGTCTGCAGTGAGTCTACAGTGTATCTACTGTGAGTCTACAGTGTATCTACAGTGAGTCTAGAGTGAGTCTGCAGTGAGTCTACTGTGAGTCTACAATGTGTCTACGATGAGTCCGCAGTAAGCCTACAGTGTATCTACTGGAGTCTGCAGTGAGTCTACAGTAAGTCTGCAGTGAGTCTACAGTGTATCTACTGTGATTCTGTAGTGTGTTTACTGTGAGTCTGCAGTGAGTCTACTGTGAGTCTACAGTGAGTCTACAATGAGTCCGCAGTAAGTCTACAGTGTATCTACTGTGAGTCTGCAGTGTGTCTACAGTGTATCTACAGTGAGTCTAGAGTGAGTCTGCAGTGAGTCTACAGAGACTCTAGACTAAATTTGCAGTTAGTCTGCAGTGAGTCTACAGTGTATCTACTGTGAGTCTACAGTGTGTCCACAGTAAGTCTGCAGTGAGTCTACAGTGTATCTACTGTGAGTCTAGAGTGAGTCTGCAGTGAGTCTAGAGTGAGTCTGCAGTGAGTCTACTGTGAGTCTACAGTGAGTCTGCAGTGAGTCTACTGTGAGTCTGCAGTGTGTCTACAGTGGTTAACAGTGAGTCTAGAGTGAGTCTGCAGTGAGTCTACAGAGAGTCTAGACTAAATTTGCAGTTAGTCTAGAGTGTGTCTACAGTGTGTCTACATTGAGTCTGTAGTGAGTCTACAGTGTGTCTACAGTTAGTCTAGACTTAATTTGCAGTCAGTCTGCAGTGAGTCCACAGTGTATCTGCAGTTAGTCTACAGTTAGTTAAGAGTGAGTCTGTTTTGAGTCTACTGTGTGTCTGCAGTGTCTACAGTGTGTCTGCAGTGAGTCTGCAGTGTGTCTTCAGTGTGTCTACAGTGATTGCAGTGAGTCTAGAGTGATTCGTCATTTAGTCCACAGTGAGTCAAGCATGAATCTGCAGTGAGTCTACAGTTAGTTAAGAGTGAGACTGTATTGAGTCTACTGTGTGTCTGCAGTGTCTGCAGTGTGTCTGCAGTGAGTCTGCAGTGTCTACAGTGAGTCTGCTGTGTCTACAGTGTGTCTGCAGTGTCTAAAGTGTCCACAGTGAATCTTCAGTGTTTAGTCATTGTACAGACTGTGGTGTGGATTTCTACAAAGTAAAACTTTAAGCCTTGTGGCTCTTTATGTAACAAACTCTAAGCTATGTAGATCTATGTACAACTTAAACTTATTAATTTGGATTCATATTAATACACTCTAAGTTTTTCGGATCTGTATTTAACACACTATAAGGAGTTTGAGTAGTACAAACTCTTAGGTTTGTGAATCTTCATGAAACAGTCTAGTTTATGTAGATCTGTAAAAACACTAACTTGTGTGGATCTTCATGAAACACAATCTAATATATGTAGATCTACATAAACATATTTTAGGTGTGTGGCTCTACATGAAACACTCTAAGGTGTGTGGATCTTTATTAAACATCCTCAATGGTCTGTGGATCTTTTTAAAACACTCTAAGTTGTGTGGATCTGTATTATGTGCGCCTGTATTATAAGGCGTGAGGATCTTTATGAGTCACACTCTAAATTGTGTGGATCTACTCACGGTGAGCGCGGAGAACTTCTGAGCGCGTGCAGCACACAGCAGACAGAGAAGAAGCAGAGGACGGACGCGCATCCTGACGCAGCGCGGATAAACTCTCCTAATTACGCACGATCCAAATCCACTCAGAGTTTCCTCAAAGACACCCAGACCCCAAGAGGACTGAAATCTTCTGAGTCCACAGAGGTCCCCGAAACCAGGAGTCCGCGTAGGAGGCGTAGGAGGAGGTCTCTGGTTTATTCTACAGTCTGTTCGAAATGTGTTCAGACTCTCTCCTTATTCCTCCCCCTGAGTCTCTCTCTCTCTCTCTCTCTCTCTCTCTCTCTCTCTCTCTCTCTCTCTCTCTCTCTCTCTCTCTCTCTCTCTCTGATCGGATGCAGGCTGTTCCTCAGCCGGAGGGACTCCGTCTGTTGGAAGGAAACACGTCAGGGATTCTTTTCTTTCACCTTTTCTTCTTCTTTTCTCCTCCTTACAAACCCAAACAAAGAGTCCCTCCCTCTCTCTCTTTCTCCAGCTCTCTCCTTCCTCTCCCCTTCTTTCTTTCTTTTGAGAAGCTTCTGATGATGTTTGACTGTCGGAGGGAGGAAAAACTGACTGCTGCCGGAGTCTGCGTGCAGTATACACCCCCTTAACACTTTGAACACACACACAAAGAGGGAGAGAGCGGGAGAGAAAGAGAGAGCGAGAGAGAGACTGTAACACTCAAAACAAAGTATTTATAATAAATGTTTTCTATATTATTCTGTAATAATCTGGATATAAAGTAAAGTTCTCATATTTCTGTATTTAAACTTTAAGGTGTGATTGTAATTATGAAGTTTTCTCACACTGCTCTGAAGTTTTCTCTCTTAATTTTAACTCTTCATTTATTCTTTTTCACGTTTTTATTTAATTTCCCAGTTTGAACGTTTGTTTCTCTCTGAACTGAAGTGAGAGGTGCCTCAGGTTTTTTTTTCTTTTTTTTGACAGAAACAGGATGTGAGCTTATAGATCTAATGATTTATAACTTTATTCCCACTCTGGTTTAAATCCCAGGTTCAGAGGTGAGGTGTGAGATCACCTGAGCAGTCAGTGAGAGAAAATGATCCGCAGGTTTAGAGGATGAGATGCTGACAGCCTCGGTCACTGCAGTCCGCAGCTCTAGCTCCACCTGGTGGTGATAACCACCTGTCACACAGGTGTATATTTTTTTTAACTAAAATCTGTTTAGGTCTGCTTCCTGTAGAGCCTCCAGCGTTGAGGAGACAGAGCAGGAACTTATAACCGTACCTGGAACTTTTCTTCCTTTGTGCTCCAGAGCTAAACTAGCCACTTAGTCAAGTATTTCTTTTTTCTTTATATCATCTCCCAAATATCTAACCCTAAATCTCTTGTTTTGCTATTTCCTGTCTTATTTGAACACACCCTGTCATGTTTGTCTCTGCTCATTGTTGTCTGAACTCCTTGTGCTGCTGGGACTCTCTTTCAAACGTTTTAATTAAAAAAAGAAAGAAAGAAAAAAAAATTTAATGAAATTAATCATATTATTGAAAGTTTGAAGGAAATAGTAGAAGGTTAAAACAATCTGATAACTACTGAAATGTTTAACAACAAATGAAGTCGGTGTATGACGTCACTCTTCAACATATTTAAACCACAGACTGTAATAGTTTACGTTTTATTTCCAGTGTATTTATTTTTAATCCAAGCGAACCTAATCTTTTAGCCTGAAGGTGGCAGTAATTAGAAAAACGATGACAACGAAGAAGAAGAAGACGCTTCCTCCTTCCGCTTCCGGTGGTCGGTTCAGCGCGAGCTGCGTGGTTTAGCTTCGAGAGCTAATAGGAAAAAAACTTCACACTGCGGAGCGTCTTCATCATCATCCATCATCATGTCTTATCACGATGAGGAGGAGGTGAGTTTGTCCTCTTTGGTTAAAGTTTTTATGTCATGGATCGCCCTGCAGCAGGAATGTTAGCCGACTAGCTGGTTAGCTACCGGCAAAAAACAGCATCCTCACAGAGCTAACATGCTGTTAGCATGATGTCGGTGATGACTGACGGTCTGTTGATGAGGTAAACACTCGCGTGATCCCTACGTCAGTTCTCAGGTGGACATCTGTGATAGGGGAGCTAACACGCTAACAAAGAGAGTTAACAGTTTCTATCTGTGTGACAGCTGTTAGCTTAGCATCAGTAACAAACCTCTCACTCTGCTGTGTTTTCTCAGTACGATCCTTACACCTACCCCAACGACTACGATCTGCACACAGGTAAGTCTGAGCACCTCACTTCACTTGGCTGCGACGTCATATCTGATCACCTGTTCATACTCATTACCTGTAAACAAACAGCTCCACGGGGTTCAAGTTCTAAGCCTCCATGCACCTGTCTCATTTTATCGCCTGTAAGTCACCAGAGATGTGGATGCAGCTCAACAAGGAACCGCTTTGACCACACTGAGTGTTTTTACTGAACATCATTTCCTGACCTGAGGAGATCAACAGCAGGGACAGCACAGCAGCAGTGCATTGTGGGAAAGTGTAGACTAAATAATCTCAGATAAGGGCTCCAGATGTTACTCGATAAACTTTATGGGAGTTTCTAAGAGGACAAGTTCAGAGAGAGAAATGCTCAGGATGAAAGAATGACTGAGACAGAGTAACATTTGAAACTATCGAAGTTTAAAAGACTCAAATGTGTTCAGAGCCAGTCAGCAAAGACTCAGACTGACTCTTGGTTACAGCATCAATAGGTGTGTGATGGTTGCTCCTCCCATCCAGGTGACCCTAAAGCTGACCTGGCCTATGAGCGTCAGTACGAGCAGCAGACCTACCACGTGATCCCTGAGGTGATCAAAAACTTCCTGCAGTACTTCCACAAAACCATCTCAGACCTGATCGACCAGAAAGTCTACGAGCTGCAGTCTAACCGCGTGTCCAGTGAGAGCATCGAACAGAAGATCTACGAAATCCAGGACGTCTACGAGAACAGGTGAGCTGGGCCTGGGCACACACTCCCTCTCTCACATACACACATAGAGCAGCTCTATCTGATCCTCAGAGTTAGACCCTCTGCTTATTTTGAGCTTTTAGAAAGGAGCGGTTACCTCTTCCAGTTTATTTACAGTGAAACTATCTGCAGAGTTTGTCCTGTGAGCAGATGTTCTTCTGTCATCTCACCTTCATTACATCTTCATAAAACTGCGACCTCTCACTCTGACTTTTCTCCTTTAGCTGGAACAAACTGACAGATCGCTTCTTCAAGACGTCTCCGTGGCCTGAGGCCGAGGCCATCGCATCACTGGTGGGAAACGGTGAGGAAGCACTCTGCCAACCCCCCCACCCACCACCACACATACATACAGTAGTGTTTAAGGTTTATGTGATTAAAACAATCACTTAGAGGTTAATGTCACACACCTCTGCAGCTCTGAGGCTGTGAAACACTCTCCCTGACCACCTGAGGGCCCCACAGACTGCAGATACTTATAAGCGAGACCCAAAAATGTCTCTTTTTACCAAAACTTATTGATAAATGTCTTTTTAGGTCTTCCATTTAACTTCAATCTTATTTTTTTATCATATTAACTTTTGACCTGTGGCACTTATAGATTGTTGAAATATAAAGTGCATTACAAACAAAATTTATTTTTGTAACACCTGTCAGCTAGAACATTGTGACTTCCTGTGCAATCACACAAACATCTGTGCATCAAACTGAGGGCATCACCCCGCTGCTTTGTTCTATGTCTTTCAAATATGATGTTTTTGAAAGCTGATTGACAGGAATACTGTGTGTGTGTGTCTGCAGACGCTGTGTTCCTCATCCTCTATAAGGAGCTGTACTACAGACACATCTATGCTAAAGTCAGCGTGAGTACCTGTCCTACCAGCGTCACCTGTGCTGGCTTATTCAGGACTCTGTGAAGACCTTTAATAACCTTTGATTTTGAAGTGTACTCTCTTTCCGTGTGACTCTTTAAAACATGTGATCACCTTCAGTAACATGTGATATCGTGTGTTTCTGTGTGTTCAGGGCGGACCAACTCTGGATCAGAGGTTTGAGTCGTACTATAACTACTGTAACCTCTTTAACTACATCCTGAGTGAGTCACCAGAGTCACCTGTTCATGTTTTACTCTAAATATCACCTGATCAAAGAGTCTCATCACATCATCTAACCGCCAACAGATGCTGATGGCCCCGCCCCCCTGGAGCTTCCTAACCAGTGGCTGTGGGACATCATCGATGAGTTCATCTACCAGGTAAAGTCAGTGACCCCACAAAGCTGTCCTCGGTTTATCATGATGTTAGTTTTATGCTTGAACGTGCGTCTTCGTCCTCCTCAGTTTCAGTCGTTCAGTCAGTATCGCTGCAAAACCGCCAAAAAGTCTGAGGAGGAGATCGAGTTCCTGAGGAACAACCCAAAGATCTGGAACGTCCACAGCGTCCTGAACGTGCTGCACTCGCTGGTCGACAAGAGCAACATCAACCGCCAGCTGGAGGTTTACACGAGTGGCGGTGAGGAGGAGGAGCTTTAATTAGTGAGGAGGAGGAGGAGCTTTGAATAATAATGAGGAGGAGGAGTTTTGAATAATGAGGAAAGGAGCATTAATAAATGAGGAGAGGAGCTTTAATTAGTGAGGAGAGGAGCTTTAATTAATGAGGAGAGGAGCTTTAATTTATGAGGAGGAGGAGGAGCTTTAAATAATGAGGAGGAGGAGGAGTTTTGAATAATGAGGAAAGCAGCTTTAATTAATGAGGAGAGGAGCTTTAATTGATGAGGAGAGGAGCTTTAATTGATGAGGAGAGGAGCTTTAATTGATGAGGAGAGGAGCTTTAATTGAGGAGGAGATGAGCTTTAATTAATGAGGAGAGGAGCTTTAATTAATGAGGAGGAGGAGGAGCTTTGAATAATGAGGAGGAGGAGTTTTGAATAATGAGGAGGAGGAGTTTTGAATAATGAGGAAAGGAGCTTAAATTAATGAGGAGAGGAGCTTTAATTGATGAGGAGAGGAGCTTTAATTGATGAGGAGAGGAGCTTTAATTGAGGAGGAGAGGAGCTTTAATTAATGAGGAGAGGAGCTTTAATTTATGAGGAGAGGAGCTTTAATTTATGAGGAGGAGGAGGAGCTTTGAATAATGAGGAAAGGAGCTTTAATTAGTAAGGAGAGGAGCTTTAATTGATGAGGAGAGGAGCTTTAATTGATGAGGAGAGGAGCTTTAATTAATGAGGAGAGGAGCTTTAATTGATGAGGAGAGTAGCTTTAATTGATGAGGAGAGGAGCTTTAATTAATAAGGAGGCGAGCTTTAATTGATGAGGAGAGGAGCTTTAATTGATGAGGAGAGGAGCTTTAATTAATGAGAAGAGGAGCTTTAATTAATAAGGAGGGGAGCTTTAATTAATGAGGAGAGGAGCTTTAATTAAGTGCGTTTGCTCCTCCTGCTGACCTTTTTTTGTTGGTTTATTTTGGTTATTTGTTTATTTTTTTCTGGTTGTTTGTTATAGGAGACCCTGAGAGTGTTGCGGGCGAGTACGGTCGTCACTCGCTCTATAAGATGTTGGGGTATTTCAGTCTGGTGGGTCTGCTCAGGCTTCACTCTCTGCTCGGGGATTATTATCAGGCCATCAAAGTTCTGGAGAACATCGAGCTCAACAAGAAGGTAGCGCAGGGGCCTACACACACACACACACACACACACACAGTATTAATGATTCTTTTGGAGTTCTGTACAAAGATCTTCTGTTTGGTCTTTGTGGGATCTTTGATGTGAAGTGATTTTAGCTCTTAATAGAAACCTCTCTGTGCTGCCCCCCGTCTGTCTGACAGAGCATGTACTCCCGTGTACCCGAGTGTCAGATCACCACCTATTACTACGTGGGCTTCGCCTACCTGATGATGAGGCGCTACCAGGACGCCATCCGAGTGTTCGCCAACATCCTGCTGTACATCCAGAGGACCAGGAACATGTTCCAGAGATCCACCTACAAATACGAGATGGTAAAGAAAACGGGCTCTGTGGATCTGAAGGTTAGACACTCCAATAACTGCTGTTTGTCTCACCTCTGCTCTTTGTGTGTGTGTGTGTGTTCGCACTCAGATCAACAAACAGAACGAGCAGATGCACGGGCTGCTGGCCATCGCTCTGACCATGTACCCGATGAGGATCGACGAGAGCATCCACACACAGCTCAGGGAGAAATACGGAGACAAGATGCTGCGCATGCAGAAAGGGTGAGAGAGAGAGAGTGTATCTGTATCTGTGTGTGTGTGTATCCGTGTATGTGTTTTATTGACCTTCTGTATGTTGTGTGCCCTGCTCAGAGACCTGCAGGTGTTTGAGGAGCTCTTCAGCTTCGCCTGTCCCAAGTTTTTGTCTCCCGTGGTTCCAAACTACGACAACGTTCATCCAAACTACCACAAGGAGCCGTTCCAGCAGCAGCTGAAGGTGTTCGCTGAGGAGGTGCAGCAGCAGGCTCAGCTCTCCACCATCCGCAGGTACGCACAGGGGTCAAAGGTCACCCTCCTGATGAACATGTAACATGTTTGACCTCAGATTCTTTTTAGGAGTGTTTGTGTAGCTCTGTGTGTTCACATGTGTGTGTGTGTGTGTGTGTGTGTGTGTGTGTGTGTAGCTTCCTGAAGCTGTACACCACGATGCCCGTAGCCAAGCTGGCCGGGTTCTTGGACATGACGGAGCAGGAGTTTAGGATCCAGCTCCTGGTCTTCAAACACAAGATGAAAAACCTGGTCTGGACCA
Source organism: Labroides dimidiatus (assembly GCA_030710495.1). NCBI lineage: Eukaryota > Metazoa > Chordata > Actinopteri > Labriformes > Labridae > Labroides > Labroides dimidiatus. Next base: position 2,972,706 of record CM061149.1, on the reverse strand, counting down.
GCGGGATCTCCGCTCTGGACGGGGAGTTCCAGTCAGCGTCTGAGGTCGACTTCTACATCGACAAGGTAAGAGAGCTCACACACACACACACACACGCACACACCGACCAACTTTATTTCTAGAGTACTTTAAAACAACCACAGCTGAAAACAAAGTGCTGTACAGAGAGCTGAATGAGAAAAACAGATAAAACAGACACGAGGAAACTAAGTCTCTCTAACGCCCCCTTTCTGTCAGGACATGATCCACATCGCTGACACTAAAGTCGCTCGACGTTATGGAGACTTCTTCATCCGACAGATCCACAAGTTTGAGGAGGTGAGTTTCTGATGGCTCTCTGTGATTCAGGACTTTGTGTTTTGTTTGCGTGTCAGTGTGTGACCTCTCTTTCTCTCTCTCTCTCTCTGTGTCTCAGCTGAACCGGACTCTGAAGAAGATGCCCGCCAGCGGCTCGTCTGCAGCGTCCGGCGGCTCGGCCAGCCGAGGAGTCTGAGCTCCTGCAGAGATTCATGAAAGTGTTAAAGATAAAACTTTTCTATGTGACCCGGAAAATAATAAAGAGAAGAAGCCGTGCTGAAACCTTCATCCCTCCTGTTGTTGTTTGTTTTTTTTCTGAATGACCAGCAGGGGTCAGTGTTTCCCTCAGCTGCACAGTTCAAAGAGGCTCCAGGCTGAACTCGGGTTTCTGTCTCTGTTGCATATTTATTTTGTTATCACAGATCATCCAACATTTCCCGACACAGACTTCAGGACGATAACGACGAAGAACTAAAAAGTTACAAAAATGTGGATATAAAAACTGAACATTAGAAACACAACACTCGTCAGAAACATTTCATACAAACGGAAACAAACACATACGGCACCAAAGCACGAGATACTCAAACATCCAAACATGTTCCTGTTTGGTGATCCAGCTTTTCTTCAAAAATATCTTTGATTCATCACTTTTTCTATCAAATAAAAAAATAAAGAAATGCAGTGACTCTTTGTTTCCTTTAGGGGGCAGTGTGGAGTCTCTGTGGGCTCAAAGCCGTCTTTATAAAATCAACTTCTCTTCTTTTTATAGACTTTATTTTTTACTGCCTTTAATACAAATCTGATATAAAAAGTTTTTATTATTTTCAGTGTTCAGAGAGGAAGAGGAGGAGGATGAAGTTCCCTCTTTTTATCAAATCCTCTCAGACTGTCTCAGTTTTTTTGAACACCAGCTCCTCTCACACCTGCTGCCAGGTAAAACAGCTCCAGGTGAGGAATCTGAGAACTCCAGTCAGAGTCTGATCGTTTTTAATTTACCAACGAAGAAGAAAATAAGTCCAGAACTGCAGGTTTAAGATGGCCGTCTGCTGGTCTGAGCGCGTGCAGCTTCAGTTTCCTGTGTGTGTGTGTTTAATGTGTGTGTTTAGTGTGTGTGTAGGATCTGGAAGGATGAGGCACCTGTAGGACAGAATAAGCTCCTCCCACAGGACAGTCTGTCTGTGACAGCAGCTGGTTAAACTCCGCCCCCTTCCTGTGATCATACGATCCTCTTGGACCAATCACAGACAGTCTCTGAGGTCAGCTGACCGATTCTCTGGACTAAACACACTCCTGTCATGCGTCCTCTCCTGATGGAGGCGCCGTGGAGCCGTCCTCAGACCAGCGAGGCCTCGGCTAGTCATAACTCGGTGATCTCCAGCGGACTCTCGGACAGGATGTCCCCGTCTTTGTGGCGGTGCAGCGGGGTGGACTTGGCGGACTCTGTGCGGGCGTTGCGTTCAGAGTACAGCCCCCCTTCACTGTTCAAAGCCTCCAGAGAGCGAGCCAGAGCCCGCTGGTCGTCCTCCGGCAGGCTGTTGAGGTCAGAGGTCAGCAGCGTCCCCGTGCTGCCGTGGACCACGTGCACGCCCTCGGGACCCTTCAGCTCCACGGGGAGTTTGTGTTTGAAGCGCAGCGTGCCGCGACCGCCACTCAGACGATCGTCTTCATCGTCATCCAGGTCGCTGTGGATCAGCTGAGGAAGAGGAGGACAGAAAGACATGATGAAGAGGAGGAAGAACATGAGAAGACTGTAGCTTTAAGAGAGACGGAGTGATGGAGAGCTGGAGGAAAGAAAACGCTTCAAATCAACGGCAACAGCGGAGGAGGATTCACACAGAGAGGAAGAGATTCGCTCCTAATGCTCTGTTTCAGAGATTTAACTAATCGACTGAGAGAGGAAGCTCCGAAGGAGAGGAAACTGAAGGACAGGTCACACAGGTGTGGGCGGAGCCTCAGGTGTTCGTGTCCCACCTCAGTGATGGACGACTGATCCCCCTGACTCGTTGACACGGTGACGAGTCGAGCTGCAAACAGCTTCTTCAGTCTCAGGTAATCATCCAGGACCACTTTGAGCAGAGAGCCCTGAGGACGGCACCAGGGTCAGACACAGACTGAGTACACACACACAGTCCTCACACACACACACACACAGCCCTCACACACACTTTAAGACACACTGTCTCGATAACATGTTGTCCAAACTCAGCTGGTCTCGTCCTCTCAGATGGACCACAGGTCACGTCCCACGACCTCTCACCTCTGACCTTATTGGGTGAGGAAATGTTCACAGGTGTCTCACCTTGATGGGCCCCTCCCTCATGATCTGGCCCAGCTTGGCGATGTTGTCGTACTCCTGGATGGCGGCTCGAAGGTAACGATCGTCCTCAGGTTTGGCTTGTGGCTCCCGACCGAACGTCCCCTGAGAGGAGGTCAGAGAGGAGGTCAGAAACACTCGAACACGTCATCCTGAGTAAAACCGTCACGTTAAACTATCCTCAGGTGAGCTGAGCTCAGGTGTGGACT
>CM061149.1:2932383-2964883 GCA_030710495.1 Labroides dimidiatus | reverse complement strand
CAATTACAGATTTCATTGTCAGGTTCTAGTTCTACCTCTGAGATGTGGATGATGGTCCCGTTGGCTGGTCTCACAAACACAGGTCGATTGTCGTTGACGTCTATGACGGTGATGATGAGGTCTGCGGTTCCCCAAAGAGGCGGACGGCCCTGATCTGTCGCCACCACGGTCAGATTAAACCGCTCAGAGGACTGAAGCAGGCGGCGAGAGCGCACCAGTCCCGTGTTCGGGTCCATGGAGAAGGCGTCTGAAATCAAGAGGAGTCAGGTCAGTCGTATAACCCGTCATGACGTCAGTCTAAGAGAAAGCGTGGAGTGATGACTGCTTTCAGACCGCTCCTCTCACCTGAGTGAGGTCCCAGCATGCTGTACAGCATCGCTCCGTTCTCTCCTTCGTCCAGGTCGCTCGCTTTCACCGTGATCACGGACGTCCCACTCGGCTCGTTCTCAAACACGCTGGTGTTGAACACTCGCTCTGTGAAACGCGGCCGATAGTCGTTTATGTCGAGGACGGTCACCAGGACCTGAGGACGGTAAAGAGAGAGAGAGAGAATGTGGTGGAGTCTAAGACCAAACATTTAAAGTGTGAGAAAACAAAGCATCAGGGTCAGGAGGGAGTCCTGGATCAGTTTTAGGTCCCTCTTTGGGGTCAGTGTTTCGTGTTTTGGTGTTGAATCGGTCTAAGGTAGACCACAGGTATTAATCTTACCTGCACAGAGTTTTCCCGTCTGTTGTTGGAGCTTCCTCCGGGATTATCCCGGGCGACGGCGGTCAGCGTGTAGTGATCTTTGGTCTCTCGGTCCAGAGGAGACAGGATGTAGATCTCTCCCTGATGAAGAGGAGGAGGATGAAGCTCAAACACGCAGACTGTCTGTGGTTCATGTTTAAACTCTGACAGAGTTCAGCCGACTCACCGTCTTCGGTTTGATGCCAAACTTTCCCTCCCCGTCCACCAGACTGTACTCCACCACAGCGAACAGCCCCGAGTCCGCGTCCGCCGCACTGACCTGGACTATGACCGTCCCCAGGTCCACGTTCTCAAACACTGGCTCCTACACAGACACACACATGCAGGAGGATTTTAGGTGGTTTTGGTCCGTGGTAATTTGATCTTTAGTGGCGTCCACATGAAGCCACACCCCCTGTGAAACATGACACCTGTTACCTGATAAGACGGCTGCAGGAACACAGGGTTGTTGTCGTTCACGTCCACGATTCTCAGGTAAACTGGCAGCTCGGCGATCCTTGGAGGAGAGCCGTGATCCTGGGCCCGGATCGTGAAGTTCAGCCACTGAACCTGCTCGAAATCCACCGTCCGGTTGGCTACGATCTTACCTGAGCGAAGGTTCAGAGAGAGCTTCAGATCAGTTCTCTGCAGTAAAACTGTCTCTGATTGGTGGATGTGGTCTCCAGCTGTTTGTCAGGTCTGTGTTTTCAGTTCTCACCTGTAGAGGGGTCCTCCAGCCGGACGTAACCCCCGCGGGGCAGGTGCAGGAGCTGGTAGATCACCTGCCCGTTGGGACCTTTATCAGGGTCGACGGCAGACACCGACAGCAGCGTGGTGCCGGGCTGAGCTCCCTCCAGAATCTTCTCGGTGAAGTTTGAGACACCAAACGGCCGGAAACGAGGAGCGTTATCGTTCACGTCCAACACGTTGATGGTTAACCTCGCTGCAGAGAGAGGGAGAGAGAGAGAGAGAGAGAGAGTTTAAATCACTGATTAAGACGACGATGTGGAAGAGTTTGAGTAGCAGAAACAGACTCACCGTTAGGCACACTTCCTGACCGGTCGATGACCTCACTGGCATTGTCGTGGACAGACACGATGATGTCAAACGTGGCGACCAGCTCTCTGTTGAGCGGGTTTCGTACGAAAACGGCGCCTGCAGAGATCAAACGTCAGTTTGTTGAAACGTTCAGGAGGAAAGTTTCCGTCTGAGTCGCCTCACCTGTGTGTAGGTCGATACCAAACGACTCCTGCAGCCCATCCACCGGGTTGTTCCCATCATCCTTTGCTTCCACTGAGATGATATAATACTCCAGGCGGGGGTGCAGGTCAGGGTCCTCTGCGGTTAGCGTGGCGACAACCACACCGGGTGGCGTTGACTCATTGACGTTAATCATAGTCACCGGCTCGATGAAGCGAGGACGGGAGTCGTTCACGTCATCCAGGATGACCGTTAGTGTGGCGGTGCCTGACATGGGGGGTGTGCCGCGGTCTGTCGCCATGACGACCAGGCGGTAGGACCCACGCTCCTCTCTGTCCAGTGTCGTGTTACCCACCAGGACAGCACCTGAGAGCGGATCCACCACGAAGCGGTCCTGGGCGCCGCTCTCCAGCCGATACATGAGCCAACCATTAGCTCCCGAGTCAGCGTCTGAGGCCGACAGCTGAGTGACCACGACACCTGGAGAGGAGAAGGGGCGGGGCTTCACCAGGAACCCATTTAACCAGTAACCTTTTAAAACTAGTTTCAAATAAATAAACTGTCCGGAAGAAAACAAACCAACACGAAACTCTGAAAAATGCAGTTCACCGAGTGTCCACTAGAGGGTGTCTGTGGATTATTATTCCTCTGGTCTCTCTCTCTCTTTCTCTCTCTCTCTCTCTCTGTGTGTGTGTGATCTCACCTGTGGGGCTGTTCTCAGGTAGTCTGACACTGAAGCTGCTCGGGTTGAACACTGGTGGGTTGTCGTTCTGGTCCAGGATGGTGATTGTGAGCGGAACGCTGCTGTTTAACCCCCCCACGTCCTCTCCTACCAGGAACAGCTCCACCCGGGGCTCCTGGAACGACTCCCGGTCTAAACGGGCTCCCTGACGGACTCTTATCACACCTGGAGGGGAGACACAGGTATTAATGCTGCTCACCTGTGGTTGGGTCTCTGTGAATGAAGGATGTTACCTGTGTCAGAGTCCACGGTGAAGAGGTCCACTCTGGATCCCATCAGGCGGTACTTCACCACAGCGTTGGGTCCGATGTCCCTGTCCTCAGCCAGAACCGGACCGTTTAACACAGACACTGAGCTACCTGAGGGGACGACAGGTGAGGACGATCAGGGACAGGTGATCTAACTCTGGACCAGGTCTCTGTTTGAGTTTATCCCTGATGAAAACTCAGACTGTGACCACGAGACCAGAACAGTTTAAACCTTTTGGATCAGGACTATAGTTCAGGACTCTTTAGACACCTGGATAGACATGGACAGGTACTGATCTTGCTGCTGTCACACACACATACATACAGCTGTGTGAGTGTGTGGTTAACACAGTTCCACATGGTAATGTGTGTGTGTGTGTGTGTGTGTGTGTACCTGCTGCAGAGTTCTCGGTGATCTCAGCTCTGTAGCTGCTCCTGGAGAACAGAGGTCTGTTGTCGTTCTCATCCAGGATCGAAATGATCAAAGAGTCCGAGTCCTGAAGACACCAGGACATGGAGAGACACCACAGTTTACTGCAAACCAGGATGGACATAGAGACTGTGTGTGTGTGTGTGTGTGTGTGTGTGAGTGTGTGTTACCCTGCGGGCTATGCGGGGGTTCTCTGGGTTGTCTTTGACGGTGATGGTGAGTCTGTACTCAGAGACTCTTTCTCTGTCCAGAGGTCTGTTCACCTGCACCACACCTGTCTGACACACACACACACACACACACACACACATACACATATAGAGGAACACGTGACCAACAGGTTAGTTAATTACATCTTCTATACGCCACAGCTCTTCAGGACCTGAGTGTAAAGGTGTGTCTCACCGTGTCGTTGATGTAGAACGCTCCGTCCCGGTTTCCCGCCGTGATGTTGTACGTGAGCAGAGCGTTTCGTCCGCTGTCGGCGTCTCGCGCTTGGACTTGAGCCACTGAGGTGTGAATAGATGCACCTTCACTCACGCTGGTGTTGTGAGGAAGGTTCAGGAGGACCGGGTCGTTGTCGTTAATGTCTCTGACCCTGACCCCCACCACCACCTGTGGGACAGGAACCACACCTTATAACACCTGAGTCACATGATCAGGGTCAGATCAGCTGACTGACTCATCAGAGAGATTACAGGAAGGATTCACCTTAGAGGTCTGACATCATCACCGTCTTCAACAAAGAACTAAAAACAGTCATCTGCATCCTATCAAAGATCTCACACTGAACTTGTGTTTGTGAGTGTGTGCATGTGTGTGCGCGTGTGTGTGTGTGTGTGTCTCACAGAGCTGTTGCGGGATGGGCTCCCCAGGTCTCTGGCGGTCACGGTGATGTTGTAAAAAGCCGTTGTCTCTCGGTCCAGCTCCACATCCTTCCTGACACGCAGCTCTCCCTCCACTGGAGAAACCATGAACTCATCTGAGGGAGACACAGGAGGAGGGGGCGGAGTTACAACCTGAGGGTTTACCTGTTCACAGGTATAACGACACAGTGACATCATGTTACGGACTCTGCTGGTCTCCGGCCGTGATGCTGTACTCCACTTTCCCATTCAGACCCGAGTCTTCATCGCTGGCTCTTAGAGTCCAGACTCGGGGCCCCGGCTGGCCCTCGGTAACCTCAAAGGGCCCCTCGTAGGCTCTGGGAAAGGTGGGGGTCACATCGTTCACATCGAGGACGTTCACCAACACCTGAGGGAAGAGAGAGAGAGAAGTGTGACCTTCTGACCTCAGAGGACTCAGAGTTACTGATTTTGACACATCAGCATGGAACGCTCATATCACCTCTCATTACGTCTCATCACGTTTCATCACGTCTCATCACATCTCACCACGTCTCACCACGTCTCACCTCTTCTCATCACGTCTCATCACATCTCATCATTTCTAATCACGTCTCATCACATCTCATCATATCTCATCACTTCTCATCACGTCTCATCACATCTCATCATATCTCATCACTTCTCATCACTTCTCATCACGTCTCATCACGTCTCATCACGTCTCATCACGTCTCATCACGTCTCACCACGTCTCATCACGTCTCATCACGTCTCATCACATCTCATCACTTCTCATCACGTCTCATCACATCTCATCACATCTCATCACTTCTCATCACGTCTCATCACATCTCATCACGTCTCATCACGTCTCATCACGTCTCATCACGTCTCATCACATCTCATCATATCTCATCACGTCTCATCACGTCTCATCATATCTCATCACTTCTCATCACGTCTCATCACATCTCATCTCGTCTCATCACGTCTCATCACATCTCATCATATTTCATCCCATCTCATCACTTCTCATCACGTTTCATCATATCTCATCACATCTCATCACGTCTCATCCCATCTCATCACTTCTCATTACATCTTATCATGTCTCATCACATCTCTCACAACTCTTTAATAAACAATGAAGCTTTATTAAGTCGTCACCGTGGTGCTGGAGGTGAGGCGCAGAGCGGGATCGGGACACTGATCCGTGGCGGTGACCACAAGAGCATAATGTCCACTACTGATCTCATAATCCAGCTCCTTCACTGCTGTGATCCTCCCCTACAGACACACACACACACACACAGGGTCACAGTGTGTTATGGTTTGTATTTTAGAAATGTTCCGTTAAATAAAGATGATAAAAAGTGTTTTAAACATGCTTTCTGTTTTTGTTGCGAAGTTGCTGCTTATGTGAAAAGTTTTTACATCATTTTATCTTATTCTCTTTTTTTTCGCATTAGATGTATTTCAATATTAAAATCAAGAGACAAAATCAACAGAAAAAAAATCTAACTTAAATTAATCTTTATTTTATTTTAATTTATTTTATCATTATAATTTTATTGTACCCCGACACTTGGGAAACATGTTCTGTGATATTTCATTTTTTTATTCTTTGATTTATTAAATGTAAAACCTTTCTTTTTCCATACTGTTGTGAATTTTAAAACTTTTGGTTTTAATTTTCAGTTGAATTTTATATAACTATGTTACTTTAGTTCTTTTTACCGCTAAGCTGATGATGTGATTGTATTGACTCAATTTCTTTTAATGTGTTAACATTTTATTTGTTTTTGTTAAATTTAATATTATGTTGCTGTTATTTCATTTTATTTTTTTTAAACCTTTTTATTACGTTGTTTGATTTTAGTAAGTGTGATGCTTTTCATGTGGAACATTTATTTTATATTATTGTGATGCTGCTGAAGTAAAGTTCTTTTTGATTCTTATTGATTCTCTTTTGTTCATTGTCATATCTTATTTTATTTAATGTTAAGTTCAGTTTTTCATACTGTGATGGTGTTGAAAAGAACAGTAGTGATCTGATTATTACTGTTATTTCTTTGCTCTCTGTTGCTGTTTATGATGGTGTTGATGTGGAAATTGTTTTTTTTTTTAATTTAAATTCTATTTTAATATAAATTCACTTGAGTTCAGTTTTATTGTACCGTGATGGTGTTGATGTGAAAGGTCTGGATCAGGTTGCCATGGGTGATGGCGTATCTCAGAGTTCCATTGGGCCCTTCGTCCGGGTCAATGGCGGTCACTGTGGCGATGGTGGCCCCCACAGTGTCGGGCCCCTCGCTCAGCACGGTGACGTACTCCTCTTCAGGAAACTCAGGGGCGTTATCGTTCTCGTCCACGATGAGCACGTGCACGCTGGTGGACGTCTGGAACATGAGACAACATCGATTAAGTTTATATCCAGGGTTAGTGACGGTTTGATGCAGAGCAGAGAGAGTCACAGCTTCAGGGTCTCTGAGGATATATCTTCAGTTCAACCTCAGAGTCTGCAGAGGAAACACCTTCACGTGACACTGATTAAAATAAAGGACCACAGGAGGAGAGAGCAGGCTGCAGGTGAAACCAGCTTTAATCTATTTAACCTGCTCAGAGAGAGAGAGAGAGAGAGAGAGAGAGAGAGAGAGAGAAGTTCAAAAGATCAGAAGTATCTAGACTGAAGCTTCCTGTGAGACACAAACTCTGAGGACACACCAAAGACAGGAGCCAGTATTAAAAGATCAAGAGACAGCAGGGGAGAGCTGAATTATGGGAAATGTAGGAGAGGGAGCGAAAAGGAGAGAGAGAAGGGGCGGGGCAGGGAGGGGCTGACGCTCTGACAGAGTGGGCGGAGCCTCGTGTCTTGTTGCGTTTTGGCGCTTGGAGCTCAGAAGTTAGTCATCAGTGTGTGTGTTCAGAGAGAGAGGAGCTACCCCGTGTGTGAGTGTATGTGTGTGTGTGTGTGTTTGGTTTAAAGAGCAGGAAACACACACACACTTTTATCAAAGACTCAGAGTGAACCATGGAGCCGCGATCAGCCTGTCAGACCGGACTGAGGGGGAAGAGCTGCGTCATCTGGATCTGCTCGGTTCTGTTGTTCTCAGCCCGAGGTAGGAGCGCGCGCACTCTCTCTCTCACACACACACACACACTGTTCCAGCTGTTTCTGCAGGCTGGGGGAGCTTGTTGACTGTTTTCGGGTGAGTTAAAGGGGGGAGGAGAGTCGCCCCCCCCTCAGTCCGTTCAGTTGTTTTCTGTTGTTTGCGGTTCGATCTCAGAGTCAAAGCGGAGCTCCGTCTCTGACTTCCTGCAGAAACTGTCAGACTGATCCGAGGTCAGGTCTCTACTGCCTCACGGAGCGGACTCTAATACCTGTCCGTAGTCCCTCTGCGTCCAGGTGAATCTGAGGGACACCTGAGAGCGATACTCTGCTCTTCATAGAGACTAACGAACTCCTGATGTGTGTTTGACTGAGCTTTCAGTGTGTGCGCGCGCGCGTGAAACAGCTGGAGCCTCTCGGCGACGATGAGCTTCAGGTTTCAGCTGAAGGATTAAGTTGTATTTGGAGACCTCAGAGTGAAAAGAGGAGAGACGTCACCTCATCACCTCTACCTCTCCGAGTGTGAGCAGCCTGAGCTTTACTACATGTTTACAGAATCATCTTCATACGAGTCTGTTTGGAGGAAGTCCTCCTGCAAACATCACGAGGAGAATATTTCTTTATTTTTTATTTAAAAATGAAAAAATAAAATGTAAACAACTTCAGTCCAAGAAGATCTTAAAATAAACAAATAATACACAAAAAACAGTAAAGAAAGAAAAAATATGATGAAAATGTAACGTGAGATTAAAGCTTCTGTGAGGAGTTATCGTTGATTCTGGCGCCCCCTCTGGATGAAGCCGGTAGTGTTTTATGGGTTGCAGACCTTATTTCCCTTAAACACCCTCACACATTTAATCCAGACATGACGTTCAGCTCCTTTAGTTTCATCCTGCCCCTGCATCCCACACGAGGACGAAACATTATTTCAAAATAAAATGATCCAAAATCAGGAAGAGGCCATTAGAGCGAGACTTTCAAAGTAAAAGTCCTCACTGCGATCTGCTGCTGTCTGTGTTTATAACTGACCATGAGGACGTTTCCCTGACCTCTGACCTCACACACTGAGCCCTCACACAAATAAACACACACACAACCTGTGTGTGTGTATGTGTGTGTGTAAAGAAGTGTGATGTTGGACAGAAGAAAAACATGAGCAGAGTTTGTGTTCAAGGTAGCAACGACTCAGAGACAAACAAAAGTTAGTTCATAATCCAGATATGAAGATTATAATCCAGACTAAATGATTATTATGATTTGAGTAATGACGGTTATTCCGATTTATTTAAGTGAGATTACAATCCAGACAAATTTACATGAGGATTATAATCCAGAAAAATTTACATGAGGATTATAATCCAGACAAATTTACATGAGGATTATAATCCAGACTAATCTGAGTGAGAATTAGAATCCAGAATAATTTAAATGAGGAATAAAACTCACTCTCACTCTAATCTAAGTGAGGATCATAATCCAGAGTAATCTAAATGAGAATTATAATCTAGACTAATTTAATTTAGGATTATAATCTGGTGGATTTTGATTCTTTTCTCTTTCAGAATTTCAAAAGTTTAAAAAAGTCTGTCATCACTTTCACAATAAAGTTTCAGCGACAGGTTGATGAAGACATCCAGCTGTAACCCTGTTACACACACACGAAGAAACCATCATTACACAACGCTTAGAGAGGGTAAAGAGGAACACACACATACACACACCACACACACCACACTCACACACTTTTACAGAGAATAACTCCAGAGTAAAGTAACAAGGCGTCCTGAAGTGCTGACCCACAAACACTTCCTGTTTTGACTTCAGTGCCACTGCCTGTGAATGTGTGTTGGTTGGTGTGTGCGTGTATCAGTCCCTCTAACACACACACACACACACACACACATAGAGACACACTGAGTCTAGAGGTGAGCAGTGTGATTCTTCTTCTTCATGTTTTTATTTTTATCTCAGTGTTCTCAGATTATTCTGAGGTGTAAACTTTGTGTAAGTGAAGCTAGAAACACACACACACACACACTCACACAAATTCTCTCCCTCTCTTTCTGTCTCTCTCTCTCTCTCTCTCTCTCCGTCACACACACACACACACACACTCTCTCTCTACAAGTCTAGATCTGTCACACTTTAACAGGTGGCTTCAGACTGCAAACAAAGGAGGGCTGTCTGTGGCCCCGAGGGGCCGTCAGGATCTGAGCTACAGATCCTAGGAGAAACCTACACCAGCAAGGACACACACACACACACACACACACACACACACACGCACACACACACACACACACACACGAACACACAAAAAGTAGAAAACAACAACAGTCAGATTTTATGTTTCATATTTCAGCTTTTCTACACTAAACACTACCTGTCCTCAGAGAGAGAGAGAGAGAGAGAGAGAGAGAGAGAGAGAGAGAGAGAGAGGAGGGGTGATCAGGATGGGAGATTGAAACAGGAGAACCCCCCCACACACTTAGACAGGAACAACCAGAGGAACAGTTTCACTAAAACCATCACCCCTCCCTTCCTATTGCTGACACACACACACACACACACACACACACACACACACACACACACACACACAGGAAGCTGTTAGCAGAATCTGCACGCTGAGATCTCGCTGTCGTGTGGTTTCTGCAGACTGTGAAGAGAAAAACCTCAAACATGTTACAAACAGGATGAATAATCATCACTGAGAGGCTGATCGATAATCAATAAATCAGTGACGCATGATTTGGAGTTTTTGCTGATATACGATATGCCGATCTTTTACAACTCTTTTAGCAGATCACCGAAATAATAAGAAAAATAAAGAAAATAAGAAAATACTTGAGTATTTTTTAAGGTATTTTTTGGTCTTTTTATACCTTTAATGATAGAGGACAGGACAGTACATAGAGGAGGACACAGGGTGAGAGTGGGGAGTAACATACGAGGAAGGGCTGCCTGCTGGAGGGTATTTCGTCATTTCGATTTCGACCTAAACCACCAGGCCGTCTGCACTCCAACACTTAAAACTTCATATTTATTTATGACTTTTGCTTTAAAACAAAATAAGACAAAAAGATACATCCTACTTCAAACAAGGATGGTGCTCTCCCTGAGACAGTTACAAAAATACTCACAGCCAGAGAGAATTTGGCCAATTTACACAAATGACAAAGTACGTAAACAAAACCTTTAAACACAGGAAACACATGAGAAGAGCAACTAATAGCGATTTAATCTAAATTAAATAAAATGGTTTAACTCTGACAGTAAATGTGTTTAAGTTAGTCCGTTAAATGTACTTTACACACCGCTGCCTAAATTCAAATCTGACCTAAAACAAAAGTCAAATATTTGGCTCCTCAATCCACACTGTGCGAACAAAGTCACAAAAAGTGTAAAAAATATATAAAAACAGCTTCAGCCTCTGATGAGGACATAAATAAACAGGTGGGCTGATCTACACCAATAACAGGATGAACAATCAATCTCTGAGAGTCTGATTATTAGTCAATGAAAGGATGAATAATCAATCACTGAGGCCGATCGTTAGTCAATGACAGGATGAATAATCAATCACTGAGGCCGATCGTTAGTCAATGACAGGATGAATAATCAATCACTGAGAGGCCGATCGTTAGTCAATGATGGGATGAATAATCGATCACCGAGAGGCCGATCGTTAGTCGATGACAGGATGAATAATCAATCACCGAGAGGCCGATCGTTAGTCAATGACAGGATGAATAATCAATCACCGAGAGGCCGATCGTTAGGCAATGAAAGGATGAATAATCAATCACCGAGAGGCCGATCGTTAGTCAATGAAAGGATGAATAATCAATCATCGAGAGGTCGATCGTTAGTCGATGACATGATGAATAATCAATCACCGAGAGGCCGATTGTAAGTCGATGACAGGATGAATAATCAATCACCGAGAGGCCGATCGTTAGGCAATGAAAGGATGAATAATCAATCACCGAGAGGCTGATCGTTAGTCGATGACAGGATGAATAATCAATCACTGAGAGGCTGATCGTTAGTGAGTGACAGGATGAATAATCAATCACAGAGAGGCCTATCGTTAGTCAACGACAGGATGAATAATCAATCACCGAGAGGCTGATCGTTAGTCGATGACAGGATGAATAATCAATCACTGAGAGGCTGATCGTTAGTGAGTGACAGGATGAATAATCAATCACTGAGAGGCCTATCGTTAGTCAACGACAGGATGAATAATCAATCACCGAGAGGCTGATCGTTAGTCGATGACAGGATGAATAATCAATCACTGAGAGGCTGATCGTTAGTGAGTGACAGGATGAATAATCAATCACTGAGAGGCCGATCGTTCTGATATCTGGATTCACTGACAGTTAAAGCTCTTTATTAGCTTTTAGATTCTGTTACACTCTAGGAAACATCAAGCACCAGGGGACCTGTGTGTGTGTGTCTGCTGGTGGAGAATACCTGCAGTGACATCATCACAGATGGTTTATGGGTAAGAGTTGACAGAGAGTCATGTGATCAGCAACTGTCAGCCCTCAGACTGGGAAGAGACAGAGGGAGGGTGTGTTAGCATGTCCCGACAGGAAGGAAGGGAGACCCTCCTCACACACCCACACACACACATACAGAGAGAGAGAGAGAAAGGGAGAGAGCAGGGTGAATAAATATGCAGTTAAATGTCAGTAAAAAGGAAAGGGTTCGTTTCTCCACCTGTCGTCTCGTCGTGCCTGTGTTTATCTCTGACAGGATGAGAGCTCACAGCTCAGCTCTGTGCAGCACAGTGAGGAGATGCCAACAGCTCATCTCAACGAACAGACACAGATCAAGAGCAACCTGCACAGAGCTGCAGGTCTCTGAGTATCATCAGAGCAGTTTGAGAGATACACACACACACATACACACACACACACACACACACACACACAGGGAGGGAGAGAGAGCTGAAGAGTTCTGCTGATCCAGAGGAAACCAGAGTTTCAGTTGTTATTGAGATGAATGTAGCATGAGTGTGTGTGTGTGTGTGTGTGTATATGTGTGTGTGTGTGTGTGTGTGTGTGCGTGCGCTTCAGAAACAGAACAGGAAGTGGTTTTAAATGCAGAACATGAGAGGTGCACAGTTTGAGGTATGGTCCCTACAGTCTGTCTGGTTTCCTGCAGGAGATTAAAGTCTGAGCGACGCCATCCAGCGCTCTGCGCTCAGAGAAAACACCAACACTGTCAACAATGACACACTCTCTGTAAACACACCTCACCTGACACTCTCCATATACACCTGAACAACCTCTGAGCAGGTACAGCTGAGGAGATCACGGAACAGTGTGGGGAACTCTTTCTGTCAGCAGTTTGTGCCTGAGCAGATGTGAGACAAAAAACAGTGATCTGCAAAAAAGAATCCTCCCTCCTCCAGTGATCCAATTCTTCCAGTGAGCCCTTCCTCCTCCAGTGATCCCATTCTTCCAGTGATCCCCTCCTCCAGTGATCCCTTCCTCCAGTGATTCCTCCTCCTCCAGTGATCCCCTCCTCCAGTGATCCAATTCTTCCAGTGATCCCTTCCTCCTCCAGTGATCCCTCCTCCTCCAGTGATCCAACTCTTACAGTGATCCCTCCTCCAGTGATCCCTTCCTCCAGTGATCCCCTCCTCCAGGGATCCCTTCCTCCAGTGATCTAATTCTTCCAGTGATCCCTTCCTCCAGTGATCCCTCCTCCAATGATCCTCCTCCTCCAGTGATCCCTCCTCCTTAAATGAGCCTCCTCCTCTAGTAATCCCTCCTCCAGTGATCCTCCTCCTCGAATAATCCCAATCCTCCAGTGACCCCCCCCTTCCAGTGATCCCCAGTTATCCTCCTCTTCTTGTGATCCTCCTCCCACTGTGCAGTGGATTTCTTTGTTGTTGTTGAGTCAGGGGTTCAGTGTTGGAGTCAGACACTCAGCTGCTCTGCTGTTGGTCACAGAATCCAACACCATGTCACCAATATTGTGTCCCAGACCAGAGGAGGAAACAGAGACGGGGATTAATCGTACTAACAGGTTTGAAACTTCACCTCTGTGTGTTTCAACCACCAGGGCCAGAGCAGCTGTGTGCTGAGCCTCAATAAAGTCTCCTTACTCACAGTTCACGACTGTACTCCATAAGAAGTCGTCACTCTGATGATATTTACACATTAATACGGCACACCGCTGCAGGTTTTCCTGCTCCGCTCACCAACCAGTCCTGTGTTGGTGTTTTTCCACCTCTGCATCCTCAGAAAACACTCAGGCAGCTAATCAAATGAGTTATAATCTCACTGTGTCTGAATATTATGGTCTGTTTCTAACAGTCAAGTGTGTGTTCAGGTCTGATGTCCCATGAGTCTCTGAGTCTCTGGTAAACACAAACGTCTGAGCGTTATATTTATAAAATACTTCCTCTGGTTCCTCTTAATCATCTCCTCTATTCTGGGTCACTTCCTGAAATTTACCCTCTAACACACTCGTGTGTGTGTGTGTGTGTGTGTGTGTGTGTGTGTGTGTGTGTGTGTGTGTGTGTGTGTGTGTGTGTGTGTGTGTTATAGTTCAAAGGACTTGGATCAGTATGAACCTTCTCTCAGTGATGATGTCATCTCTAAGCCTCAGCCTCTGATTGATTGTTTGCTCTGACTCGTACTGATGAAGATGATTTTTATGTGTGACCTTCACCGCTCTTCTTCTTCTCTGGTGTTTTGTCTGCAGCTGGAGGTGTGACGTCCCACGCCCCGCCCACGCTGAGTGTCTCCGCCCCTCACCTGTACTACACCTGTCCTGAGGGAGCCACGGCGAAGCTGCTGTGTGGTCAGAGAGGAGCGGCGTTACACTCCAAAGACGTCCTGAAGCACAGCTGGCTCTTCACCCCACACGCCGACCAGCACTGCTCGGGGAAGGTGGGGCCTCGCCACACCGTTATCGGGCTCCGTCCCTCCGCCAACCACAGCCAGCCAGCCGGGCTCAGCTACGGCTCGTCGGACCATGACTTCTGGGTGCGTCTGCAGAACGTGACGCAGGCCGATCAGGGCAGGTACTGCTGCCTGCTCCTGGATGTTCAGGTGGTCAACAAACACGGAAACGTCGTCCAGAAGACGCACAGCCACATCATCCTGCATGTGTCCCCACGTAAGAGCTCAGGTGTTTTACTCTACAGGTGTTAATGTCTGAGAAAACACTGTTTGCAGGTAACTCAGACCTTTACTTCTCACACACAGACTCAGTACAGTCTGCACATGCTCAGTGAGGGAAGGGTTGTGCAGGGTGCAGGTGTATCTGTGTGTCTGTGATGATGTTGAGCAGGTGGTTCGGGTGATGATGTCACAGATGCTCACTCTCTGTCTCTCTCTCTCTTCCGTAGGTAGGAACGAGTCTCAGGAGTGCACTGTGTGGGACCCCAATCCCCCTGGAGGTGAGTCACATGGGTTAGCCTCTCAGCCAATCACAAAGCAGACAAGTACTCTGTGTTTAAACTCCCTCTCATACAGTCTGAGGATCTCAGTCTGCAGACAGTACTCACGTTTTCATCACACATAGAAAAACCTCAATATCGCTTTAAAAAAATGTTGATGGAAACACCAAAATTAAAAAACTTTCTCAAACTCGAGGTCACGAGTGACGATTCACGAATCAACATCTTCATCATTGCAGCATCTGGATGGATGTTACAATATTTTAACGCCCCCTGCCTTCGTCTGTTGACAACATCAGCAACATGTTTGGGGTATCCATGGTTACCGCTGGTTACGGTCCTCCTTCGTTCTTCTTCCGTAAACTGAATCTCGTGGGACCAGATTTTACTGAAGTCGTGCACATTTCTAGTCATACTGGAAACACTGACAGGGCACAAATGTACTTCATCGAAACTTTAAGAAATATCACCTTTATTTTGCGAAAAAACACTGAAGGTTCTGCTGAAGGTCCGGCTGAAAAAAGAATTCTTGTACCATACAATGTCAAATGATCTGCAGACCTTCAGTTGAACATGGGCCTTAAGGATGTTCTTTGTTCTGTAGAGGACCACGGAGAACCTTTTATTAACGACTGAACTTCTCTGAAGACATGAAAACCTCATTTATGTCGTTGTTTTTTTGATGGTGTGATTTAGGAATTATTTATCTTTTTGTCTTGTGTGCTAAAGTTGCAAAGTGGTATGGTACAGTTTTCCTTTTGGACTGTGTTTTGAATGAAAAGGTGTTTTAACCCCCCCCCCCCCCTCCTTCAGGTGTGGCTCCTCTGATCGTGGCGGGCTCGGCCTGTATGATCGCTCTGTTCGCTCTGCCTCTGATCCTCCTGCTGGTTTACAAACAGAGACAAACCACACGCGCCAACAGACGTATGTTTCACTCACACACACACACACACACACAGACACACAGATACACACACACTCTAAACTCCCCCTCTATTATCAGGTGTAAATCTCTCACTCAGGGACCTCATTGAGTTCATGACTCATGTTTCCTGAGCCACACACACACACACACACACACTCTGACAGTATTTTCCCACAGTAGGAGCATGTTCACACTCTTTAGCTCACAATGGTTCATTTCCTGTTTCCTGTTTCCTGTCAGGTGCTCAGGAGCTGGTGAGGATGGACAGGTGAGTTTCCCACACTCACACACACACACAGCTGTTACCTGCTCAGGGACTACAGAGAATCTAAGTGAGCACATCAGTGTGTGTAGCTGGAGGGCAGCTGTAGGGGGCGCTCTGCAGACCTGCAGGCTGTGAACAGACAGGGTGGAGCTGGCGCTGGTCTTTATCTCAGCTCAGATGTTTGATAGACAGAAACTCTCCGTCCTCTCTCAGATTTTCCTGCGTGCTCTGACCTCACGCTCTCAGACGAGTTTATGTTCCGTCTGAAAGTTTCCACGCCGCCTCCTGAAGCTGAACTCTCTGCAGTCAGTCTGACCCGTTTGTCTCCGTGTGATGGTGACACATCGCACAGATGGAGATAAACGCGTAGACGACGTCTTTAATGTTTTCTATCCTCACATCCTCTCTGTCTCTACGCTGCCCCCTGCTGCTCATGTGTTAACTGCACCCGGCGCCTGCGTCACGTTCACTTTTCCTCATGTTTTAAACACGTCAGAATGATATCTGTCCGTCCAGCCGAGGATGATTTCAAAACATCAGCGGAGAAACGAACAGAGCAGGACTCAAACAGCTCTGAGAGACGTTTAGAAAGAGACGAGTGTGGAAACATTTCACTGAGTCAGTGCACCAAAACTCACTGCTTCCTCTCTCTCTCTCTCTCTCTCTCTCTCTCTCCGTCCTCAGCGAGGCTCAGGGCCATGAGAACCCGGTGTTTTTCGGCAGCTCTCCTCAGCCGAAGACTCGCACCGTGTCTCAGATCATGACCCGACAGTCCTCTGAGACGGGACGACACCTGCTGTCTGAGCCTGGAACACCTCTGTCTCCTCCGGCACACGGGGACGTGTTCTTCCCCATAGAAGGTGACACACACTCACACACACACACACATGCTGCGGACTTACACCTCCTGTACAGGTTTTCTTTAACTGTTCCTTCAGAGAACGGAAACATGTCTAATAGATAAAATAAAATAATCAGGAAGTTAAAATCTGCGTCTCTGTCCGTGGTTCTGTCAGGTCTCGTTTCCTCCTGCAGCAGGTTAACGGTTCTGCTGTTACGTGGATCGAAGCCTCACTTCAGCTTCTTTCTTCGTCTTTCTGTTTTCTCTGACGTGAAACAGGAAATGAACCAACATCACTTCCTCTTCGACTTCATCTTGTCGTAACTCCAGCTCGATCCCTTTGTTCCCGTTTTAACCGTTTCCAGTGAAATCAGGTCGATTATGAAAAACTGAATTTTCTGCAGGGTCACAGTCGGCGTCACTCGCCCTGCACACCGAGTCCGATTTTTATTTAAAGCATGTTAGAAAAGACATTCCATGTTCTGTCAGTCATGTTTGATCAATGACGCTCGATTTTGTGCACGTTTTCAGATCCGTTCAGGTCGTTTTGAGGGTGGTTTGACTATTCAGAGATGCCGTAGGCTACTCTTAACGTCCATATCATTTGATTTTGCTGGCAGATTAAATAATCAGAAAATACACACAGACACACACACACACGGTGATCACCTGTACAGGTAATAACCCTGAGTCTCTCTCTCTGTCTTCCTCTGTTCTCTCACTGTTCACAGACACCATCCTGGAGTCTCCAGACCTGGTTCAGGTGTGAGGTGGATCCAGACCAGCTGATCCTGGATCAGTTCTTCATCTCTCACAGTGACATTCGCTCCGTCAGCTGTTTCACCGAAACTCTGCAGGGACCGCTTCCTGAACATTTCCTGATCACGTCTGAACCGTGGGACACGTTTTCTTCATGAGCTGTTTTTTTTTTTTTTTTCCTGCAGCATCAGCTGGAGGTTTCTGCTTCTTCTGAGGGGGCGGGGTTTGTTTCTGATGACATCATGGATCCACAGGTGCTCAGGGAGGGGGGAGGAGGCTCTCAGGTGCTTGCTTGCTCTCTCTCTCTCTCTCTCTCTCTCTCTCTCTCAGTTCAAACTCAGGCTGGTGTTAAAGTCACGTCCTGTTTTAAAGTTTCTCTAAAGCTTCAAACCAAAGATGCTCGCTGAGCTCCATCATCAGGAATTACTCTGCTCCTCCGCTACCTCACTGTGTCACTGTGTGTGTGTGTGTGTGTCTGTGTGTGTGTGTCACTCTGCAACACTTCTTTTGTCTCTCTCTCACACACAGAGAAGTCTTATCACCCTGCAGATATCCTGAGTGTGTGTGTGTTTGTTTCTTCATCTGTGTGTAGATAAACGCTGTTCTCCTGGTTGCAGACAGGTGGCGCTGCATGTGACTGAAGCCTCCTTTGTGCCTTTAACTGTGTGTGTAAATATTCTTCTCTGAGTGCAATGAGACGTTCATGAGTAAAACTGTCTGAGCTGAAAACAGAATCATGTAAAGACGAGTTAGACGACCTGATTTCACTTTGTTTTTTCCACTCGAGGTAAATTTGAATTTGTTTTATAGCAGATCATGTAGCTGAAGACTGAGTTTATATATATGGAGCTTATTTTAAAGACTTATCAAAGCATGAACCAAAGTCTGATGATGTGTGTGTGTGTGTATGGTGTGTGTCTGTGTGAGTATGTGTGTGTGTGTGTGTGTGTGTGTTCCAGTAAAATGTGTATTCTTCCATGCTGTAAATAATGTTCTTCCTCTTTTGTAAAATAAAGTTAAGCTTGTAAACATGAGCCTGTGTATGTGTGTGTATGTGTGTGTATGTGTGTGTGTTTGGGATGTTTCCTGGCAGAGACAGAGATTTATTAATTTTAGTTTGTGTTTTCTAAACAAAGACTGTGAGATCATCAGAAACAGAGAAATAGGGAAATAAAGTCCATAAATTAATAAAAATAATATAATATAATATAACATAATATAAAAGAATATTATATAAAATAATAAAAAATAATATAATATAAAATAATATAATATAAAATAATATAAAATAAAATAATAAAATATAATATAATATAAAATAATATAATATAATATAATATAATATAATATATTATGATATAATATAATATAATATAATATAAAAAATAATAAATTAGCATCTTATCTCTAAGCTGTCACGCTCACACACACTCAGAAATCAGCTCCTCTCTCCTTCATCACACTGACTGCTGGTCAAGGATCAGACCAGGTAGCAGATCTTAGCAGAACACCTGTCAGAGCTGAGGGTGGTGTTTTTTTTACCTCTGCATTCTGATGCTAAACATCTTTGTGTGTGTGTGTGTGTGTGTGTGTGTGTGTGTGTGTGTGAGAGATCAAAGGAGCGTCACCTGTGTCACGCCATGCAGCACATCTGAAGAGTTTAAAAGTTTATCTCGTCTGTAAACCTCGCTCAGCTTCCTCTTTCGGTGACTTCCTGTTTGCAGACGAAGGTGCTTCCTGTTCACCCCATCAGAGACTCAATCCTGTGACGGTTCATTTATACGTCCCTGTTTGCTCAGATTATAGAGATTATTCTCAAACACTCTTTATCCAGGTGTGTGTGTGTGTGTGTGTGTGTGTGTGTGTGTGTGTGTGTGTGTGGTGTTTCCTAAAGGTAGAGTTCATTTGAAACATGAGGTTAATCATTAACACCAACACACCAGATTCAGACTGTAATCTAGCTCATCATGAACCAGATACACAGCATACAGCCATGTGATCCCTGTGATCTGACCCAACCAGACCAGATCCTGTTAATCTGATCTAATCTGATCTAATCTGATGCCATTCAGTTTGATCTAATCTGGTCTTATTTCTCAGCCTCAAACCAGCAGGGGGCGCTGTAATGAGCTGATGAAGAAAAACGTGTGATCATCTTTAATCAGGTGATCAGGAGGACGCCCCCTGCAGGTTAAGTCTGACATGATAACACACTCCCCATTCTGTGTGTGTGTGTATCGTACCGACAGGGGCGGCGTGCCGTCGTCCTCCACGGTGACGATAAGGCGGTACTCCTGCTGGCGCTCTCTGTCAGGGGGTGCAGGTCGGGTCACCATCTCTCCAGTCACGCGGTCCATCCTAAAGGTCAGGTCCTGGTTCCCTGCCGTGATGTAATAGAACAACATGGCGTTTGGCCCGATGTCTCTGTCTGTGGCTGTGACACGAAGGACCGACGTCCCGCCGCCAACATTCTGCAGATTCATCACAAACGGGTCGGTTAGAGGTTTAATATTTAAAAACAGTCTGAGGATGAAGAGGCGGCACTGTGAGAGCCTCATCTTCATCATCACTTCATTCGTTTCTGTTCAAACTGCTCACTGAGCTGCAGACAGAAAACAACAGGGATACTGTCTCTCTGTCTGTCTGTCTGTCTCTCTGTCTGTGACGTCCTCACCTCACTGATGCTGACGTTGTACCCTCTGGCGCTCTCGATCACGGGAGCGTTGTCGTTGATGTCCAGGATGTTGATGGTGAGGGCGTGGTCAGTGTGACGGGGAGGTGAGCCGTTATCAACAGCACGCACCTGAAAACACACACAGGTGTGTGATATTCAACATACACACGCATTTCCTTCACCAAAAGACTCCTGAGCAGCTGATGTCTCTGACAAACAAGTATGCGTGTGTGTGTGTGTGTGTGTGTGTGTGTGTGTGTGTGTGTGTGTGTGTGTGTGTGTGTGTGTGTGTTCTCAGGTGTCACACACCTTCAGCAGGTATCTGTCCACTGACTCTCTGTCGAGAGCAGCGTTCACGTAAACTTCTCCGTACGTATGATTCACCGTTTTAATCATAAACACATCCTCCATGTTTCCTGCGACCAGAGTGAAGTTCACCTGAGAGAGAGAGAGAGAGAGAGAGAGAGAGAGAGACAGAGAGAATATAAAGTAAAGTAATGCTGGATGTTCTGACTAAACGTGTGCAGATTTTCAAACCTCTACATATCCATACGTTGGAGAAATTCCTGAATCAATCTGTAAACTGATCAAAACACTCTGGTGGAGCGGCGGGCCTCAAACACAAAGGTCTCTGACAACGCAAACAAATCAGAGGCTCCCCCTCTGGACACGCCTCAAAACTGAATGCATGGATTTCTCATCACAGTGTCACCTGTCACACCTGTGCTGGTTATTATCCTCACCAGTCCGTTGAGCCCGGCGTCTCGGTCCCTCCCCAGCACCACGGCCACCTTCTTCCCCATCTCCGTGTCCTCCGTGATGTCCACAGACGTGTCCGACGTGATGTCGAACTCTGGACTGTTATCATTCTCGTCCAGGATGGTGATGGACACCTGTCCACAGGTGAGACCACATGTTTGATCCATGACCTAACACTGATGTTAAGAGACTTACCTGACAGGTGAAACAGACCGTAAACCCAGAGCAGAGTTAAACCTGAGAGAGTCCGAGTCTTACCTTCTGCTCGTCCACAGAGAGGCGTGAATAAAAGAGGAGGGAGGTCGTTAAACACACACCACACCGTCACACACTCAGGTATATTATACACACATATCTGAGGGACAGGTAACATCAAAACAGACACATAAATACAATATATAATAAACAGATATAATCTAATGTCATAATCTGAATAATCCAGGACAGGGACCGTACCACAGTGGAGTCTTTCTTTGGTCCTCCATCATCAGCGACCACAGTCAGAGTGTACGTGTCCCCTCTCTCTCTGTCCAACAGACCGGTCACTGTGATACGACCCTGAAAACACACACACACAACACACACACATTTTGACTATGATGGACAGGGACCCATTTAGTCTAGATCAGTTTGATCTAGATCTTGTCACAAGAATCTGGAGTGATATAACCCCCCCAAAAACCTGATCACCAGATCCAGATCACCCAGACTGGATTAGTATATAAGGATCAGTATAATCTGGATCAGTTATTCTGATCATTTTAAGGATCAAAGTTATCTAGATAACTTTATTCTGGATCAATATAATCTGGGTTAGTTATTCTGGATTAATATGATCTAGATTAATTACTCCATCATAATTTATTCTGGAACATTTCAATCTAGATTAGAGAAATCAGCATCAGCTGGTTTGATCAGTTTAAAAAATTAAAATCTGGACAGCTTTAATCTGGAACAGCAGTATCTGGTTTAAATTCACCTAATTCAGATTTATTTAGATTAGTCTAATCTGGATTACATAAATCTGTATGATATGGATTTAAATCAATCTTGGTTAGCTCATCTAGAAAAATGTAATCTGGATAAAAATAGTTCTGGATCAGTGTAATCTGGATTAGTGTGATCCGGATTAGTTAATCGTGCTATCATCATTAAATCCTAATCCTGCTCAGATTACCCTTGGCCATGCCCTTCTTACCGTGACGCTGTCGATCTTGAACAGGGCCAGAGCAGCAGGTGAGGTATCTGGGTCGAAGCGGTATGTGAGTTGGTTCAGGTTGTCTGCAGACTGGGCCTGGACCTGGACCACCTCGGTCCCCGTTGCGATGTTCTCCCTCAAAGACGCCTCGTACCCGGTGGAGAAGAACGTCACGGCCTCGTCCAGCTCGTTCAGCAGAGTCACGTATACAGTGCAGAAGCCCCGGTGGAAGGGCGGAGCCTGATCTGTGGCTGACACGTTCATCAGGTACGATGTCTTGGTCTCGTAGTCCAGGTAGTCCACCGTGGTCACCAGACCGGTACTCATATCCACCTCAAACTTCCTGTCTGAGCCTGAGACCAGAGCGTAGGCTACAGATCCTCCATCACCTGAGAGAGACCAGGAGAGAAGACGGAGACCCTGTTAGACCTTGGAAAGACCAGCTCCTGAGGATTCTGTTAGACCTCAGTGAGACCAGCTCCTGAGTCTCAGTCTGCAGAGACCTGCTCTTGTTTGGGCTCTGAGCTCTCTGAGCTCTCTGTGAGGTGTTTCTGAGGTGCTGTTGAGGTGCAGCTGATCCAAACGGAGCTTTCAGTGGAGTTTTTGTTGTTGTTGATATTTTGGTGTATTTTAACGGGGTCAAAGGTCAGCCTGAAACATTTGCTTCAGAGTGACGGTCAGGTCGACATCTTCACAAACTGAAACTTTTAGAAACTTTTCTTTGTCTCAGTCAAAACTCAAAGCTTTGTTTATGAAGTGTTGGAGCGTTTCAAACAGTCAGAGGAGTATAAATCTGAACACTGTGATCCTGAGGCTAACAAACAGCTGTATTATGATGACTGTATTATGATGACTGTATCCGTGAGCTGCTGGTTACATGATGGTTTGTATAAAATTGAGGTCAGAGCCGCTGTGACTCATTTAGCGTCTGAAAAACATTTAAAGTCAGGAAGAGACGAGAGGAAGTGAAACTGAGCTGCAGCAGATTTAAATACCAGCTGCACGCTCGCCTTTGTTTGTTTCTCAAACTGTGATATAACACAAAGAACGAGCTCTGAGCGCAGGTTAGACCCACTGCTGGAGGACCTGCTCCCCCTGCTGGACAAATGAGAGCTGTGCAGCAGAGCAGAAGAGGAGGAAAGATTCAGACAGCTGAGAAACTTCTCCTCCTCCTCCCTCGCTCTGATTATGATGTCACACTCACCGCTGTCGGGGTCAGTGGCTCTCACCACAATCACAGAGGTGCCGATGCCGGCTGTCTCTCGGAGGCCCAGGCGGTTGTACTGCTGCTGGGTGAAGACGGGCAGCTCGTCGTTAGCGTCGTCCACATAGATGATGACCTGCAGGGGGCGACAGCACGACGCTTCATCAGACAGGTTGAGTGAAAGCTCATATCATAACTGGAGGGGCAAATCATGACAAACGTTATCTCAAGACACTTTCCAAAAACATTACAACAGTTTTAGAGTTTTAACAGAATCAGAGCTCTCACAGTTCATCAGAGTTACTCTAACAGGTGTTCAAACCCCGCCCACAAAGGATTAGCCCCCCCCCCCCCCCCCCCTCCTCCTCACCCTCACTGAGCTCCTCATGCTGCCTTCATCGCTGTTGAACGCCTCGACCTCCAACACGTGAGAGCTGCTCGTCTCTCTGTCCAGAGCCCGAACGCCACGAGTCAGCAGGCCGGACTGACGGTTGATGCTGAACAAACTGTTGCTGTTCCCTGCAACACACACACACACACACACGAGTTAAAATTTGTCTTTAGTTTGTCCCTCTGGTGCGCCCATAGTATCTTTACATGATTTACATCTCCAAAAATGCCTACTTTTCTCTCACTTGTGTTTTGAAAACACTTAGTTCAGCCTCTGTCTGAAATGATTCGTTTTAGCTGCTGTCTCTTTAAGGCTCCCAGCTCCACAAACCCCCTTCACTCTGATTGGCCAGAGCTCTGGAGGCCTGTTGGGAGCGGAGCCATAAGCAGACCTTGGTCCTCGGACGAGCTGCAGGTCTGAGGCTTCAGAGCATCCATCGGGAACAGGACTGAGGGTTAAACTCACCTGAAAGGATCCTGTAGAGGACTCTGCCGTTCTCCCCCTGATCTGCATCTGTGGCCTGAACCTGCAGAGACACAAACACAGACCTCAGGTCTATACAGTCCTTACAGCGGCTGGAGTTTCACAGTCTGGTGCCAGAGAGTTAATCTGACGTTAGTCTAAATCTGTAACTTCCAACAAACAGAGAGGTCGGTCAGGACCGTCTCTCTATCTCTCTACACAGACTCTGAGTCTGCTTCCTGTTTCCACAACAACCCCAAACACGAGTTTGGCAGACAGACTGTCACAGTCCAGACTCTGTTTCTCTGTCAGGTCTGAAGCTGCAGCCAAAATCCTCAAACCAGGAGCAGACTCTGATCTCCACGGAGCTCACAGAGGAATGCTTCAGCACTCCTCAATACAGAAAAAAAACAGAGCTGCAGTTCCCTGAGTGTCCACTAGAGTCTGTCTCCAGCAGTGAGTCGGTCCCCATAGAGCTCCATGTTAAAACAAGCTGCAGTTCCCTGAGTGACCACTGTAAGGGAGGGATACGCAGGGGGTGTGGCCTCTTTGATTGACAGGTGGGAGCCGATAGGTGTCGCCTCAGCTGATTCAGTCTCTGAACTTAAACCTCTGTGTCATGTTTAGCTCCTCCCACATCGCCAAAATATGCTCACATCTCTGCCTTAACATCAAACAGCGTTAAAGAGGATCGAAACAATGAGTGACATCACAGAGGCTGTACACACACAGATTATCATCACACTCTGGACACACACACACACACACTCTCCTGCTCTTGGTCGCCCGGGGAGAGGGGCCCAGCTCCAGTCTCATTAGCTTTATAAAGAGATGAGGAGAAAGAGGAGAAAGAGGAGGAGAAGGAGGGAGGAGAAAGAAGCTGGGGGGTCAGATTGGCGATGAATAGTCTCACACAGCGGACCAAACCATTCAGGTTATTCAGAGGGGGGTTAAAGTTCAGGAAGACTTTACAGAGAGAGTTTTTAAACCGTATCTCTGCAGGTTTTCACAGAGTCTCTGTGAGGATCAGAAATCATCTGATCGTCTTTAAATCTGTGGGATTCAATCAGCTCTGCGACCGTTCTGTTTAACTCTGTTTCTACGTTTCCCCCCGTTTCCTCTATGAGCCGGGCTGTTTGTCCCCACGTTTCTGTCTCTGTGTCTCTGTCTGTCTTTGAGGGATCGCAGCAGCTTCAGGAGGAAAACACGCGTCTGCAGCCAGCAAACAGCAGAAACTGGATCAAACAAAGTGTGAGTACGACTTTATGAAGGGTTTGAGACTACACCGAGTTTAATCTGAGGAGAAAGTCTCTCAAACATTTAAGAAACAAACTTAACTTTTACTCCTTCAAGGCACTTTCACTAACTTCCTGGGCTTTATGATATTTAATGTCTGTTTAGGACTTTTATTTTGAAAAGAAACTTCTAAAATGACACGTGAGCAACTGTTTTATTTGATATGAGAAGGAGTGTAAGGTACACAGAGAAAGTTTGATTTTTTTATTATTATTATGATCTTAATGTGATGTGATTATTTTTCATCTATCAAAAACAAGAGGAAAGAAAAGATCAGCTCCTTTAATCCACATCTATAAACTGGACTGAGTCCACCATTTTTCACAGAAACAACAGAAGGAAATATAAGGTGAAATTTAACTTTCCAGCCATTTAAGGGTTACTAATAAGTGACCTCCTTTACTGACTAAAGCACTGGCCCTGTTTACATTAAAGAAGAGAGAAATCCTCCACTTCTTAATGGTTCATCCATCCCCCAGAGTTTCCCCCATTCCTTCAGTGGAATGAAGCCGAAACATAAACTGATTTTCTTGTGATGAACATTTCTTCAGTTTTCTAAAACAACATGATGCAGATTAGTCTAAATGGAATTCTGCCTTTGATCTGAGAATTCTACAAAGGACAGACATTAAGGACAGAATTGACTCTATGGCGAAGTCCCACCCTGAACGTGATGAGCCAATCACAGTGCGTATAGCAATCCCATACACTCTGACATCCTTTGCCTGGGTATCCATTGAAATGCATTGCAGAGAGTTGGTTTTCATTCAGTTTTATGAGTTTTTTTCTGAGATTTTAAGGTTGAAAATGGTCACATGGTGTTCATGGGGTACATACAACTCTGGCACAAGGAATCCTGAGGGGCTGGGCGGCGTGGTGTATTCTTAACCCTTTCCTTAAGCCACATCTCAACTGAGAAAAGTGTCTTCTTTGGAACAAGTTGTGTGGTACACCCAGGGTTCGAATTACACAGTGGCCTTCGGGGGAGCCCTACTTTTTTACAGTGCGCACCACGACCTTCCAATTCACATGAATGCGCATATAATTATTATCCATGTGTGGGCAACAACAGGGTTACAGAAAAAAACATTCCACTATTACAACAAAAAGTGCTTAACACTGTCCGAAACTATTGATATAAGGACAGTAGCAACAGCTCAAAAAGTATGCAGCAAGTTAAATCACTATGCAGTTTCCCCTCGCGGGATAAATAAAGTATTCTGAATCTGAAACAAACGACCTCCGCTCTGGTGCAAACAACGTACTGTACATCACAGTCGACAAACAGCGCTATCCATGGTGCTGCTAAAAGAGGTGATTTGTCCCTGGCCCGCCCACTCACAAATGAGGTGTTCAGCTGGCTACGTAAATTAGCATTTAGTTCAGCCCCGCTACGACCACAGCGGGAATATACAGAATTTTGTAAAATAATTGAGTTTTTTTTTAAAAAATGTTAATGAGCAAATAAGCACACACAAACTCACACAAATATTTTATTTTATTTTGTTTCAGGTAACAAGGGAAAATAGAACAGTGGACAATTTTTAGAGCTCCCCCTGAATGTGTCAGGTAAGGCTTTCAGGGGAGCTCGTGACCCTTTCAGGAGAGCCGAGCTCCCCTTAGCTCCCCCGTAATTCGAACCATGGGTACACCACAACATCTACTTACGTCCGTTCTAAGGTAAGTCTACATCATATGTGAGGCAACATGTTGTCACTTTGCTGTAAAGAAACATAAAGTTATCTTTAACACTAGAACTGCCGCAGCAGTCTGATGGACAGTTTGGGATTTTCTCTAACGTTAGCTAATGTTAGCTAATGTTAGCCTAATGTTAGCTAACGTTAGAGAAGCTAATGAAGCTAAGCTCCAGAAGCTAACTTTAGTTTAACTAGAACAGCTAACAATGATGGACGATCACCAAAGAACAAAAACTAGAACAAAACAGACCAATGAGCTCCAACAAACAAAGAGACATGATGAACAACACAGCTAGGAGCTAACGCGAGGCTAACATTAGCTAAAGTGACAACATGCTGCCTCACATATGATGTTGACTTACTTTAGAACAGACGTCAACATTTTTGTTCATTTCATTGTTGTTGTTGTCATGTTGAGTTGATGTTGTGGTCTACAGCACAACTTTATCCAAAGAAGACACTTTTCTTGGAGGGGATATGACTGAAGGAAAGGGTTAAAAACACACCCTGTGGCCCATCCACCTTGTGTCGGAGTTACATGAACCCCATGAACACTGAATTTTGAAACTTAATATCTCAGAAAAAAAGTCATAAAACCGAACAAAAACTGACTTTCTGCAATGTACTTCAATTTAAACCTGAACAGAGAAAATCTGAGTGTATGGGAATGGATATACGCACTGTGATTGGCTCATTGTGTTTGAGGGCGGGACTTAGCCATAGGTTGATTCTGCCTTTAATCTCAGAATTGGAGAACTCCTGCTGTTGCTCTCCATACAGACTGTTTATCCTGCTGATGCTTGATTGGTCGATTCTTGGTCTGCAAACAGGAACCAGATCTCTGCTTGGACTGAGACCTGAACCCAGAGTCTACATGAATCTGTAAACATAACTCAGTGTCCTTTCGTCCTCTTTTTCTCCATTGGCCCCACAGAGCTTCGAGCCTCATTGCAGATATCTGCAGAACGTCCACAATAAGAGCTCACCTGGGTCTCTGCAAGTGTGTGTGTGTGTGTGTGTGTGTGTGTGTGTGCTGACTAATGAAGCTCCTCCCTAACCACTCGTCCCGCTCTGCTGGCCTTTTCACAGCTTTTCTGGCATTTTGTCTCAAAAATAATTTCACGTCCCGATGTGTTTCCCCTCAGCGATAAGCTCTGCTTTGTCTGCTCTGAATTAAGGACGGTGACATTTACAAATGTTACCCCGCTGAGGGTGGAGGGGGGTGGAGGGCTGGTGGGGGGGGATAATTGGAGGCAGGGTGAGAGAGGTGGGTACTTTCATTTTATATTTTACAGCGGGCATTTTAATAAAGCCAATTTGTTTTACATTGAAGAAAGCCTGTCAAGCATCCAGTGTTTGCAGTTTGGTGATTTAATGGCTGCATAATCGCTGCAAATGCCAAACACTGTGTGCACACAGCCGTTACTCTGCATGCAGCGAGTGTGTATGTGTGTGTGTGTGCGTGTGTGTGTGTGTTTATCATTAGCAGCCTGGTGCATGATCCAGGAAAAGTGCGAATAAAGCTCCTCAGCCTGGAGAGGTTTGGTCAGTGAGACAGAGAGCTGACCTCAGCTGGTTTCAGTCTCTCTCTGCTCTCCTCAACATATTCTGATTCATCCAGGTGAGCTGCAGGTGAGGAGAAACACCTGGGCCCGTGTGCACATCCAGTCATGACACACACGGAACCATTAGTCTGAATGCACAGTTATGGAACGGTCCATTTGGCTGTAGCGTTAGCTGCATGCACGGCTGCAAATAATTGTCCAGTTAACTAACTGCACAATGAAAGCGAGGCAGGTGCAGAAGGTCATGTGACCGGGGAACTTCCTGGAAAACCCCCGATCCACACACACATGAACAGTAATAAACATGGTGAGCGGTACTGGACTCTGTAAACCTGAGTGCACACGCGAACACGTCATGTCATAGTCATGTATCTCGTTTCATCCTCTCGTCTCCTTCCTGTTGACATCAATCAGCTGATCGCTGACCTCTGACCTCTGACCTGAAGGTTTATTTCTCCCTGCAGGGCGCAGACATGAACGCCACCGAGCTGCTCTCTAACGTCACCTGGAGCTCAGGTAACACCTCTCTATCCTCCCTGATGAGCACCACCATCACTTCTCCTCCCGCCTACTCCATCCTGCCTCCCTCCCCCTCCCCCGTCTCCCACCCTGAGCTCACCATCATGGTGGTGCTGGGCCTGTCTCTGCTGCTGGCAGGAGTAGCAGCATTCCTGGCGGCGTGTAGACCCTCAGAGCAGGACGGGGACTCTGAGGCGAGCTGTGGACTTGGAGACGGTCTGACCCGGGGCAGAGGAGGGTCCTCTGAGCCCCAGCTGAAGGTGTGGAAGAGGCTGGGCTCATACAGGAGGTCCTATAACCTGTCCTTCAGGAGACCGCCACCCCGCAGGACACACGAGAGAGAGAGCACACAGGCTGCGTCTCCAGGACGACAGACGCCACAGCAGGGCGCCACTGTGGAGCCGAGCATCACCACGCCATGTTTGTTTGACTACGTGACTGAGATCTGAGAGAGGACAGAGTCCAGAAACACTGAGACCCTGTTCGGTCTGCTGTTGGTGCTGCAGATGTCCCTGAGAGGACAGGAACTCCAAGTTCTCACACCTCGCTCAAAGACGTCACAACCACCAGCTCCCATCCTGTCCTTTACCTCAGGTTACGTCAGGTCACGTCTTTCCTGAGTTCCTGAAGTCCCTTAAAACTGTCTGAAGGTGTGGAGGACAGAACCGATACCCCCGTTCCATGACATAAACATGTTCAACGAGTAAAAAACCTGCTGAGAGTTCAGACACCTGACACGTCTCCTCAGGTAGAGGCCGTGTTGGCACAGCGAGCTCAACACTTCCTGTGACTGATGGTTTAACTGGAGACTCTGTACATCTTTGTTTTGGTTCTTGTTTTATTCAAACGAGGTAAAAAAAGAAATGTTCTGACCCTCTCTGTACGATTCATTAAATCTGTTAAACACACATGATCTCATCTCATCTCTAAACTCCGACATCGTCCAGAGAGCGAGGTGTCCCCTCACGCTACGGTTCAGCTACTGTCTCTTTAAGAGCCTTCAACGCTCTCAGGAACTCTTGAAGCTAACATTCCAGAATGTTCCTCCAAAGATCAAAGAATAGAGCAGGATGCTTCTGATTGGTCGGTGTTCGTTTATGATGTAAATATCAGAATCTGTCTGTGAGCTTCATCGCACCAACGGACCAAACTAGGAGGACGACACACAGCACAAAGTAACCCCGCCCTCTTTTCCAAATATGGTCACTTCAGGTCCCAGAACTCAAACATGATAGAGAGATGCTTTGATTGTGTGTGTGTGTGTGTGTGTGTGTGTGTGTGTGTGTACCTGCAGGATGCTGGTTCCTTGTGGTACACTCTCCAGGATGCTGGTTTCGTAGCTGTTCTGGAGGAAGATCGGTCTGTTATCGTTCACGTCCTGAACCTCCACAGAGACCATCGCTGTTCCTGTCCTCCTGCTGCCTGCCGGACCATTATCTGCTCACACACACACACACACACACACACACACACACAAATATAACACACTTGTGCTGTCTCTGTATCAGCTGAATTAAAGTGTGTGTGTTCTCCTCTGACTTAAAGCGTCTCCAACAGGAAGTGCCTTCTTCTTCTCTTTATAAACACATAAAGTCTGTATCTACACACACACACACACACACACACACAGGTCTTATGTGCAATAAAGATGTTAGAACACATACACACACACACATGCTCACCTATAGCTTCTACAACCAGAGTGTACGCTGCCTGCGTCTCTCTGTCCAGACCGACCACCGTCCTCACCACGCCGTCTCTGAATCCGACGCTGAATTTCCCATCCTGGTTCCCTCCTGAAACACACACAAATACACACACACACACACACACACACACACGTCATCATTAACTCAAGGGTATATTTAGATAAAACACACTGTTGTAAACAGCAGAGGTGTAACAGCAGGTCATGCATACAGGAGGCGCTCACGTGCCACAGAGATGGAGGATGGAAGATTCTGACCGTGCACACAATCAGAACTGTACAACACCACACACACACACACACATACACACAGGGGCTCACACAGACAGACGGAAAAACACCCGGCTTTGACCCCTGACCTGTGATGAAGTAGCTGAGCTCGGCGTTGAGGCCGGCGTCGTCGTCCGAGCAGCTGAGACGAGCGACGACGTGATCTCTGGGGACGCTCTCCTTCAGGGAGACATTGTACATGGCAGGACTGAAGGTGGGCGTCTCATCATTCACATCCAGCACTGACACACACACACACACACACACACACACACACACACACACATGGACAGAGAGACAGGAGGACACACAGATAGATGTACATGAGGACAGAGAAGGAACTGAACAGCTCAGGTGAGACATCCTGACACACACCCTGTGTTCACATCCCACCACCAGGGGGCAGCATATTTCCTCTCAGGCCGTCTGCACACGTTTACCTTAGATTATAATAATTCTATCTCTTTTAGCTGGAGGTTATTAATGTTTTCTGACGCTGCAAATTAAAGTGAGCAGAAAGTAAACGTTCAGTGAAAGATTCAGATTCTGATCCAACCGTTTGTTACTTATTTCAGCGGCAGCTCGTCTCTTAAAGGTGCATCCTCTAAACAAAGACAAATGCAGCTTCTTCATCGTCACCATGCTCCTCCTCCTCCTCACCTGTGACGGTGAGCGTGGAGGTGGAGGTGCGGGGGAACTTCCCTGCGTCGAACGCGATGATTCTCAGGTGGTACTGAGCGATCTGCTCGCGGTCAAGCATGGCTGTGGATGTAAGGACGCCTGTGGACGTGTTCAGGTAGAAGTCCAAACGTGGCATCCCCACCTGCAGCGCCATGGTGATCAGACCGTTCTTATCCTGATCTGGGTCCTCCACCTGGACCTGTGGGGGAGGACGAGGGGGGTCAGGATGAGAAACAAAGAGGTTTATTACAGATGAAGACGCTGAATCAGATCCTCCTGAAGGCGCAGAGTCTGACTCACAGGAAGTGACATGAAAGAGTTTGACCTCTGACCTTAAACACAGACGACCCCACAGGCAGACCCTCGGGGACCTCGGCCACAGACGGCAGGTTGATGAAGGTCGGGTCGTTATCGTTCAGGTCCAGAAGATTCACAAACACTGTGGTACTCGCTGACGCATGCAGGGGAGGGCTTCCACCTGCAGAGGGCGCCAGAGACAGAGAGAGAGAGACACACAGAGAGAGAGGGAGAGAGAGAGAGAGAGATACACACAC
>CM061149.1:2919883-2927383 GCA_030710495.1 Labroides dimidiatus | reverse complement strand
GACTCTGAGCTCACTCTGGATGAGCTGACCACTGCCGTCAACCAGATGGCTTCTGGGAGAGCTCCTGGGATTGATGGTCTATCCAGTGACTTTTTAAAACATTTCTGGGACACTTTGGGACAGGATCTCCATGCGGTTTTGATGGAGTGCTGCCGCACAGGATCTCTTCCTGTTTCCTGCCAGCGGGCAGTTCTTTCACTCCTGCCAAAGAAAGGAGACCTGGCGCTTCTTAAGAACTGGAGGCCTGTGGCCCTTCTCTGCACGGATTATAAGGTTCTTTCTAGAGCCTTGGCTAACAGACTGAACAGTGTTCTGGGTATCATCATCAATAGTGATCAGAGTTATTGCATACCAGAAAGGAATATAATGGACAATATTTTTCTGATCCGGGATGCTATTGATTTGTGTAAAGTTTATAATGTGAACACGGGGATTTTGTCACTTGATCAGGAGAAGGCGTTTGACAGGGTGGATCACGGTTATTTGTTTTCTGCACTTAAGGGTTTTGGTTTTGGTGATGGTTTTATGTCTTTGATAAGCTTGTTGTACAGGGGAGCACAGTGTTTGGTGAAAGTGGGGTCAGGGCTGAGTCGGCCCATCCCTGTGCAGCGTGGGATCCGGCAGGGTTGTCCCATATCGGGTCAGCTTTATAGTATCGCCATTGAGCCCTTGCTGTGCAGGCTGAGGGGTCGTCTCAGCGGCCTGTCGCTGCCGGGTCCTGCTCTCACTGAGCGTCCTCCTGTGGTCTCTGCTTATGCAGATGACGTAAATGTTTTTATCACCAGCCAGGGGGATGTTCAGAGTTTGTGGGACGCCCTGTCCCTGTATGAGGGGGCCTCATCTGCACGGGTGAACTGGGCAAAGAGTAGGGCTCTGCTGGTTGGGCAGTGGAGGGGTCAGGCAGTGCCCAGTCTGCCTGGGGGGCTGGAATGGGGAAAAGAGGGCCTGAAAGTATTAGGGGTTTTTTTGGGGAACGAGGCTTTTCAGTCGAAGAACTGGGAGGGTGTGAAGGAAAAAGTGTGTGCTCGGTTGTCTAAATGGAAATGGTTGCTACCGCAGTTGTCCTACAGGGGGAGAGTCCTGGTGGCAAACAACTTGGTTGCCTCGACTCTTTGGCACAGACTGGTCCCTCTAACACCACCACCAGGCCTGATTGAAGACATCCAAAGGACCCTTGTGGATTTCTTCTGGTCCGGCAGACACTGGGTCCGAGCTGCAGTCCTATACCTTCCTGTGGATGAAGGAGGGCAAGGGCTGATAAACATCCATGCAAAAATTGCCTCTTTCAGACTGCGGACTGTTCAGAGGCTCCTCTACGACTGTGGCCCAAGCTGGCTGGATACGGCTCGCCTGTTGCTAAGGAGAGCCGGCAGGTTGGGCTATGATAAACAGCTTTTCTTGCTGCAACCCAAGGCTGTGGACCTGGTAGGGACTACAACTTTCTACAGCTCTGTGGTTCAGGCCTGGGAGGTTTTCATCATCTCCCGAGTTACAGCCGGGACCCCGGGTATGTGGATTTTTGAGGAGCCTCTGTTCTTTAATGGTTTCCTCAATACACGTACACTGCAGTCTGCCAGTCTGAGGGCTAACCTCAGAGAGGCTGGCTGCACAAAACTGGGGCACCTGATGAGGGCACGGACTTCTCTGGATGCCCTGAGGGAGCGAAGCGGCATCACGTCGGCGAGGCTGCTGAGCAATGTGGTGGAGGAGGTTTGTGCCGCCCTGTCACCACCTTTAAGAACTTTTGCAATGGACTGTGCTCATTGTGAGCTGTGGACTGAAGGGATGGAGTACAGTTTCCCTTCTCTGGCTGTCTCACCTGCCGTTGGGGAGTGGCAGGAAGGAGGGGGGCAGCTGCTCTCTTTTAAAACTCCACAGTTGGGTGTTTTTCAGGACACTGGTAAGAGGGCAGTCTACCAGAGCTGTGTGAAGGTTCTGCACCTGCGCTCTCTGGCTGGGCTGAAGGAGTCGAGGTGGACTGAGTTTCTTGGCCCAGACATCTCCCCTAGAGGCAGCTGGCGGTCCCTGTACAAGCTGCCCATTGAAAAGCGGACAGCAGACCTCCAGTGGAGGGTGGTACATGGGGCGATAGCCACAAACAGATACAGAGCACACCTTGATCCGGAGCAGGGCGAAGAGTGTGGGTTTTGTTCTGAGACTGAAACAGTTTTTCATTTATTTGTCCAGTGTCCTCGGCTGGTGGCTCTGTTTGAGCTTTTAAAATCTTGGTTTCAGGCTCTCGGGGAACAGTTTTCTTTTCCTTTGTTTGTTTTTGGCCCGAAGTACAGCGCCAAAAAGAAAAGAGTGCACACTCTGATGAATTTTATTTCTGGTTCTGCCAAGTTAGCCATCTGGCTAACAAGGAAAAACCAGACCCTTGGAGTTGGTAGTGTGCAGCCGGTGCCGGTACTGAAGGGTTTGCTGAAGGCTCGACTGAAAATTGAATTTTTGTTTTATAAAATGACAGATGAGCTGCAGACTTTCAGTCGAACATGGGCCCTGAGGGGAGTTCTCTGTTCCATTGGAGAAAATGGAGAACTGATCATAAGTGACTGATTTTCTCTAACATGAACACCTTTTTGCGTGCTTTGTTTTGTTTTGATGGTGTGATTTAGGATTTATTTTCTTTTTGTTATTGGGCTAAGGTTACACACTGTCATGTGTTGGGTTTTCATTATTTTTTGACTGGTAAATAAAGGGTGTTTTAAAACCAAAACCTCCCCTCTTTTTTTCCTTAACTCCTCTCTCTTTATCTCCTCCACTCCCCTCTCCTCTCCTCTCCTCTCCTCTCCTCTCCTCTCCTTTACTCCACTCCTCCCCTCCCCTCTCCTCCCCTCCCCTCCACTCTCCTCTCCTCTCCTGTCCTTTACTCCTCTCCTCTCCTCTTCTCTCCTCTCCTCTCCTCTCCTTTCCTCTCCTTAACTCCTCTGTCTCCTCTCCTCTCCTTTCCTTAACTCCTCTGTCTCCTCACCTCTCCTCTCCTCTCCTCTCCTTTACTCCTCTCCTCTCCTCTCCTCTCCTCTCCTTAATTCCTCTGTCTCCTTTCCTCTCCTCTCCTTTCCTTAACTCCTTTGTCTCCTCTCCTCTCCTCTCCTCTCTTTTACTCCTCTCCTTTACTCCTCTCCTCTCCTCCTCTCCTCTCTCTTTTCCTCTCCTCTCCTTTACTCCTCTCCTCTCCTCTCCTCTCCAGCAGCAGCATCAGTGTGTTTCTACGTGATGACTGCGGGCTACACTTTAATTAGCGGTCGGACTCCTTTAATTAAGCTCGTTGACGCCTCTTTAAATTAATGGAAGATGGGAGCTTAACGAGCTGAGGCTGAGCAGCTTCAGCTCTGAGTGTTTACGGGGAGACGACCTGAGCTCCATCAGCGTCTGCAGGAGGCTCCGTCAGAGCACGTGGTCTAATGAACACGTTAACGACGCTGCTGTTAAACTCTGTTTTAGTCCAACTCCTCTCATCATCGCTCTGACAACATGATTCAGACTCAGAGAGAGTTTACACAGAGATACAGGTGAGATACAGGTGACGTCTCTTTTCAGTGATGACATAAAAACGTTAAAGCCACTCAGAGTTCTTTTATTTCGTTAACCAGGCAGGATCACTCACAGAGATGACGTCAGTGTTGATGGGACTCATCTCCACCACGTTGGCGTGATACGGCTCGTCTCTCCACACCGGGGCGTTATCGTTGATGTCCAGGATGGTGATGTTCACCTGAAGAAGAGGAGGAGTTCACACCTGAGACACACCCTTTTTTATTCTGAAATGAAAACATTAAAAAAAGAAGAAACTACAACTCATCAAACAGCGCCTCAAATATAAACCTCTCAGAGGGAAAGGTGGTCTCAGAAACAGGCCTGGTGTTTTCATGTTTTTACCATGACACATGCTGTACATATTCATCTTTATAAACGGTATAACACGGGTTATCTGAGGCCATCTGTCAGTTTATTCAGACTGTATTTTGTAGTGACATGCTCGTACCACAAGAGGGCAGAGACTGGAACTGAAAACCAGTTTATCAAAGTTAGATAATTATGAAGTAACAGTGGGAGGAGCCTCTGAATTACCGTGGCGATGCCAGTCTTCTGCTGAGGCCCCACACCTCCGTCCACGGCTCGGACGATCAGGATGAACTCCGACTTCAGCTCCCGGTCCAGCAGGGCCGTGGTCGTGATCTCACCTGAAACCACATGACAGGTTTTTACTGCTCAGAAAACAAACAGGTTTGGTCGTACCCTTCAGGAGCCTAGTGTTTGATTACTTATCAAAAGCATGTCATAAAACTGTAACCCCAGACCCACTTCCTGCTCTCTTTGGTTCCGTGGACACAGATCCATGCATTGCAAACTGCAAACTGGGTCTTAAACACTTCATTAACCAAATCAGTTTTTATCTGTGTACGACCTTTGGTGTTCTTTCTATCTTTTTGCCTTTATTTGTGCCTGCTTAATCAATTAAAAACACAGAAACAAACACTGATGATGGAATAAACAGGAAGTCTAACGTCAAAATGAAGACATAAAAAAAAAAAAATCACAACGTTCAACAGGAGAGGTTACAACATCTGATGTTACACAAGAAAAAGAAAAATACAGCCTCAGGGTCTTGTTTACCTTTAGAAAACACACACACAAACACACACACACACACACACACACACACACACACACACACACACACACACACACACACACACCTGAGCGTGAGTTGAGTCTGAATTGAGACGATCCCTCCAGAGAGTAGATGAGGGAGGCCTGACCAAACTCACG
This sequence comes from Labroides dimidiatus, assembly GCA_030710495.1. Lineage (NCBI taxonomy): Eukaryota > Metazoa > Chordata > Actinopteri > Labriformes > Labridae > Labroides > Labroides dimidiatus. The sequence continues at coordinate 2,922,610 of CM061149.1, read as the reverse complement.
GGAGGCGTCCAGGTCAGACGCATTCACCAGCAACACGGTCGCTCCTGAGGAAGGAGAAGAAGAGGAGGAGGAGGAGGAGGAAGAGGAAAAGGAGGAAGAGAAAGAAGGGGAGGAGGAGGAGGAAGAGGAGAGAGAGGAGGAGGAGGATGGAGAGGGAGAGGATGAAGGAGAGGTGGAGGGAGAGGAGGAGAGACAGGAGAAGGGGGGGAGGAGGAAGAGGAAAAGGAGGAAGAGAAAGAAGGGGAGGAGGAGGAAGAGGAGGGAGAGGAGGAGGAGGATGGAGAGGGAGAGGATGAAGGAGAGGAGGAGGGAGAGGAGGAGAAGGATGGAGAGGGAGAGGATGAAGGAGAGGTGGAGGGAGAGGAGGAGAGACAGGAGAAGGGGGGGAGGAGGAAGAGGAAAAGGAGGAAGAGAAAGAAAAGGAGGAAGAGGAGCAAGAGGAGGAGGAAGAGGAGGGAGAGGAGGAGGAGGATGGAGAGGGAGAGGATGAAGGAGAGGTGGAGGGAGAAGAGGAGAGACAGGAGAAGGAGGGGAGGAAGAGGAAAAGGAGGAAGAGAAAGAAGAGGAGGAAGAGGAGCAAGAGGAGGAGGAAGAGGAGGGAGAGGAGGAGGGAGAGGAGGAGGAGGATGGAGAGAGAGAGGATGAAGGAGAGGCGGAGGGAGACGTGGAGAGACAGGAGAAGGGGGGGGGAGAAAGGAGGAATAGAAAGAAGAGGAGGAAGAGGAGCAAGAGCAGGAGGAAGAGGAGGGAGAGGAGGAGGGAGAGGAGGAGGAGGATGGAGAGGGAGAGGATGAAGGAGAGGCGGAGGGAGAGGAGGAGAGACAGGATAAGGGGGGGAGAGGAAAAGGAGGAAGAGAAAGAAGAGGAGGAAGAGGAGCAAGAGGAGGAGGAAGAGGAGCAAGAGGAGGAGGAAGAGGAGGGAGAGGAGGAGGAGGGTGGAGAGGGAGAGGATGAAGGAGAGGCGGAGGGGGAGGAGGAGAGACAGGAGAAGGAGGGGGAGGGGGAGGGGGAGGAGGAGGAGGAAGAGGAAGAGGAGGAGGAGAAGGAGGTGCTTGAATTGAAACTCCAACATTCGGACTGAGCTGTGTTCAGTAGCTCTTTGGTCTTTGATGTGTTTATAGATTACAGATCTTAGATATTAATAAAGAGGTAGATTATAGATATTACAGGTAGACAAAAGGTATTACAGGTGAGACTGAGGCTCAGACTGAATTTGTCTCACCTGCGATGATGTTCTCTGGGATCTTGACGATGTAGGACGGCCGGCTGAACTCAGGAGGGTTATCGTTCTCATCCTGAGGAGGAAACATCAGCAGATCAACATGGAGGACAAAGAAACCCTGTCAGCACACCTGAGACTCACACACAGGTGTTAACTGAACCCCACAACACTTAGAACACAGCAATCCGGAAGCTTCCTCCACTGTTGCTTCATCACTAAGTCGTGTGTCTCAGTTTAAATGATGAGTTAGCTGTTTAAAGGATGTGATGTCACAGTCTGAGTGGATCCTGTTTCCCTCTCGCTGACTTCAGGTGTGTCTGTGTGTGTCCATGAGGTCACACTTACGATCACCTCCACGGTCACAGGTACGGTGCTGTTGAGGGCGGGGTTTCCTCCGTCTCTCGCCATCACTCTCAGGTGGATCGTCCCTTTAGGCACCTGCTCGTAGTCCAGAGGCCGGGTCACAGTGATCACTGAGGGAGGGTGAAAACACCAAACACACACACACCTTCAAACACACACCTTCCAACATCACAAACATCACATGAGCCCTGAAGAGTGTGTGTGTGTGTGTGTGTGTGTGTGACCCGTTGAGGTGGGGGTACCTGCGTATCCCTCCACCATCACGATGCTGAAGAAGTCTGGGAAGGCGGAGGCTGACGTGATGGAGTACGTCAGGAAGTTGTTTGGAGGAGAGTCCTCGTCTGTGGCCTGAAGGGGGCAGCAGTGAGTTTAACAAACAGAGAGACAACAGCTGCTGATGTTTGAGGCGTGTTAGCACAGTGGGGTGTGTGTGTGTGTGTGTGTGTGTGTGTGTCACTCAGCGCTGGCATGTTTTCACAGATTAGTGATGTTCTGGCTGTAATTGGAGCAGACTGGATGAACACCAGCCGAGCCGAGGACAGAGACTCTAATCCACAACATCAACACAATGACACCCCCTCATTATTATCACACACACACTCACACAGTGAGAGCATCTTTACAGGCTGGACAGGCTGTCATAAACACACACATACGTGTATTCTTTGATTTAACGCCAAAGTGATGAATCAGTAAAACCTTCTTTCTTCCTCTCCCACAACTTCCCTCCATGAGTCTCTGACACGCTGTCCAAGTTTTCAGAGAGTGTTTAGCACAAAGGGAGGGAGGAGGGGACGTAAAGATGGACCCCCACTTCCAACACACACACACACACACACACACACACACACACACACACACACCTCTACTTGTCGTCCTCTCGGGGTGTAATCAGAGGAAACTCCGAGTCATTAGTCACAGAGAGCCTGTGAACTCAGACTGACGCTGAATGATGACTGACTGTTCTCTGGGAGTACAAAACACACACTCACACACACACACACTGACCTGTGTGATCTCACACACACTCAGAGGGAACAGTGGAGGGGGTGTTTAATCAGAGGTCTGGTGGAGAGCTGGGAGTGTTTCAGTTTCTCAAAGCTGCTGTTTCTGACTTCAGGATTTAATGTTCCAACAACAAA
>CM061149.1:2867383-2914883 GCA_030710495.1 Labroides dimidiatus | reverse complement strand
TTTAGATCTCTCAGGACCCCGATATAAACCTGGTCTAGTCTGTTCTGGTCCTGTCTGGTTCTGTAGTTTGTGGAGCAGACTCTGATGATGGAAAGTTTTCAGTTCTCAGTCCAGCAGTTTGATTAAATGATGTGTTTCTTTCTTCAGAGGCAGAGCTGGCAGTCAAATCTGATCTGTGTGTGTGTGTGTGTGTGTAATTATTGGTGTGTTTTAGTCTGTTTAAACCTGAGCTCAAATTCTGAGGAGAGAAACTGAACCAGCTCATTCTCACTCTGTGGGTGGAGCCTGACTGATGACATCATCCTGGTCTTGCCTCTGAGCATGCTCAGTGGAGCTCAGTGAAGACAGGATGGAGAGGATCCTGACTGCACTGCTGTCTGAATCATGATTTCTCTTCCTGGAGTTTTTTGGACATCCTGCAGTTTGTCGTTCACACGTCTCACGTGACATTTTTTTCTGTTGGACGAGGAGGAAACGATCGACTGAAGCTAACTCTGGATTACTAACGTTAAACCATCACACCGTACACACGCTGATGTGGATCAGTCATGTTTTTGACTTGTGATGGTAAATAAAGTGTGTGTGATAAACAAAACAACACACACAACACACAGATTCAATCAGTCTGAGAGCTAACATACAGAAACATGCATGTGTGTGTGTGTGTCAGTCAGTGTGTGTGTGTGTGTGAGAGAGAATGAGATTATTAGCTGGTTATCTCCAGGACAGTCAACAGAGGTTAAAACTGCTCTGAGCTGAACTTGAATTGATCGTCTGTAAAAAAACAAACAAAAACAAAAACAGTTTGTGCAGGAAAAAGAACCAATTACTGACACACACACACACACACACACGGAGATGGAGGTTCCTGACAGTCAGTGAGGAGGATGCTGATGAAGACGAGCTGTCAGGAAACGTTAGCTCTGATGCTAATAGCTTGTTAGCTTTTAGCCTCTAGGAGCAGAGAGACAATCAGCTGATCGTCAGCTGACGGTTATTAGAGCGCCAAACAGCTGATGGAGATCCAGATCAAAACCATCTTTGTGGGACAGGACGGACTCATTCTGACAGGTTTGGTTTGTTCTAACGTTCACCATCCATTATTCTGTGTTTGAGATTAGCTCTCTCTGTCTCCTCTCTCTCTCTCTCTCTCTCTCTCTGTCTCTCTCCCGCTGGCTGATGGGAGCTGTGTGTTTTTACAGCTCTCTCTTTAGTGTAATGGAGGAGCAGCAAACATTTACGACGTCTTCATTTCTCTGAAGATGAGCGAGCAGCTGGACGAGCTGGCAGACGCTCCCTCACCGACCAACGCTCTGACTGAGACCATTCAGCTCTCAGCAGGTTTCAGTACAGGTCTGATAAAAATACACGTCTCTGAATCCCTCTGGTGGTGTGTGTTTGTTAACCTGATCATTCTTTGGATTTAAAGGAAGACGTAAAAAGCACAAACACACCTGTAGTTCAGTTATCCTGTTTATAATCTAATCTAATGCTGCAGAAAGTGTGTGTACATTGAGAACAAATGGTCCGTCTCTGATGGAGGGATGAGCTGAGGACAGGCAGAGGGAGGGTGTGTGTGTGTGTGTGAAGTGAAGGTGTGTGTAGGGGGGATGTAGAGAATGATAAAGAGAGCAGAGTTAACCTCAGAGACGGAGAGATGAAAGAGGAAGGATGAAGGATGAGTGAGAGATGCGTCTGTGATCAGGTTTTCGTCCGCATGAATACGTCCTCAGAGTCTCTGATCCTCCAAACATCCACACCTCAGAGTCAGAGCAGCAGGATTACAAACACACACACACACACGCAGTGTCACACACACTCAAACACGCACACGCTGAGCCTTTTATTAGGATAATGAATTCTAATCACTGCTGTGAGTCTCGGCCTGTAAACTGTGAACAAACCGAGGCTGCAGAAACATCCTGAGTCAGTAATTTACAACCATTCATCATCCATGGACCACACACACACACACACACACACACACACACACGCAGTCACAGAGCATATAACACAGGGAAGACATACGAGCACTGTGTCTGATTAATGTTAGAGCAGAGAAATATGAGAGGAGGTAAAGTGTGTGTGAGAGAGCGAGGGGGGAGAGTAAATCACAATAAATATTCATAATGATCAGTAAAGCTGCAGAACATACATATTGAATGTTCTGTGTGTGTGTGTGTGTGTGTGTGTGTGTGTGTGTTTGTGTGTGTGTGTGTTTGTCCACAGGGATGCAGCAGTGGACTGTCGGTCACATTTGATCATCACTCTCTGAACTCTCCTGTGTCGTCCTGCAGTCTGCACGTGTGTGTGTGTGTGTGTTCGTGTGTGTGTGTGTGCATTTGTGTGTGTGTTGTGCAAACATTCATTTCTCCAATTAGCATAGGTGTGAAGTTTAAAACAGATATTATCCAGAACACACTCTGCACACACCTCATGAATAACACACTGCACAGCTGCTGACATTCTCTCTCTGTCACACACACACACACACACACACAAACACACACAAACCCAGCTGGCTGTGTATCATAACATCAGTGTGAATTTATTATGAGGTGGATAATTACTGTGATAACAAGAGACCAAACACTGCTGCACACACACACACACAGACACACACATTCAGAGTGTTAATAGATGGGTTTAATGAAGCGCTCTAGTTAGGGGGCGTGTGCACATGGTTCTAGGACACGCCCCCTGATGCAGGAAGCTGCCCCACTGGACAGGCTGTGATTGGCTCTGAGCTAATTCAGAGGAGGGACTTCCTGTGTGATTTGGTGTCCGTTACTCTTAACACCTGGTTCCTCAGACAGGTGAGTGTGGGAGGAGTCTGTCATCACACTTCATCAGAAGAATCAGAATCGGGTTCAGAGTATAGACTGTACAAAAATCACGCAAAACATCATCCTGTTCGGCTTAAAGAGAGGTCGCCACAGCACAGACTGCCCCCCCTGGTGGCTGGCTGCAGTATAGGTCAAAAACTCAGTCTCCCCATTCATTCCAGATGGGCTGTGGTCAAATTTTAAAAAATGTATACACCTCGTAGAAATGTTTCTCACATCCGTATCTTGTGGTGATATTTAGATATTATTAGGCCGCATTTTGTTCAAGTCCTCTTTTTTTCTGAAAGTTTCTTTTCATTAGTTATTAGACATTAAAAACGTCTCATTTAACGATGATTGACAGCTGCTGTTCTTCTGTAGTTTTTTATAGGAATAGTAAAATACGTTGGGAGGGTGAGTTACAGATAATATTTTTTTTTGTCACCCAGCCCAACTCTGATCCTTTACAGCACAGACTCTGGCTGCACCATGGCGGCGCCTCTGATGGGAGTATTTTGGCTTCAAAACCGTAGGATGGTAAAAAGCAGAGCCACTCTGTCCTTTCTATATACAGTCTATGGTTCAGACACACTCACACACACTCAGTGATCAGGTTCAGGTTCAGATTTGGAGCTCATGCTGAGCAGAGGGGAAGAGAAAGAGAGAGAGAGAGAGAGAGGGATGTAATTTCTCCTTCAGAGCAGCTGATGGACGGGTGGAGTTATTTTTCGTCTACTGTCCGCTCACAGCTCAGAGTATAAAGAATTCAACAACAACAGGAGGAGGATCAGAGCGAGCTACACACTCACACCTCTACAGTTCAATATGGATACGTATCGATGATGATGATGATGATGATGATGGAGCCTCTCCTCAGACAGTTTCTATCCGTCCATGTCGGTGACGGCGGCGTCCGCTCCTGAACAAACATCTCATTATGTCAGGATCACGAGTCGGTGTTTGTTCAGAGCGCCAACAAACAAACAGCCTCAGCTAGCTCCACGGATTAGCATCGCTAACACGCCGTCTACATCACTAATGAACCCCATGCCACAGACGCTGCTGTAAACAAGACCAAGCAAACACAGCATGGTAAACACACACACACACACACACACATGCACTCACACACACTCATAGTAAACAATAATCTGATTGGATAAAACACAGAGGCCTCAGTGACCAGTCTGTGTGTGTATGTGTGTTTGTGTGTGTGTTTTAAGCCGTGAATGTGTGTTGACCTTGTTGGAGGGACTCAGGTGTGTGTCATTGATTCAGGTCAGACCTCACTCCTCCGAGCCCACTCTCTCTCTCTCTCTCTCTCTCTCTCTCTCTCTCTCTCTCTGTGGGGTTCCTCCTGGCTCAGTTTTTGGTCCTCAGTCCGTCCTGAGGACTCTCTGCTGGTCAGGTCTTTTGAGGCTGATTGCACTGAGTGTGTTCAGGTGAGTTCATCCTGACTGAATAGTTCAGGTGTCACTCACTGAGAACAGGTCTGAATGAGCTGACAGAGAAACTCTCACCCTGAAGACAAAGATCTCAAACGCTGAATAAACCATTAAAAGTCTTTTAATGAACTAAGACGTACCAAACTCTGAACCTGACTGAGAGCGCTCTCTCTCTCTCTCTCTCTCTCTCTCTGACCCTGATCCTGGGTCATGTGGTCTCAGACCAGCTGTAATCTCCATCTCATCAGCTCTGTAAACAGTATTGATTTCCACACTCTGCTCTCTGCTCCTGACTCCACGGGGTCATGGTTTTTAGTCTCTGGACTGACTCCTGAATAATAACACTGATCTTTAGGAGCTGATCGGAGGTTTATTAAAGCTCCTGAACCGTAATAATTCATCTGTGATAGGAAAGGTTAGAGTCCCATTACACACCAACAGGAATCTGAGGGTAAATGTTCACAGGATTTAAAAAGCCTGGATCCGTTTGGTCTGTTCATGTTAAACTGTGTTCTTTCAGCTGTCAGACCGTCCCTTTAAAAACTGGTTCATCGTTAAGTTCAGTTAACCCTTCGTCATCTAATCATTCAGAGCACCTGGACCACATCTTTCTGTTATTTTGGACCTAAAGAGTCAGAAATCATGTCCTGAAGGTTAATCTTCTCTTCTTTCAGAAGCTTTTTTGAATTGTTTTCTCTTGCCCAAATAGTTGAAGAATTACGGTGATGGGAACACTTTGCATTAGATATGCATTAAGGCTAATTGTAGCTTTAGGACTCTGTGTTTAAGGACTGTATTTAGGACTCTTAGCTTTAGGACACTTAGCTTTAGGACACTTAGCTTTAGGACACTTAGCTTTAGGACTCTTAGCTTTAGGACACTTAGCTTCAGGACACTTAGCTTTAGGACACTTAGCTTTAGGACACTTAGCTTTAGGACTCTTAGCTTTAGGACACTCAGCTTTAGGACTCTTAGCTTTAGGACACTTAGCTTTAGGACTCTTAGCTTTAGGACACTTAGCTTTAGGACACTTAGCTTTAGGACACTTAGCTTTAGGGCTCTGTGTTTAAGGACTGTATTTAGGACTCTTAGCTTTAGGACACTTAGCTTTAGGACACTTGGCTTCAGGACACTTAGCTTTAGGACACTTAGCTTTAGGGCTCTGTGTTTAAGGACTGTATTTAGGACTCTTAGCTTTGGGACACTTAGCTTTAGGACACTTAGCTTCAGGACACTTAGCTTTAGGACACTTAGCTTTAGGACTCTTAGCTTTAGGACACTTAGCTTTAGGACACTTAGCTTTAGGACACTTAGCTTTAGGACACTTAGCTTTAGGGCTCTGTGTTTAAGGACTGTATTTAGGACTCTTAGCTTTAGGACACTTAGCTTTAGGACTCTTAGCTTTAGGACACTTAGCTTTAGGACTCTTAGCTTTAGGACTCTTAGCTTCAGGACACTTAGCTTTAGGACTCTTAGCTTTAGGACACTTAGCTTTAGGACACTTAGCTTCAGGACATTTAGCTTTAGGACACTTAGCTTTAGGGCTCTGTGTTTTAGGACTCTGTGTTTTTGCACTCTGTGTTTTAGGACTTTGTGCTTTAGGAATCTTAGCTTTAGGACTCTTAGCTTTAGGAGTCTTAGCTTTAGGAGTCTTAGTTTTAGGACTCTGTGTTTTACGACTCTGTGTTTTAGGACTCTGTGTTTTAGGACAATTAGCTTTGGGACTCTGTGTTTTAGGACTCTGTGTTTTAGGACTCTGTGTTGCCGTGACGAAGTGATGTTTCCTGACCGGTCTTAGAGAAAGTAAACTCTCAGAGCCTGAGGGGGAAATAACATCAGTACGTTATTAAAGCTGCTTTAATTGGATTAATGTTTATGGAGGAGCTCCAGACGTTATTATCCGTCTCTGTATTAATCCAACAACAGGACAGAAACCTGGCTTCAGACTCCTTCTCTGCTCGGCTTTAACGTCTTTATTTTTAAGAAGTCTGAGGTGAATCTGAAAGTTCTGAGCTTCTGAAGTTTGACTAAAATGACCCACAGAGAAACGTTCAGTTGATTCCTCTCTTTAATCACAGCTAATGATGAAGTTTGACGGTTTTATAGTTCAGATATTATTACAGCTGTTCGTCTCTTTTCTCCTCCTGTTGATTAAAATGAATCAGACCTCAGTAAACTCTGCAGAAATCAGGTCTGACAGGTTTTAGTGTCCTGTTAAAGTCCTCCTCTCTGATGTGGCGGTTTGTGTATTTTAGAGAGCGAGTGGACTCACCATGATCCTGAGCAGAGACGTCCCTGGCGGCGTGTTTTCGGGGAGGCTGATGTTGTAGAGCGGTCTGCTGAAGATTGGACGGTTATCATTCTCGTTGATCAGCTCGATGAAAACTCGAGCGAAGCCCACGTGGTCGGACATGGACTCGTTGGCGTAGAGCTGAGAGGAGACGGGAGAACGTTACGGATAAAAAAAACATTCAGAAATTTCACATGCTCAGCCTGAGTCAGTCTGAATATCATCATCAGGATTTGGAATCACTTCCTGTTTCAGAGTCAGATTACACAGCATGCAGGACTCCGTCTGTAAGCTGCTCACAGAAACAGTAATTTCACTGTTCAAACACACAAACACACAAACACACACACACACACACACAAACACACGTCCAGACTCAGACAGACAACACAAACATGATGAGGCTCGCGACAGTCCACACGCTGAGACGCCACAGCAAGCGGACTGAGTTAGTTTTTATCTTCTCTTTTTCAGAGGACAGTCAGACCTGGTCCTTCCCCTCAGTCAGTCTGATTCTGTGTGTGTGTGTGTGGACAGTCAGACCTGGTCCTTCCCCTCAGTCAGTCTGATTCTGTGTGAGTGTGTGGACAGTTAGACCTGGTCTTTTCCCCTCAGTCGTTGTGAGAAAGTGTAGAAAGGTTTGGTTCTCACTGAGAAGCTGTAGCTGCGGATGTGCTCGAAGTCCAGCGGCATGGCCACCCTCATCCTGATGTCTGCACGGCCCTGCACCGCCGTGGGAGAGATGGTGAAGTACTCCGAGTTATTACCCGTCAGAAACACCTGGAACATGCTGTTCACGCCCTGCAGAGGGAAGAGAGAGGGAAGGAGAGGGGAGAGAGGGATGGAGGTTACTGTATTTGAACCTGCAGGTTTGCTTTGGTTTGCTCTGCAGTGAGTCAGCTTTGCTTTAAGAGCGAGACGTGACGTGACAGACAAAGTGACAGAGCGCTCAGCACGCAGAGAGGAACCCTGATAAAAACAGATGAAACACCTGTTTGACCTGAAGATGATGATGATGATGATGATGAAGGCACAGATGGAGAGGAACTCACACACCTGTGTGTGTTTTCTGTTAACGTCTGACGTGATCTCTGCTGAAAGCCTTACATATAACCTCAACCTGAGTCTGAAACACAGTCTGCTCTTCAGGTGTGTATGTACAGGTGTGTACATTGAGGTGTGTATGTTGAGGTGTGTATGTTAAGGTGTGTATGTTGAGGTGTGTGTGTTGAGTTGTCTATGTTGAGGTCTGTGTGCTCAGGTGTGTATATTCAGTTGTGCATCCTCAGGTGTGTATGTACAGGTAATTATGTTCAGGTGTGCATGTGTGTGTCCATCCTCAGGTGTATATGTTGAGGTGTGTATGTTGAGATGTGTATGTTGTGGTGTGTATGTTGAGGTGTGTATGTTGAGGTGTGTATGTTGAAGTGTGTATGTTGAAGTGTGTATGTTGAAGTGTGTATGTTGAGGTGTGTATGTTGAGGTGTGTATGTTGAAGTGTGTATGTTGAAGTGTGTATGTTGAAGTGTGTATGTTGAGGTGTGTATGCTGAGGTGTGTATGTTGAAGTGTGTATGTTGAGGTGTGTATATTGAGGTGTGTATGTTGAGGTGTGTATGCTGAGGTGTGTATGCTGAGGTGTGTATTTTCAGGTGTGTATGTTGAGGTGTGTATATTGAGGTGTGTACGTTGAAGTGTGTATGATCAGGTGTGTATGTTGAGGTGTGTATACTGAGGTGTGTATGTTGAGGTGTGTATATTGAGGTGTGTATGTTGAGGTGTGTATGCTGAGATGTGTATATTCAGGTGTGTATGTTCAGGTGTGTATGTTTTGGTGTGTATGTTGAAGTGTGTATGTTGTGGTGTGTTTATTAAGGTGTGTATGTTGAGGTGTGTATGCTGAGGTGTGTATTTTCAGGTGTGTATGTTGAAGTGTGTATGTTGTGGTGTGTATGCTCAGGTGTGTTTATTAAGGTGTGTATGTTGTGGTGTGTATGTTCAGGTGTGTATGATCAGATCCAGATTCAGTGTGTTTTAGGATGAGTTTGCTGCTTCAGTGTTTCTGTGTCGACCATTTTTAATCTTCATCTTCAGGAGATGATGAAGACTCCTCCCTCAGTTTGTGTCACATGATTCAGGCGTTCTTGGTCCGTGGTCGTCTCTGCAGGTCTCTGCAGGTCTCTGCAGGTCTCTGCAGGTCTCTGCAGGTCTCTGTGGGTCTCTGCGGGTCTCTACAGGTCTCTGTGTGTTTGGTTTCCTCTTCTCTCTCTCTTGATCCTTTTCTCTGTCACAGTCTGATCCGCTCTCAGTGAACACAGAGGATCTAGTTTCCTGTTTCTTGGCTGTGATCAGAACAAACAGCCGCTCCTCTCCTCTTTGTCTCCTCTCCCTCAGGTAAACCTGTTAGCACAGATGCATGATGGGAGAATCTGAAGTGGGGTCAGAGTGACGGCTGCGGCGGCTGATGTCTCTTCCTTCGGTGATAGAAAGCTGGAGGGCGGTGCTGATGGAGCGGCAGACGTGTTTTTGTTTTCCTCTCAGAGCCATTCAGCTGATGACTCCTATTTAAAGAGCGTCCAGTATGCAGGATGTCACCTCAAACTGCCCATAAACGTAATTGCCCGTCCATTTGCCTCTGCCTCCAAAGCCCCCAATAAAAGCTGCTGTCAGAGACGAACGCCTCAAACTTCGGATGTGAGGAAAGTTTTACAGAAGCTAAACGGAGCAGAAGAGGAGACGCGGGCGGCGGCGACAGGCAGAGAGCAGGTAAATAGCACCTGTGTGACAGAGAGAGGGAGGAGACGCCGCCGCTGTGTGAGAGATTACAGCACAGGAAGCAGACTGTGAGCGAGTGAATCAGCCCTTAAAGAGGACGACAAACATCTCAGAGATTTAACTCCTGATGGGAGAACTTATGCCAAAGTGTAGCACGAGAACAAAGAGGCGAAGAGGAGAGAGGGACTGTTTTAATTTGGCGTCTAATCCAGTTTCCTTTCTGCTCTGACGGCTGCTCTCTGGTCTGATGATCTGAGGGAGCTGTGGATCTGGAGATGAATCCTGTTAAAGTAATCTCAGATTACAGCTCTGATATCCTAATCTGATCCTCTGTCAGCGTCTAACAGTCACACAGAGATTAAACACACGGTTAACACACATTAAAGTTGCTGTTTTGCAGAAAATCCACGATTCAGACACAGACAGCGAGAGAGAGAGAGAGAGAGAGAGAGAGAGAGAGAGAGAGTCTCTCTCAGTGTCTGCAGAGAGCCGTGCCGCAGTGATTAACAGAGACGTCACTGTAACTGAGAGCGAAATGTTTCTTTCAGTCTCATTAACAGCCGACAAAAAAGTGTAAATAATCTTAAATTAACTCAACCTGAGTCTGCTCGGTCCCACCTGTTAGCACACTCTCTCTCCTCCTCTCTCTCTCCCTCTATCCTCGGGCTGGATAAACAGACTGTCTGCAGTAAGTACACTCTTCATACTCGCACTCTCTCTCTTCTTCTTCTTCTTCTTTCTGCTCCAACAATTATTCAGACTTCAGGTTTTGCTCCACTGCAGGCGACTTTCTGTTCAAACTCTTTCCTCTCAGTCCTTTTGCTCGTCCCCATGTCCTCTCTCCCTCTCTCCCTCTCTCTCTCTCTCTCTCTCTGTTATCTGTCACTCTCCCCTCCGGCGGTGGCGGCTCTGCCTGAATCAATCAGAGTTGACTTGCTTTCGGCTTATCTGCAGCCGAGGTGATTGATTTTCCTCGTTAGGTATAATTTGATGCTCTATCCCGTCTCTTCCAGAGCAAATTAAATTGTAGTCAAGTCCAAAGAGCGGCTGAGCGGGCGAGCAAGGGAGAGAGAGAGAGAGGGGAGTGTAGAGTGTGTGTGTCAAAACAGTGAGTTGATAGATACAGCTAATAGAGCAGACTGAAGCATGCTGTTATACATCGCTGCTGACACACACACAGCTGCAGAGTGTCAACTCTGTGTGTGTGTGTGTTTGTGTTTGCAGTAGATTAATCTAAATACAGACTTTAGAGTCCCTGTGAGGACTTTCTCAGTGATCTCGATCTCTCTTTTATTTATTTGCCTCTTCATAATCCTGGATTTTAAATGAGATTTTCAACATCAAAATGTCTTTTTTTACTAAACGGTATTTCTCAGTGTCTGTACACCGGTCAGGGGAACATGGTTCCGTTTACGTCACGTTGACCTAAAGTCTCTCTGACGGCTCCATGCCGGCATGTAAAGTTTATCAGAGAGAACAGAGATCAGTGTTTTCCTCCGCTGAAGACATTTCTGATTTATTTTGTTGTAACTTTTGAGAAGAAAAACTAAACATGTCAGTCTGTGATGAAAGGAACTAAATAAATAAAGTACCAGGAACCTTTACTTGCTCCAAAAAGTACGGTGAAAGTACAGGAACTTTTCAGGGAGGGACAGATCTATGATCAGTCCATGAAACCCTCACAGAGCAAAGTGGAAAAGCAGAAACCCTGGGAGGAACCTTTTGATTCTAGAACCAGTAGTTCCTGGGTCTAAGGTCTCAGTACCTTCGAGATGTAAACACAGATCGAGCTCGCTCACCTCGTCCTTGTCCTCAGCCTGGATGAAGAGCGGCAGGGCGAAGCCGACCTGGGCCAGCTCGGTGATCCGGACCCGGTACTCTGAGCTGTTGAACTTCGGAGCGTTGTCGTTTTTATCGATGAGCAGGATGGTGAAGGTGGTCATCACGGTGGCGTCTGACGGACTGCGGTCATCCTTCAGCTCTGTGGCCTGAGAGACACAAACACACACTTAGAGAGTCAGCACAGGTAGACAGACACCTGAGCCCTGTTCCTGGTACCAGGCTAACTCAATTAGCTGGATAATTTCAGGATTAACCTGGAGTCAGTCAGGCTAGTAGCAGGTTAAGATAAATCACCATAGCAACAGATCAACAAACTTGAACCTGATGTTGTCATAAATCTGTGCTGTATTTCATAGAGAAAAACTGATCCAGATCGCCAAGATCCTTAATTATATTCTGATGAATTTTTATGAGTGTTACCGTTACAGTCACCATGGCATTATTTATTTGCAACAGCTGATGGGGCCATACATCACCAATACTACCCGGGGCAGTCGTGCACCTACTGTCACTCAAACATTGTGCACGCAGGATTGAAGCTTTTTCTTGATCTGCACATTTTTAGTGTTGTCAGCAAAGCCGCTGTTTGCTGTTCGCGGTACGTAAAGTTTATCTTACGCTGACGCAGACTTTTACAAACATCTTCTGACCATGTCAGAGCGAATTTTACAAAGGAAGGTTTTTATGGAAGAACAGGTAACCAAGTTAAACTAAAATGACCCTTAAAATAAAACAAACATATTCCTTTAATTTTATAAATTAGTACGTTTATGCAGAGTTTCCCAATGTATGACTTTCTTCTTGTAGAAATAACGTCTTTTTTCTTGTAAATTTATGACTTCATTCTCGTAAATTACAGTAAAAATGATATAAAAGTTATCTAACGTTACAAAAAATAAAAAAGTTTTATACATTATGATGTTCTTATCTTTGATTCAATACTTTCTTATCTGACTGGACCTTTTTGAATTTTAATTGAATAACCCTGGCCTGGGCTAATAAAGCAATGTGTAACCGTACATACTCCTTCCTTCTGCATGTATTTTGCCCTCAGTCTCTGCCAACCTGCGTCTCTTGCCTTCACTGGTGTTATATTGTTTCTGTATTTTTCAAACTCCTCCAGAATTGTTTGCTGCTCTGTTTTTCGCTCTTTCCTTGTTATTCCCCATGAATTATGACAGACGATCATGATTTCTGTGATCCACATTGGTCCTGATTACTCAAGTCTGGTTCCAGTTAATGAGACTGATTCAGCTCGGTTTAGCCGCGGAGGAACTTGAACACTGGAGTTTGTACCCTGATAACAACCAGCAGTAAGTTTATTACTATATATTGGAATTCTTTATGCATGTTTATGTTTATCTTATAATGTCAGGATATATTCTGTGTATTTATTTAACTTTAAACATGTTGCTGTGACATGGACTGAATAAATAGTTGATCTCTGTGAATGTTAAAAACTGTTTATTTTCAATCTGTGGTTGTTGTTTATTGATCGTCTATATTTAGATCGTATTATTATTTTAAACAGTTTCTCCTCAAAGTAATTTTCCTTTAAATAAAGCTCTCATGTTGAGCTGGATGGAGACAGACAGACACACAGACAGACAGACAGACAGACAGACAGGGACACGGGTAGACAGGCGTCGTATTTGATTGAACAGAAAGTCATTTTGGTGATGGAGGCGGGCTGCAGGTATTTACAGGTGTTCATTTATTGGATCAGACCGACTGAAGGCAATCATAGAAACAGGTTTAAAGAGAGGCCAGGAGAGGGCAGGACACACACACACACACACACACTGTCTCACACACACCCTCTCTCCGCCTCTCTGTGGGGGAATGTGGGAGTCCTCTGAGAGGATAAATCGGAGCCTCAGATAGAAACAGCGTATTTCTCCTCGCCTCTTTTATTGATGGACGAGCGTCGCAGCAGGAGGAGACTCTGCAGGAACAACATGATGGCTTCTGGGTAATCGCGGTAGTTTAGCCTCCCTCGTCCCGACGCCCCTGAATCATTTGACCCTGCCCTCCCCCGCTCAGCGCTGTCTGAGCCGCCTGAAGTTGAGAAATTAGTTTTATTACGACGGCACACCACAATCAATAGAAGCAGCTCCTCAGAAAGCACAAGCAGAGAAAATCCATATCTTATAAATACTATTTTAGGCCAGGTTTGTTCCTCTTCAGCACTTTGGCTTATTCTACTTTTCCACGCTGTAATTATTGATTTCAATTAAAGAGACGGACTGAGGCTGGAATATGTAAGACGCTATCTGCTCCTCTGATGGGAAACTTTAGCTCAGGGTTGTTCCTCCACAACACAACTTTCAGGCCGCTCCCATAAAACAGCCTTTTCTCCTGTAACAACTCTCACAGCATCTCTACTCTAATTTATCACTCATATCTACCATCATTCTGCCTTTAAACGAACCTCGCTGCTTTCTTTAATTCACTAAATATCAGACTCTGTGTTCAGGTTTTCTGCGTTAGGAATCCAGTTGGTCTGAAAGTTTCAGAGTTGGGCTGAGTTTAGCTTCATTCACTGAAATCTAAAGTCTAATTCGGACCATGAGCTGCTTTAAAAGGTTGATTATCTTTCTGTTCAGGTGGGAATATTTCAGTTTGACACACCTTTAACGTCCAGGAATCTGTCAGACAGAGAGGTCTTCCTCTGTCCTCATCTGGACCAGACTAGGACTGAGGACAGTCAGAGGGATTCAGACTCTGGCTGAACTTCATACAGCAGAGAAAAAGAGAAATATAGGAAGACAGAGTCTCTCTCCTTTATCTCGTCCTGCTCACCTGTGCATGCTGCCAGCAGGTAAAGGGGAGGAGCCTAAACGCCTCATATACTCAAGGGGTGTTTGGACAACGCAGAGGGATTCACTGTGAACCAGGATCACGTCAGAGACCAACGACAGCTAAGGTGATGTTTTTTTTGGTTCAGTGATTGTGTCATTGTCTCTATTTAGCATGTTTTTAATCAGGAGGTTGACTTTAGATGAACACGTGATGCACACAGTCTGCTGTGAGTGTGTGTGTGTGTGTGACCATATATCCTGGTCCCAGCAGGTGTCTGAGTCTGATCCAGACCCTTACACTGATGGGTTTATAAACCTAAAGCTCTCTCTCTTCATCCTCTGATCAGTCACTCCTTTAAGCCCCTCCCCCTCCCCGTGACGCTCTCTGAACCAATCACAGTGCCTCGTTCCGACTCACCTTAACGGTCAGCGTGAATCCTGCAGAGTAGAGCGGGTTCTCTCTGTCCAGCTGCCCGTGGACCGTCAGAGAGCCGCTGATGTAATCCAACGCGAACACGCTGTTCGTGTTTCCTGTAGGGGCGAGAGAGAGAGACAGAGAGAGAGAGGGGTGAGAGAGAGATTTTATTTCAGCATCACCTCTGGAAGCAGGGAGGTGCTTTAGAGGGAAAAACAAGGTGTGTGTGTGTGTGTGTGTGTTCACCGCTGTCCCCTGTCACCAATCTAAAGCTAAGAGAAGCTAACATATTAGCCCAATTGTCAACCAATAAGAAGCCAACAGAAGCTAACAGTGTTAGCGTTATTATTCACCAATCTAAAGCTAACAGTTTTGCCGCAATGTTTACAAACCTGAAGCTAACAGAAGTTAACAGTATGAGCCTCATTTTTTACCAATCTAAAGCTAGCATAAGATAATCGTTCACCAATCTGAAGCTAACAGAAGCTGACAGTGTTAGCCTCATTGCTTACCAGTATAAAGCTAACAGAATCTAACATGTTAGCCCTATTGTTAACCAATCTAAAGCTAACAGTTTAGCCTCATTTTTACCAATCTGAAGCTAACAGAAGCTAACAGTGTTAGCTGTCCTTATAGTTTGTGATGTCATCAGTCAGAGGTTAAACTTTCTGACCTCATCTCGGTGGATCGATGTGAGATCAGTTCGTCTCTGCTGTTTCTCGTGTTAGCAAATATTAACAACTGTCATCATGGGGTTTGAGCCAATCAGAAGAAGCGGGGTCATAGCGACAGCTAGGCTAGTGGTGACTGACGTTTTAGCAGCCCGAGGAGCACTGATGAAGAAACTTGGAGCCACATTCTGTCCGACATGCTGACATCACTTCCTGTGACAAGGAGTGAAATCATACCTCTCTGCAGTTCATCTGAACGTCATCATTATTCTTCAGTGAGCAAGGTGCACGGTGACCTTTGACCCCTTCCTACAGTGATTAAGTCTGACTCTATCTCAGGTAGTTTGTGGTAATGGTCAAGCTTTGAACTCTCAGATTATAAACCCACAACGGCCCGGGTCAACAGATTAACCCGACTGTGTACAGCACTCACTGCTCCATTATTACTTTACTGCACACACAGAGGGCGAGAAAGAGGGAGAGAGGGGAGAGAGGGAGAGAAGGAAAGAGAGGTGTGTGTAGAGAGCAGAGCCTTCAGTAATTATCCTGGATGGAGGTTAAAGGTGGAGAAGGGACAAAAAGGAGAGCAGATTAGATCCAGATTACTCTGAACTGACAGAGGAAAAGTCTCTGTCTACACACACACGCAGCTCAGCATCATAATACACACACACACACACACCTCAGCATCATAACACACGCAGCTCAGCATCATAACACACACACACACACACCTCAGCATCACAACACACACAGGAGTGAGTGATTAAAGAACAACCAGCCTCATTCAAACTGACCTCAAAACAGCTGACCCCTGGGTTAAACCTGGAGCTGTGAGAACACCTGAGCAGGTAGACCAGGTTTACAGACCACGTGCTGATAACATCCTCCTCTGTGTGTGGGGTCTGGGTCTGAACTTGGCTCAGAACCACTAAAGCTGATACAAAAACCAGGACAAACTGGAGGGTGTAGGGGTTCTGAGCTGTCAGGTCTGACCCACCTGGTCTAGGTCACATGGAGAGCTGACCCACCTGTTGACCTCAGGAGACTCACTCAAGGTGTTTTAATTAGAGGTCAGGGGTCAGCAGGAGGAGGAGTCTGTTCATCCTTCAGGAGGTGGATGTGGATCTGTGACACCACCATAGATAAACATCTGAACAAGGCAAGGACTAAAACTAGCTTCCTCCACTGACTGTAGGCCAGGTACACCAGGTACACCAGGTACACCAGGTACACCAGGTACACCAGGTAAACCAGGTAAACAAGGTACACCAAGTACACCAGGTAAACCAGGTACACCAGGTAAACAAGGTACACCAGGTAAACAAGGTACACCAGGTACACCAGGTAAACAAGGTACACCAGGTTAACAAGGTACACCAGGTAAACAAGGTACACCAGGTACACCAGGTAAACAAGGTACACCAGGTAAACAAGGTACACCAGGTAAACAAAGTACACCAGGTTAACAAGGTACACCAGGTACACCAGGTAAACAAGGTACACCAGGTACACCAGGTAAACAAGGTACACCAGGTTAACAAGGTACACCAGGTACACCAGGTAAACAAGGTACACCAGGTAAACAAAGTACACCAGGTTAACAAGGTACACCAGGTACACCAGGTAAACAAGGTACACCAGGTTAACAAGGTACACCAGGTACACCAGGTAAACAAGGTACACCAGGTTAACAAGGTACACCAGGTACACCAGGTAAACAAGGTACACCAGGTAAACAAGGTACACCAGGTAAACCAGGTAAACAAGGTACACCAGGTAAACAAGGTACACCAGGTACACCAGGTAAACAAGGTACACCAGGTACACCAGGTAAACCAGGTAAACAAGGTACACCAGGTACACCAGGTACACCAGGTAAACCAGGTAAACAAGGTACACCAGGTACACCAGGTAAACAAGGTACACCAGGTAAACAAGGTAAACCAGGTAAACAAGGTACACCAGGTACACCAGGTAAACAAGGTACACCAGGTACACCAGGTAAACCAGGTACACCAGGTACACCAGGTACACCAGGTACACCAGGTAAACAAGGTACACCAGGTAAACCAGGTAAACAAGGTACACCAGGTACACCAGGTAAACAAGGTACACGAGGTACACCAGGTAAACCAGGTACACCAGGTTAACAAGGTACACCAGGTGCACCAGGTACACCAGGTACACCAGGTACACCGTGGTCTGTGTGTACAGTTTCAGGGTCAGCAGTGAGGTTTGGACTCGCCAAAGACATTCCTACACACACACACACACACACACACACACACACACACACACGCACACGCACACGCACACGCACACACACACACACACACAGTCCCAATGAGGTGAAATATAATCAGCTCTAACTGCTGATGGCGAGTGTTTCAGGTGATCTGTCAGGACTCAGGAGATTAGACCCTCAGGACACACACACACACGCACACACACACACATCATGCACACACACACAAATAACATGCACTTTCTATTAATTGGATTTTCATACAAAGAGGAGCTGCTCATGGCCTTCAGGTGTGTGTGTGTGTGTTGCTAACAGGCACACTCTGATTCTATGATGTGAGGCTTCAGGGAATTAGCCATGCTTGCACATTACCGACAGAAGTGGACTGGAAAATGAGAAAAAACACACGGTGAGTTTGTGTAACACACACACACACACCTGGGTAAATGCCCACAGGCTTGCATACACACACAGAAACAAACACACACACACACAGTCTTCATTTCTTCTTGCTGCAGTGAGAGTTCGTGATCAGAGGATGAGGAGGTGATGGTAACAAGATCATAGAATAATCTGACATAATCTGAGTCTGATCTCAGAGATTATATCACTCCTTTTGTTTACCTTTAAATTCAATCACTCAATCTTTATTTATATAGCGTCAATTCATAACAAACGTTATCTCAAGACGCTTTCCAAAAGCGTTAACAGGTCAGGACCCGTAAACCATAATGAATTTTATGAACAGAGACCCAACAACAAGACAAGACAAGAAGTCTGATCTCATCTTAACCCACCATGAGTACAGACCTTTACAACATTTAGCAAGTTACAATGGAGAGGAAAAACTTCCCTTTAATGGGCAGAAACCTCGGACAGAACCAGACTCATGGTAGACGGAAATCTGAGAGAGAGACCGTGATGGGATTAGAGAAAGAGAGAGAGGGGGGAGGGGGGCAATTAGAGAGTTGAAAAGAGGGAGAAAGAGAGAGAGAGAGACGTAGACACTGAGAGACACAAACACAGAGTCTATATTTCTGTGTTGCAGTTAGGGCTGCCAAGATTAGTCGACTAGTCACGATGACGTCGACAACCAAATTTGTCCGCGACTTATTCAATAAGTCGTCATTGTTTTAACATTTTTTTAAACTTTATTTTTCCCTCCAAACTGCCGCTGTACTTTCACCTGTCTCGTCTGCCGTTCTGTCCTTGACGCATACGCGCAGAAGTGGTAACCGGGGTAACCCGTGATGTCACCGGAAAAGTTATGCCCAACAGTATCATGGCTAGCCGGCAACAGAGCTCGAAAGTTTGGGAGCATTTTTCCAAAATAAAGGAGAAAAGTGTGCAATGCAAAATCTGCAAAGCAGAAATGTCCTTCCATGACAGAACGACGGCGATGCACGAGCATCTGAAAAGACAGCACGCCGTGGCTGATTTATTTTCTGACGAAGAATGACAATCTCGGTAAGCTAACTGGCTAGTCGGCTGCTAACATTAACGTCAACAGGGAGCTACCTACTTAATAGCGATGTCATGTTTGAACAGAAAATTGGTACATTAAAAAAATGTCAGAAATGCTGCTACAAGCTGCAAAGTTCATTAAAAGCTGAATGAACTATGATATTAACTGTCTTCATTTTTAGTTAGCACATACCTTAAACACTTGAAGCTGGAAGCTAATGATGTTAGCTGTATGCTGGTGCAATAAGCTGCAATTTATGTATGATCCGAATAGTCGACTAATCACAAAAAATAATCAGTGACTAGTCGATTATCGAAATAATCTTATGTGGCAGCCCTAGTTGCAGTGATGATCATGGAGAAACTGTAAGAAGCCGTAGCAGCTGGAGTCTGGCAGGTCCATGGCAGCAGGCCGTCCACAGCAACAATCCAAGGTCAAAAATTCAAGAATTCTAGTGGTAATAAACATTTTTTTATTAAACTAACTAAGAAATTATTCACGCCACATTCAGGGACGCTACACTCACATCGCGCTCTAGCCAGACACACGCTGCACACGCCTCGACGGCACTCAAGCTGCTACCACTGAACTACAGCCATGGTATTGGTAAAGACCATGCCTTATTAAACTCAATAAGATATTATTCACACCACAAAACCCAACCCACAAACTCATAATTAATCAACCAACCGTAGAGCCAGTAGAGTTTCAATACAAAACTCAAAAATACTCATGACAGGAGAACAGGAGAGACGGTCGCACATGTGGGACACTGACATGTGCAGATGAAGACCCCTGTCGAGTTGAGTCGGAGACCCCCGTTCTAACACTCGACTCAAACCTTCAATTTAAAGTTTCACCAACCTAACTTCTGAAATAAAACCAACTTTACGCGACAAAAGCCTCACAGGTATTTGAGATAAGAACTTTCAAGTAGTTTGCAACACGCTGCAAATTTTTTTGTTTACTTAACCAAAAAAAAATGTCTTCAGGCCAACAAGTTTTCATTTTTACAGTGTATGTTTGCTGTATACGTGTTGTTGGAAACAGGTAGCAGACAATGTGTGTGTGTGAGGAGTTCCTGTGTAATCTCTGTGACTAAACCTCTGCCGCCTGTTTTCTGCCGCCTGTGACACGTTGTGGGCGACGGAACGATCGGTGATGTGAGCCGGCGAGCAGCCAGAGCTCGCTGCTGGCAGCGAAGATTCTGTGTACTTTACTAAACGTACACAAATTAGTGTCACTTCTAAGGATTACGCCTACGGGCACGTCGAGTGGGGAGGGAGGGGTCTGTGGATCACACACACTCACACACACTCACACACACACACACACACACTCTGGCTGTGCTTATGTTCATCTGTGCTTCATACACACCCCTCTGTGTGTGACACCAGCGCAGGGCTGAGTATGAGCATGTGTATATTCACGTGTGTGTGTGTGTGTGTGTGTGTGTGTGTGTGTGTGTGTGTGTGTGTGTGTGTGTGTGTGTGTGTGTGTGTGTCTCAGTGATAATGGCCCTGTGGGTGTCTTGCCGTTGGCAGACGAGCTGCATTTCATGAATACTGAAACACTTCCATCAAAAGTTTCCCCCAAAACAGGTTCAAGGACAAAACACACACACACTGATACACACAGAGTTAGAGTGTGTGAATCAGTGTGTGTTTCAGTCAGCCGATTTGAATGTTTCTCTGGAGCTCAACCTGAACATCATTCATCTCACACACCTGACTTATACCTCATGATGTCACACCCCCACCTGTGACATCACACCTCTATCTGTGACATCATAACGATGGATAGAGCCTGTCCTCAGAGACGCCGCTTCATACGTGACCTCTGACCCCTGGGCTTCTCGTGTTTCTAACCTGAACACCGACTGATCAGCCGCCTGTCATCTTCAGCTCTCAGGGAAAATAATCAAACCCAGATCTACCGATCGCTGGCTTTGATCCGAGCTCAACATGTCAGACTGTCTGTTTTCATGCAGCGTCACGCCAGCTGTACTCTGATCTCTCCTCTGTGTGTGTGTGTGTGTGTGTGCTGACTGCTGGAGAAGCTGCACCCTGTGAACACACTCACAGCTGTGCCGAGCTGCAGTAGAGGAAATTAAGTCTGACATCTGGATCAGAGCTCATTCAGAAACAGAACGTTCCTCTCAGGCTGCACGGCGTCCTGCAGACGCACGAGGAGGAGGAAGAGGAAGAGGAAGAGGAGGAGGAGGAGGAGGAGGAGGAGGAGATAAACCTGAGGCACAGAGCTCAGAGGAAGCTCAAAGCCAGGTTCATTCTCTGACAAACTCCATCAGCATATTTTTGTCGAAGTCCGATAATCGGATATAAAAAAAAACAAAACAGACCACATAAGTCCTGCAGTACCCTGAGTGACCACTAGAGTCCGTCTCAGGTGAGTGTGTTGTTGCTGTTCGCCTTGGCTTTGTCTGTTTATGTGACCTAAATTTTTTAAACCATCATAAAACCTCTTCAGAGATCACAAGGGGGCGGCACGAGGTGATCGCTCAGATTTTCTTTGACAAATGTTGGAATGAAAGTAGGAGAGTACTTCGCACATCTAATGTACAACAGGTGCGTCGGAGAAAAAAAGTTACAAAAAAAAAAAAAAGTGAAAAAAGACAATTTTTTTTTTTTTTTTTTTTTTGCCTGATGAAGGTATGAGACCGAAACGTTGCAAATAAAAGTTTTTTTCTTGCAAGTTAAACAGTGTGCGGGAGTCCACCTTCCTGTGTTAGTAGACAAATGTGGGAATGAAATCGCATTAAAATGCAGAAAACTCTCTGAGTGTTCAACACCCCTAAACCTTTGATCCTAGAATCGGCCCGGGTTTCAAATAAGGCCTGAAGTCCTGCAAGGATTAATGGAACCAGTCCAGTGATCCAATCCAATCCCCTTTATTTATATAGCACATTTTAAAAAACAACAACAAGGTTATCAAAGTTCTGCACAACACAAAAAAAACCAGTAAATAAATGAGTAAAATTCAAAGTTAGGATAAATATATACAGATATAAAAAGAATAAAAAATTAAAATAAAAAACAGTAAAATAAAAAGCATATAAAAAGAACTAAGAAATAAGTAAAACACAAAACAATAAGTTTGATGTGTAAAAAAAAAAAAAAAGTAGCTGCACTACACCTCCAGACCAGCAGAGCGCAGCAAGAAAGAGACGAAGGCCGTTCAGTCAAAACACCTGAAACGATCGATAGATTTTAAATCCAGAGATGAAGCTGTGTCTGAGCTTCAAAAGGAGCCTGTTGGTTGAGGACTTTCAGTGATCATCATTAAATCCTGATCTGATGAGGAGATTATGACACCTTAATCAAACTAAAGAAGGATGTGTTCTCCAGGACTTCTATGTTCAGTTGTTGTGAATTGTAGATATTTCTGAATGAGATTATAATCTGGCAGTAAATCTGTGTGTATCTGTGTTTCACGTACGGAGGATTCAGTCTGGATTATTTCCAGTGAATGAGGAGCAGACAGGTGAGGAGCTGTGATGCGTGTCTCCTGAGCTCAGCCTGTGGTTTGAACACACCTGTAGCGTGCTCTCTGCTCTGTGTCGTGCTCTCTGCTCCTCGCTCTATCTCTCCTCTCACAGATTACTCTCTGTGTGTGCTGCACAGAGCCTCAGAGCGTCTAATTGAAAAGCTGCAGAAATCCAAACAGTCAGCGTGAAAGCTCCCTGCAGAGCTCCAGGTATTAGCCCGGTCCGTATTACAGCCGCCCGCTGATAGCAGTCAGCTCGTATGGAATCAAAGCATCGAGCTGGAGCAGCTCCTCAGATACCACAGGAGCTAATCTGCCCCAACACTCCAACACTTATCAGTCTGAGCAGACCTGAGAGAGAGAGAGAGAGAGAGAGAGAGAGAGAGAAAATGACCAGCTCCCGGTTGCTTACAGCGAGGGGGCGGAGCCTGTGAGGAGGATGTGTGTAGCGTATGGTGTCCACTGTGTGTGTAACATCACTCCAACATGTGTGAGCACTTGGGCTGCAAAATACCAGGAATTTTCACAGCTGGAAACTTCCCGTGGAAATTTACGGAATTTATATTAATGCATTCACCTTTTTTTAATAAACACATAGATATTAAACAATTTGGTTTTTTATAAGCAAACACGTATGCAAACATGTCGAATACATTTTTTTTAAAAATGACACTTTAAATGAATTTTCAGGATTTTTTCCTGACTTGAGTCAGGAAAAAATGTAACTGTCTTGACATCACATTTTGAAGAGTAGTTATTAGTTTGTTTTTGAAATAAATGGAGATCAGATCTTCTTTTTAACACTACTTTTCTTTGTTCAAGACGACTTTTTACTGGTTACAACGTGTTGAGGTAAGTTATTTATCCACAGTTACACAGCGCTGTTATTTGAAACGTGACAAAAAGTAAACTTTGTCAGTTTGTTCTGGAGTTTATTAGACAGCTATTTTAGCGACTGTTCGTAGGCTAACATGTAGCATTAGCTAATCAGAGCTAACGTAACCTCACTCTTCGTTTTATTGACAGACTCTCAAGTTTGATCAGATCACTGCAGAATAACTGCTGCATGTGGGTTGGAATGAACATTATCACAAATAGATTAGCCTTTAGCTTGTGTTTTAGCCTTTAGCTCATGCTCTATCTCTCTCCTTTTTATCTTTCTTCTTCTCTTCTGTCCTTTTTCTGTCTGTCAGTTCAGCTCCAGTCTTCACCACCACTACTAAATTAATCACAGAAATCGTTTTCAGCTTCTAAACTTCGTCAGTCTGCATGGCGTTGTCGTAGAGACTTCTACGTGCCGTGAAGACTCCAACACACACGTCCTGTGTCTGCAGCAGGTTTGATGTTCCTGTAAATGTTTTCAGCTCTAATTTCATTCTTTCTGTTTGTGTTTGATTTTCTCTTTAATCCTGGAGAGTGTTTCTGAATCTGCCGCCTCTTTTTGATCAAAGTTGGTCATTTTTAAAGTAGCTGCATGATTTCACCTGTTGGTCTGTGTCGCTGTGATCTACCTGCTGCAGTCACTCTCAGTGTTTCTGTTCATGCTCCTGCGTCTCCGTCCTCAGCTTGCGTCTCTCACCCGACACAGAGCAGACTATCTGACTGTGCTTCTGTTTGTTCCTGTAAATCTTTCTGTTAATGTTCACGTATGCTGCGGTGTGTCTGTCCTCTTTAACCTCAACTCTTTAACCGTAAACTTATCTCCCTCGGTGTGGACGGTGATTGTGCTCCAGTTGGTGTGAATGAAAGCGGCTCGGCGAGACGGGAGTCGAGGTCTCGGCTCTTTGTGACGTTTCTTTGCTTTAGTTTCAAACAGACGATCTGATGAAAGGAGAGAGAGGGGGGCTTAGGGTGGGATTATCTGAGCTGGTGTGTAACAATAGATAGAAACACACACACACAGATAGAGGCTGATATAAAGGCTGGTTTGTTGTTATTCTATTATAGCAGAAAGTTCCCATCAGAGCTGGACTCTCTCCTGTTTTTATCTTTTTAACGGGTTTAATGATTCTGTGAGAGGAGCTGCTTTGGCTCCGGGTCCAGACGACACACTCCTCTCTGACACGCTGAGTTCAGCCAAGGAGAAGAAGAGAAAGACCGGACCTGCTTTTATTCCTCACTGAGAGGACGAGAGCTACAGAAACTCTGATTTGAACAGTTTCTTTAAATGATCCTGCAGAGACGCAGTAAACACTGCTCTAACGCTGCTCTGATAATGACTCTGTAAATCACAGCGGAGACGCTCAGGGTCCACACCATGAATTATTAAACACACATTAGGATGTCACGCTTTCATGTAAAAAAAAAAAAAAAAAAAAAAAAGGAAACTCAAGGAGTGATCATCACCGGCAGCATTTAAAGCTCAGCACAGAGACATTTATCTCATTATCAGAGTCTGTGTTTGAGTCTGAGCTGAAAAAAGAGCTCAGAGAGGAAAACACACTTTACTAAAACACAAATAAAACACACCATAAGACGACCAGGAAGCCAGAGTAATCCCAGGATGAGACACTTCTCTAAAAGTCACACCAGAATGACTCAATCTGTGACATCACTGACTGGGGAGCATCATAAACTAACGCCAACCAATCAGAAACGTCCTGCTCTGTTCTTTTAACTATGGAGGAACATTCCAGAATGTTATCTTCCAGGAGTTCCTGAGTGTGTGTTAAAGGCTCTTAAAGAGACAGTAGCAGCCACGCCCCCTCCCTTTAACCCTTAATCTGCTGCAAAGATTTTAACATAGAGCTCTATGGGGACTCACTGCTGAAGACAGACTCTAGTGGACACTCAGGGAACTGCAGGTGTTGTGTTGTGGATCAGGTTCCTGTCTCAGGCCTGCAGGTCTCTGTTTGTGTTCAGTGTGTGTAATAATGGATCAGTGTGTCAGAGGTCTGATCCGGATCGATATCAGCTCCTGGATCACGATCAAACCATCATAACAAAGACGCCGCCCTGCAGCAGAGCTCTGCTGTGATCTTATCTGGAGTGCTCACTGAGTCCCTGATCTGGGCTCTGATTGGTGGAGGCAGAGGAAATCCTCGTCTTCAGCCCCCCCTGATCATTAGCATAAATCACCACCGCAATTAAAACCTCGTTTATCTTAATTACACAACTAATGAGACGAGTCCCGCAGGAGAGAGACGCACTCCGAGGACACCCGGGGCCAGGAGCCGAGGGGGAGCAGAGCCTCACACACACACACACTCCTACACACACACGCTGTAACCTGACTGCAGCACAGGAGGGTTGATAGATAAAGACATATGCACGAGTACACATGTTCACACACACACACACACCAAAGAAAGGCTTAAACACACCCTCCTCCTCCTCCTCCTCCTCCTCGTGCAGCCTTCAGCTCCGTTTATCGTTCAGACTCATAATGATTTTATCGTCTCCGCCCGCTCACAGCGCCGCCATAACTCTTCATTCTGCAGCGACCGGGAATACATCGCAACACCTAATTAATGTCTTTTTAATGCTCCTCTCCTCTAGAGCTTCAGTCAGCCCTTCAACTCTGCTCTCACACACACACACACACCAAACACACACACCGTAACAAACAACAACACTTCATGTGGCAGCAGCAGTAAGTAAGACCAAGTGTGTGAGCACCAAGTTTTTCTGCTGATCTCTCTCTCTCTCTCTCTCTCTCTCTCTCTCTCTCTCTCTCTCTCTCTCTCTATCTGTGTGTGTGTGTGTGCTGTAATGCATGCATGCCTGCCTCCTGCACACACA
The DNA here is from genome assembly GCA_030710495.1 of Labroides dimidiatus. Lineage (NCBI taxonomy): Eukaryota > Metazoa > Chordata > Actinopteri > Labriformes > Labridae > Labroides > Labroides dimidiatus. The sequence goes on along the minus strand of CM061149.1, from coordinate 2,888,862 downwards.
CTCAGTAATAATGCATGACCACACACACACACACACACCACACACACTTGTGGCGAGGTCATGCAGTGACTCAGCAGATGGCTTAACAATGACTACCTTCATCACCCAAAACTCCCATGATGCACCTGGCTGATCAAGCAGGGCCAGCCCTTATCAGCCAGCTGGCAGCACCAGAACCGGGTCGTCCTTCCATCAGGACCGATCTGGACCGACAGAGGCCATGCAGAGTTTACAGCACACACACACACACACACACACACACGCACACACACACGTGTGCCTGTAATCAGCTGGTTCCTCTCACAGATCGATGTTCAGAGGATCCTTCAGGGATTATTCGTCCTTCAGGACTCAAACGTTGATCGTGGTGAAAATAAAAACAGCCTGAGGGTGTATTAAAGCTGTGTTACATCAGAGCCAACTATGTCTGTGTGTGTGTGTGAGAGAGAGTGAGTGTGTGTGTGTGTTTTGTCTGAAGAGCAACATGAAGTCTACTCAGGGGAAAGAAAAACAGAAAATAGGACACATCCTGATCGCTCTGACAGAAACTTTAAACGTTAAAATCAGAGACGGATCCAACGGCAGGAAGTGAAACAGACTGATCCACGCACCTGAACACACACACACACACACACACACACACACTGAGTGCAGACTAAAGTTTAGAGACTTTCATCCTCCTGTAGGAGTCTGGATGGCTTCCTGTCTTGGTGTAATTACTCTGATAAACTCTTCAGTGAGATGCAAACAAACACAGATCAGACATGGACCAACACCAAACTCCAGCTCACAGCGTTCAGCCTCAAACCAAACCTGCTGATGAGTTTCAGAAATCCTCCTCCTGGCAGACGGACAAACATCACCGAGCTGGCAGAGAGAGGAACCTGAGCTCGGGTTTGTTGCAGAGCTGATATCACCTGTGAGCTCTGAGCTGCGGCTCATCCTCAGGTAACAGGAAACGCGACACGGAGTGGATCAGAGCGTCAGGTCGTCTGAGTTACTTCTGCTCAGTCCAACAGGTGTCCCCCCCCTCAGGTGAGGCGTCCTGACCCAAGGTCTGACAGACTTCATCATGAACAAACTCAGCAGGAGAAGTGAGTCGAGGTGTGTGTGGTAGATTGTTTCTTTGCTTCTTGGTGTTAAATCTCGACTAAAGCAGGAGTAAGTTTACTAGACTCTTGTTTTAAACCTCTGTGCGCTGGACCCTGCTTCAGGGGGCCTGGAACTGGTCTGGGTCGGGCCTGTGGGGTAGCTGTTTGGCATTGGCAGAGAGGATTTGGCAAACACACATTCTTTACAAACGAGTCTCCATCTAAATACAGCGTGAACAGATTTACATTAAACGACTTTTTCTGCTGAGTTTATCTCGGTCCCTCATCGCTCTGAAACCACCATCCCTCTGTTGGTCTCTCTGGGCAGGTGAAGGTGCTAACAGGTGTTGAGCTGCTAACAGGACAAACCTCTGTGTTCCCCAGCCTTAAACATTAAATAAATTAATCATAATAATAAACGAAAACTTGAAATCAGATGAAAACCAAGTGAGGGTAAGGTGCTCGCGTTCCTGAGGATTTCTGTCAAACATGAGTCCGATCCTGAGCTGGATGCTAACAGAATGCTAACAGAATGCTAGCTGAATGTGAGCTGACCTGTAAACTGATGTGTCTGTGTGTGTGTGTGTGTTATTGACTGTTGTCCCCGATGACAGCGCTCTATTATGGCTGAGGGATTATGATAAGGTGAAATCGATCCGCTCTCAGCTCACATCGATCAGCTGACTCTCACCTGAGATGATGGTGTACCCGATTCCTCTCGGCCGGCCCATATCCTGGTCAATGGCTGTTATCTTCCTCACCTCGTAGCCCTGCAGAGAGAGAGAGAGTGAGAGAGATATAGAGAGAGAGAGTTAGCAGCAGGTTTACAGAGAAACTCGTCCTCTCCTCTGGGATGTCTTCATCTTCCTCTTCCTCACATCAAACAAACAGATCGTCTCTGGAGCAGAAGAAGGGGCCCCGCGTGTCTCCATCAGAGTGAACAGACTCTAAACTCTCGTCTGGAGAGCTGGGCGAGCACTAAGGGGTGTGACCTTAGCGTGGTTCAGATCCTATCTAACATGTTGCCCCTCCCACATGCGGAGTGCCTCAAGGTTCCATTCTTGGCCCACTTCTCTTCTCCTTTTAGTTGCTTCCTCTGGGATTCATTCTCATATAAAATAACATCCCCTTTCATTTCTATGCAGACGATAGTCAACTCTACATGCTCCTAAAACAGGAGAATGCTTATTTCTGTAGCCGGCTGCTAGAGTGCATGGCAGAAATCAAGGCGTAGATGTCAGTGAATCTTTTTCTCTATGTTTCTCTATGTTTATTGTTTTTATTGTTTCTTATTGTTTTTATATATATATATATATATATATATATATATAGTTTAGGATTGTGTACAGCACTTTGGCTAACGTTAGTGTTTTTAAAGTGCTTTATAAATACAGCTGAAGTTAAACGTTAGGTCTAAACTCTGACCCGAGCTCAAAAAGCTCAAGGAGCTGAGGTCACCTGTCTGCAGAGGGGTTGGAGCCATCGATACAACCTGTCCACCAATCAGCTTTCATCAATAATCACTTCATTGATCAGTTAACACGTTAACCGTCTCTAGAAGGGGATTCAGGAAATGAAAATTCATCCTCAGACTTCCGATAGAAATAGATAGTTTAAAAAATATCACATCTTTACCGGACGATATGAAGGCAGCAGGTAAAATCATTCCTGATACGACAATTTGAGTCTAACCATCAGTTTTTTTAGGTTCATCAGGTCGACATGTTTGGCCTCAAGAGCATAAAAATATCTATTCAACCCCAACCTTACTTTGAAAACAAAAACAAAACTAGAGAACATCGAATGAATGACGAAGAAAGGAGAAAACACAAAAGCCACACACACACAGTTTAATGAGAACACACAGGTGAACCTAATAAGCGCAGTCATAGAGACGGGGAAAAAAAAACAGAGGAGGTCCAAAGTAAAACAGGAAACACTCAAGAATTTAAAAAGAAACACAGGGGTGGGGGGGTGTCAGGACATGAGAGAGAGAGAGAGAAAGAGAGGAGCTGTCCCCTTTTGTACCTGTTCCAGGTTGGTCTAATCCAGCGCTCTGTAACCTTTACTACCAAAGCAGTTGTCTGCCTCATCTCACCTGGATTGAAGTCATTCAGGAGCCACAAAACCTACTTTACCTTTGCAGTAAAGACAGTATGGTTTATAAAAAGTTACACATAGTTAAAATACTTTGAAAAATCATAGAAACAAAACACTTTTAAAAAAAAAATAATTACCTGAATTTGATTATATATGTTGAAAATTTCAATCAACTCGTAGTTTTTTGGTTGTTTGCTAATTTCTTGTCACATATCAAGCATGTATAATAAACCTGCATGTTGGCAGTTAAATGAATCCGTCCACACAGGATTAAAATCTCTATTTTTTTTATCCAGATTTGTCTTTTTGTGGATTTAGTTTCCATTTTATGCATATTTAGTTCAACGAAATGTTTAATCATGATTTTATTAACTGTCAGTTTTGTTTAACATCAACACTTTCTGTATTAAAAATGAAAATCCTTCAGGGAGCCACTGCAAAGGAGTCAGAGAGCCGCAGGTTGCAGACCTCTGGTCTAATTTCACCTCACAGAATCCTGATCTTTTGGGTCTCACTGATCTGGTTCTGATCAAACCGGGGCGGACTTTTCTTCTGCTCGTGGGTCAGTGATGGTGACGGTCTTTGAGTCTTACTGTACAAACTGAAACCTTAGACCCAGCTGACACTAAGTCCTGCTGCAGGTCTTTGTGACCTCCTGAGTCCAGCACACCTGACGCTGCTAACGAAGCCTCTGATCAGGTTCATCAGGTGAGCTTCAGTCAACACCTGATCTGTAAACCAGAGGGTTTAATGACTCTGAGACCAGCTTCATTTCATCCTAATCACTGATACAGGAGACCTTTAATCCAGACTGAACCAGGAGGAAGAGTTCACTCCAGCAGACGGAGAGATTAGAGTGCCGCTCCTCGTCCTGAACGGAGACGATGAAAGGTGAGAGCGAGTTAAAGACGGAGGAACATCACAGCAGGTATTTATCACTCTGCAGAAAGACTTCTTCATTTCTCCTTCTGCTGTTTCAAACTCTGCAAGAGGAGAAATGAAGAACCCGACAGGGTGACAGAGAGAGAGAGAGAGAGAGAGAGAGAGAGAGAGAGAGAGAGAGAGCTGTTTGAAGGTCTTTGATCCGCCGAGCTTTCTCAGCCTTCCTGCCTCAATCAGACACGCCGGGATACTTAAAAACCTTGCTGCTGCTCTCTCTCCTCCTCCCTCTCTCTCTCTCTCTCTCTCTATCACCCCCACACCCTCCCTCACCCCCCTCTCTCTCCCTCTCTCTCTTCCTCTGAGCGAGCTGCCTCCCATTGATCCTGCAAATTGTGTCTGAGGCGTGTTTATGCTCCATTTCTGCCAAAGCATCTCCTGTCATTGACCAATTACAGCAGAATCAATTACAAGCCTTTTAGAGAGGCTCACACACACACACACACCTACACACACACACACACACACACACTCTAAGAGAAAATAAGGGACAGAGGCGTGAGGAGAAGAAGTGATGCTGAAATAATTTGAGCAATATTCTGAAGCCGACTGCACGAGTGGAATCTGTCCAATCAAGCGTCAGAGATACAAACACACACACTCTCTCTCTCACGCACTCTCTCACACACACCTCCTCCTCCTGCTGCTCTCTCTCAGGGCTCTCTCCTGCCCGGCTCTGACAGTTAAATTGTGTTTGTCCTGGAGGAGGTTTAGGCGTCAGAAACTTGGTGATTTCATCTGAAAATAAAAATATTTTCCTCTTTGTCAGACTTTGCGCGGCTGACGGGTTGATTGTCCGGAGAAAAGGGGAGAAGACAGAGAAACACACAGGAGCAGAGGGAGGGATGGAGGGCTTTTCTGTGTGTGAGTGTGTGTGTGTGTGTGTGTGTGTGTGTGTGTCACACCTCTGAGGAACGACCTATGACAGAGCTCCACGTTTGATTCCCTGAACGTGTAAATGTCAGAGCTCTGAGGACAGCTGACGCTCGCTCCGTCAGCGCTCGGCCTCAGCTTATCACCTCCACACACTGACTGACGGAGCTGACACACGTGTGTGTGTGTGTGTGTGTGTGTGAGTGAGAGAGTGTGTGTGTGAGAGTGTGTTATCATCACTCTGTTTTGGGTCAAAGTTTCTCAGGAACAGATTTTGCTGCTGGTTGGTGTCTAACCTCCTCCTGCTGTGATGACAGGATGAATCTCTGCCCCCTGCTGGCAGAGGCAGGAACTGCAGCCTGTGAGGCTAACAGCTGACAGACCTGCTGAACAGGTGAGCTCTTTGATCCAACGTGAAGCTGCTCCTCTCAGAGATCATCTGATGAAGTAGAGCTGCTTTTCTTTGGTTGTTATGGTTTGTTCGTTTTCATCTGTCGGTGAAGATTATTGATCCCTGCAGAGAGACTTTCGATATCACAGAAGATAAACTCTAAACCTTCTATCTCAAAAGCCCTGAGATGACTCCAAGTGATCTAGAAACAGTCTCACTTTTATATATTTGCCTGTTCATACGATTTAAAATGAGATTATCAGCACCAAAACGTGTTATTTCTAAATTATTTTCCTGGAAGAAAAATACCGATTCTGACCACAGGTGTCACTGCGATCAACGCCAAACAGAGAGTCCTCACAGAGGGCTTTCACACCGGCATAGCTCTGATCTGGTTCAAGTTCCTGAACCAAATTCTGAAACTGGCCGACGTGTTCAGACCAGAAAAAAAATTTGGTTTAAAACCTGAAAACATGGTTCATGGCTGGAACGAAAAAACTGGTTAAAAATTGGATAAAATGAGCAGGAAGTCAAGGAAAATGGAGGAGGAAAGCGTGAAGTCGTCATGAGGATACAACGTGTTTGTGATCCATTTGATTCAGAGAATTTAATTAATTTTCAGCCACGTTTTCTTTTTACTGATGTGTTTTTGTTTTCAGTTTATACCAACAAAATATGGCACTTTTTTGTTCTAACACAGACATATATTTTCTGGGTTTATTTTCAAATGTATAGAAAATTTTTTATCTTATCCATTCCATATATAAAAAACAGAGCACAGTAAGGCCAAACGGAGCAGCACCACCAGAAAACCGTGGGGGCAGTGTTGCTGTTACGTAGCTGTGGAAAGACACGAAGAAGAAACAACAATGGCTGAACTTTTAAAAGAAAAAATTTAGCGAGTTGGTGATGAACATGCTTCTTTGTTCTTGTCTTTTATCTAAGCGGTACATTAGTAATACCTCGTCCGCAGTCGCCATGTTTGTTTTTGAGTTTGTTGTTGTCATAAACTTTTGACTCTGGGCTGCCTGAACCAGAACCAGAACCAGAACTGTGCAGGGTGATTCTTAGAACCTTGATGTTTTCTAGCTATTCAGCCTGCTTTCAAACCAGTTTAAGGAGAAGAGAAGTAGGAGGGCGTTATTCTGCGTTTCTCAGGTGGACGCCATAGACTGTATAATTAATGGACGTAGTCTCCGCGACGTCACCCGTCTGTTCCTGAAACGGACTTTTGAAGCCAAACGGCCGGCGCGGCCATATTGGAAATGAGGCGTGCTGTGGGTCTCCACAGTAACAATCATAGGACGCTCCACAGTCACGTGATCTGAGCTGTGCCTCTGATTGGACGAACTGGCGAGCTTGATATTGTACACACTGCCGAATTAGAAAAAAATTCACCCCCCGTACAGTGCGTGTTAGTGAAATTAGCGATTCAGACGGGAGACATTCTTTGTACCAGGCTGTAAATGTGCTTATTTTGGCCGTAAAAACAGCTTTTTTTGGCTTGGTGTGTTTGTGACTTCCGGTACTTCCGGAGCCTCAAGTGGACACTCGAGGAACAGCAGACTTTAGCACTTCCGCATTGCCTCATACTTTCAGACTGGAGGTTGCTGCTTGGTGGACGCAAACAACCAACCGGCAAAATGTGCTTTCTTAATACAACTGAAAATAAAAACGGACAACAAATATCTCCTTAGAAACAAAGAAGTGCCACAATTTTCTTGGTATAAAATATAAACAAAGACACATAAATAAAACCAAACATGACTGTAAATAAATAAAATTCTTTGAACACATAGTAACACTCGAAAGTATCAAAAAGTAAACTGCTCACTCTTCTCCATTTTCCTCGACTTCCTGCTCATTTTTATGAGAGCTGATTATGACACGCCCTCTGATGACATCATCATCCCAATCTGGAACAACATTTGTTGGTCCCAGACATGAAACAACTTTTTTAGGTTCCAAAACAATTTTTTTTCTGATCTGAAAACGCAAGCTGGTGTGACAGCACTCACAGATCCTTTAAAACCACGCAACAGATCTCATGTTTTATTTACTTGTTAACTTCACTGGAGGAAGTCAAGTGTCGTAGCGCTGATCTATCAGATCTTTAAGAGCTTCAGAAAGTTGAATCATTGATGATAAAATCGGTGAGTTTCCAGCTTCTGATGATTCTCTGTTTCCAGGTATGAGAGAGGAGAGTTCTCTGAAACAGCACCTCTGAGGTTCATTCTCCTCTCAGTGAATCTGTCAGGAGATTTTTTTGGGGTTTATTTGTGTTTTAGAAATCAGCAGCAGTTTCATCCGAGCAGACAATCAACTCAAAAATCAGCCAATCAGAGGAGTCGATTATTATCCCTATGTCTGAAAGCATCCCGACTCCTTCCACCTCTCTGCTCTCTTCATCCCCCACATCTCTCTCCCTCCCTGGTCCTCCCCCTCTCCCCCTCTCCCCCCTCTTGTTGTGACCTTCCCTGTGACAGCTGATGAATCAGAGAGTCGGGGAGACACCGGGCTTCGACTCTGTCACGCCCCGTTAATATGCATGCAAATGTAGCACTTGACATTTCTACTACGACGCGTGAGAGAGAGAGAGACGTGAGAGAGAGAGGGGGGGAGGCTGGGTGAGTGAGAATGGAACGACAGAGAGAGAGAGCGAGCAGCAGGGCGGTCAGTATTAAACCCTTGAGTGTAATTCTCTCTCTGCGAGGAAACAGAGATGTCGGACCATTAGCCACCTGGGAGCGCGTTTGGAGGGCGGAGCCAGAGCAGGAACAGAACCATGGAGAGAAACACGCTCAGAGGACTAAATTAGAGCTCATTACTGACTTACTTTAATACAGAGGAACAGAGGTAAGGTCAGCACGGACACACCTGCTGTCTGAAGCTCTGATGCAGGAACACAAAGGAGAACTCCCATCGTTTGATACGACCATAAAGCTCATCCATCAAGAGGTTTTTCAGGTATCTGACAACTTTCACCCTCTGTGATCTGAGGATAAAGGTAAAAAGTACTCTGAGGAGTATCAACCAATCAGGTGTGAGCAGGAAAACAGTCTGTATGGAGTTCCAGAGTCCAAAGTTCAAGAACTCCTGCAGCTCAACGAACATCTTTTAAGTAGTTTCTTCTCGTCTTGAGGACAGACCTGACGAAGCCTGACTTTTGACTGATCTGCATCATGTTTCAACAAAGTGAAGAGACGTTCATCACGAGAAAATCAGTTTGTGTTTCAGCTTCATTCTGCTGAAGGAAGACGGAGGGAAGCCTTTGTTAACCCTTTCTACAGAGCTGCTGCTAGTGCTAGCTTCAGGCTAATGCCTGGGTTAGCACCAAGGGGCGACATCCAGTTGAGAAAAATGAAGCTGATGTAGAAGTGCTAAAAGTTGCTGTTCATGGAGAATCCACTAGAGGCTATAGAAGATATTAGGATCAAGAGTTTGTCCAATCAGAGGCTCAGCTCAGCTCATGTGACTGATGGTTTCTTCAGGAGCCTGTGAGTGTTGACTTCTGCCGGCGGTTATCGACTTCTGGTTGCCACTGCCGGCAAGCTAGCTCAAAGCAACTCGCGTGAAAGCTTTAATTCTCGACAGGGCTCAGTGTAAACTTTGCTGCCAGACATTCGCACTATGACTCCACCTCCAATTTTTGTTAATTTGATCACTTTCTTGCTTTTAAAAGCTGGTTATTAGAGCGAGTATGACAGCTTGGCTAACATCATCAGCTTTGTGGTCTCCATGGCGACGTAAGAGAACAGAACGTTTAACCGGAAGAGCAAAACCAGCAACCGCTGTGAACTATGGGTAGTCAGGAAAAAGCTGTATATCTGTTAGACGGGAAGCTCAAAGCCTGCGTCACGTCCAATAAGGCCACGTCCAATATGGCCTCGTCCAATATGGCCTCGTCCAATAAGGCCACGTCCAATATGGCCTCGTCCAATATGGCCTCGTCCAATATGGCCTCGTCCAATATGGCCTCGTCCAATATGGCCTCGTCCAACGATCTGCTTCAGTTCACTGTTTCAGGATCAGACGGGTGACGTTGCAGAGACTACGTCAATATTTTATACAGACAAAGCACCGACTCCAGGTGCTCAGCAAGCACAACCTCTTTGCTGAGCCGGAGCGAAGCACTGACTACATCAGGGCCGTTACTACAACCAACCATCAGCGGTGGAAAACAAACATTTTTTTAAAAAGAAAAGCTGCTGAGTGAGTCGTCTGTTGATCAGTTGGAGTTTCTCTTTACAAACTTCTGGTTTGATGTTACTGGTTTATTGGAACACTCAACACTGGGTACTGTTGGCCGTAACCACGGCAACAAAACAACAACTCTACTCTGTGTAACTCTCGTATTAACGGGTTCGACAACTCTGAGCAAAAAAAAACACACACAGCACGCAAACGGTGGCTGCTGAACCGCCCATCGCTGGTGATGCATTCACTGAGCCTCGTAATTCTCAAACACATTTACTCACCTTAACAGTAAACACATCCCCTTTATCCAACACTGACAACCCACCAAGTTTGTCACAGTATGCAGTGACGTACTGAAGTTTCTGACAAGTTTCTTTGGAACTTTTGGTTATTTAGTGGTGGGACTTGATTGAAAAAAAAATCTAATTAATTAGAGGTTTGGGAATTGATTTATCACAATTAATCACATTTCAACTTCTGAGAAGAGAAGCAACATTTTTTAATTTAAATGTATTTTAGTTGATGACTGAATCAGTGAGTCAACATATTTATCTTTTTAAACAACAAACACTTGATTGTTTTCAACCTGAAGTCCTCTTGAAACGTTTCTTTTCCAGCAGGCTCAGTCTATAAATTTAACTCTTTAAGCGTAAACTTCAAACCGTCTCTGCAGCTCTGCTGATGCTTCTACCTGCACACAGGTGTGTGCTTCTCCACATACAGACTGCACTGTAAGGTGTGTATTGTGGGGTGTGTATTCTTCCTGCAGCACACACACACACACACACACACACTCCTGTCTGGGTCCATGCGGCCCGTGAGGAGATAAATCCTGCAGCCTGGTGACCTTTGCTGGAGGCCTCTCGTCCTGCAGCGGGCCGTAAATCTCCCTCAGTAATTACAGTCTGAATCACCTGCAGGCTGTGTGAGGCCCCGGGCCCTGTTTCAGGGTGTGTGTGTGTGCTCCTGAGGGGGGACAGGAGAGACTTCCTGCCCTGATAATAACTCACAGCTCCAGGTTTAAACATGTTCCTCCAAACTGCTCCTGAATAACCAAAGAGGAGAGCGAGAGAGGATGCGAGGATGAGGAATGAGAGGAGGGATAATCTGAGCGCGTTGGGACAGAGAGCGATGAGAAACAGACAGATGAACATGATCAGGACAGATTACAGAGATTAAGGACACACAGAGATGACTGAGACTGACCAGGGGGACGTCCTCCTCGATGTTGGTGCTGTACGGCAGGTAGGTGAAGATGGGGTCCATGTCCTGCACGTCTGTGATGCTGATGGCTAAGTTAGCGAGGCGGGACAGAGGTCTCACTTTGTCCTGATCCTGAGGACACAAACAGAGGAGCAGAGTCTGCAGGAGGTCTATCATCAAAGTCCAGACCAGTAAAGTCTGTTATCAGTGTGTGAATGTTTCTTTAACTCAAAGTGAAGATCTCTAAACTCCTCTGAGCGGCCTGAAGCCTCACGCTCAGGTGTCAAAGTGTTTGTTGTGTCAGCTGACCCTCCCGACTCTGAGTCAGTAAAGGAAACATGCACGGCGTGTTCTCTGACCGTGGCGTTGACGGTGAGCTGGTACGCTGACGTGATCTCATAGTCGAGCGGCTTGATGACAGTGACGGTGCCTCGGGCTCCGTCGATGGCGAAGAAAGGAGACGGAGGCTGGAAGGAGAAGAGGACGCTGCCCCCTGTGCCCTGATCCGGATCTGTGGCGTTCACCATGAACACGGAGCGGCCCACGGGAGTGTTCTGAAACACACACACACACACACACACACACACACAGAGGGATTTTAGTACATCTGACACATGGTTGGAGTTCATCGTCTGAGATGAGCAGCAGAAGGAAGAAGATGAACCTCTGACTCGTGTGTGTTTCACATTATCTCACTGTCTGTTTCAAATCTTTGAAGAAAACCTCCCGAGTCGTTCCTCACAGCTGTTTCACACGTTTATAAATGAAACCAACAGACAGACTCCTGATGAGTCCAGAAACAGGAGACAGGACCCTTTATAAGGCGAGTGTTTCTGGTAACACAGTTCCCACCCTGTGCTCCCCCTGAGAGAGATCAGAAACATGTGGTCTTCACCAGCCTATCAGCAGAGATAGGCTCTGTGGCCTTTGACCAATCAGCAGAAACCTGGAACACATCCAACTTCCTCTTGTTTCTGAAGCCAGAAAAATGCTGAAGTTTGGCTTCGCTTGCGGGACATTAACACCAAAACTCACCATGATAGGTTGATGACACTCACATATTTTAAAGCTGAATCATTGTGCGAAGTCACGACATGTTTGTTGTTTGAGGGAATCGAAGTAAAATGAGCGAAATTACGGCACGAAAAATGCGACAACCATATTTGGTCATACGCCCTCTTCTGGTAAAAACTGGTCTGTGCGGTATGGAGTTAAATTAGTGCCAAAACCTCACAAACACAAAAACTGTGTTTTATTTGCAGCCAGTGATTCACAAACAAACTTAGTGTGATTTGCAAAAGCAAAACGTAATTCACAACTAATGTATTTAGTTTGATTAATGAAAAAAATGTCTTAAATGGCTGTTTAAGACCATAGATCTACAGTTGGGAGCAAAATTATTCAACCCCCCTGGTGTGTTGGGGTTTCAGGCAAAACGTATTACTTTTAAGCTGTTTTAAGTCATGAGATCTGAAGAGATGTTAGGAGACTTAGGTTGCAATAAATTAACAGTATTCATATGCTTCCAGGTTTGTGTGATCAGGGAATTGTAATGCTCTGACCTAGACAAATATACCTAGGTTGTGTGGGGGGTTGAATAATTTTGCTCCCAACTTTACATCATAGATACGGCGAGGAGCCCAGGAAAGAGGACAGCATCACTCGCCCTGGACCGCGCAAAATCACGTTTCCAAACTCACCTGTTGGCTGCTCATACTGCCGTGATTTTGCGCGGTCCAGGGCGAGTGGCGCTGTCCTCTTTCCTGGGCTTACTGTTACTGCCAAAAGTCACGTGACGGCGGGAAGATCGTGCCAAAAGTCACATGACGTGGTAGAATCATGTCAAAACTGTTTCTCCTACTTGCAGATTTTTTTTTTCTACTTGCAGATTTTTTTTTGAACTTGAGAAGAAAAAATTAAATCTTGAACAATATTTTTTTTTTGTACTTGAAAGATTTTATTTTTGCGCCTCAAGGATATTTTCATTTAAGTGAAAATACATTTTTCTGTATTTGTGAATCAAGATGTATTTGTTGGAGAGACATTTTTTTTTCATTAATCAAACTAAATACATTAGTTGTGAATTATGTTTTGCTTTTGCAAATCACACTAAATTTGTTTGTGAATCACTGGCCGCAAATAAAACACAGTTTTTGTGTTTGTGAGGTTTTGGCACTAATTTAACTCCATAGTGCAGTTTTATGCTCTATGCATCTAATGAGCCACACTTCAAATAAGGCAATGATTAACCCTTTGGTTCCCATCTCATTCTGGCCAAACTACAACACTTTTTTTAAAAGCGTATACATGTTGAGCCACAAGGTCAAAACTCATCACTGATGCTTCATTTGAAGGATAAAAACCTCTAGTTTCAGAAAAAATTTTTTCTTTTTAAAAATAATATTTTAATATGAAATTAACCAGCATCACAAAACGATGATTCAGAGAGAATTTAAACCCATTTCCAGAAATTTAAAGCAATAAATAGTGAATTTGAAGGTTGCCTGTTTGTCTCGGAACATGTCAGATTCAGTGGGACTTGTGCTGTTCAGAGTGTCAGAAACAAAGCAGATATGAGTCACACTTGAGCCAAACAATCAGATTCAGGTCACTTTTAACTGCAGTGTGAACGCAGCCTGATGGAGGTCCTGATGTTCAGTGATGTCTGCTGCATGTTTTCTGTAAATAAAGAACGATTCATCAGAATCAGTAAACCGTCTGGTAACTTCACAGAGTCAACGATCCCGACAGAAAAGAAGAGTAAACAGTCACAGGAAGACAAATCGATAGAAAGCCTCAAATTCAGAGTCGGTGTGAACAGAAACACTCAGGTGTGATCCGAGCAGGACGCCTGCACAGAGGTCTGTGTGTGTCCTGCTGCTCAGTGTCAGAGGTGTGTGAAGGTGAGGACCTGTGTAAAGACTGTGTGTGTCCTCAGGAGCTCCTGCAGCTCGTCTCTGCGTTTAAAGAAATCCACTTTAATTGGAATTTTATCGGAAAACTGCCGAAGACACAATTAATGAGAGACGAGAGGCCTGAAGGTACACAGGAGAGAGAGAGAGAGAGAGAGAGAGAGAGAGAGAGAGAGAGAGAGAGAGAGAGAGAGGAAAGAGGGAGAGAGAGAGAGAGAGAGAGAGAGAGAGACAGAGAGAGAGAGAGAGAGAGAGAGAGAGACAGAGAGAGAGAGAGAGAGAGGGGGAGAGGGAGAGAGACAGACAGACAGAGAGACAGAGATGGAGAGGGTCTTCACAATCTGCAGGTGTGTGTGTGTGTGTGTGTGTGTGTGTGTGTGTGTGTGTGTGTGTGTGTGTGTGTGTGTGATGCAGAGACCTCTGTGGATCCCGCAGTATGATCTACAGACACTGGAGGTGTGTGAACTGTGTGTGTGTGTGTGTGTGTGTGTGTGTGTGCGCAGACAGCACAGAGCTCAGACTCTGAACCTGCAGGCCGACGTCTGCTGGGGGTCAAAGGTCACCGCTCAAACTTTAACTCCTTTAAAAAATTTGATTGGTATAAATCACACAGAGCTGAGAGTGACTGTTTACTGAGTGTGTGTTCAGTGTGTGTGTGTGTGTGTGTTAATCCCCTCCCCCTCACTAATAAGAGCAGCATTCAGACATCAGAGCCTCCTCTGCTTCATTTATTACACCTGTCAACCTGTCTGCTTAGAGAGCTGGAAACACCTGTAAAGGTAGCTCACAGCCTGCAGCACACACACACTGATCACACACACACACACACACACACACACACACACACCGAACACACACTGATCACACACACATTAAAGGATAAAAATAGGAAAATCAAAGTGGAGGAGCGGAGGTGAATGAAAATAAATGTTTCTGTTTGTTGATGTTTCTGAGTGTGTGTGTGTGTGTGTGTGTGTGTGTGTGTGTCTGGCAGGGTTTCTGCTTTATCAACTCTGCTTTGATGTGAAGGAGTCTGTCTGACAGCTGAGCGTTTAGGTGTGTGTGTTCTTGGAAAGAAGAAGAGGGTGTGTGTTTAGATCTGGCTGCGTGCTGAGTGTGTTTGTGTGTGTGTGTGTGTGTGTCTCCTCTTCTTCCCCTGCAGCATGATGGTGTGTATCTGTCTCTGCACAGCAGCCTGTGAACAATGACTCATTAAAACTCTCTGTGTCGAACGCCACCAGGTTCAGTAAACAACATCACACACACACACACACACACACACACACACACACACACACACACACACACACACACACACACACACACACACACACACACACACACGCACACACACACACACACACACACACAGGTTTGATCTCTGATTCGACAGTGATTTGTGTTCAAAGACTTTTAACAACAACAGTTCAAAGCTTCAGGGAGACGCAGAGATGACCCACTCTGTGTGTGTGTGTGTGTGTGTGTGTGTTTGTACACGCGTGTGTGTGTGTGTGTGTGTGTGTGTGTGTGTGTGTGTGCGCGTGAGAGAGAGATTCAGGTATTCAGGTAAATATCAGATCTTGAAGCTGATATTTGAGGAACCGCTGATCGTCTTGTTTCCCTTTTACAACCTGAAGTTTTGCAAACTGCAGTTCCTGAAGCGTCCACTAGAGGCTGTCTGCAGAAACAGCAGAAACCACACACACACTCATTCAAAAAGCTCAGACTGAACGGAGGAGGAGGAGGAGGAGGAGGGATTATTTATGAAGATATTAAACCGACAGAGTTCATGTGGAAACTTTCTCTCCTCCGTGAGAGTCAGAGGAAACTCGACCTCAGGTGAGGAAGGTAAATGGAGTGTATCAGACGCTCCATGTTGACCTTTAGCTCCTCCAACGAGGCTCATTGATTGGACCGAGTGAAGCAGATTAACAGGATGTGTGTGACGGTGTGTGAGAGCGCCGCAGTGAACCCGTCTGCTTTTTATTATCCCATAACAGCGTCCAATTACCTCTCCACAAACACGCCACAAACACGCCATAAACACGCCGTGTTTAGTGAGGGTCAGACCTCAGACCGCCGACCTGAGAGCTGCTGTATGAGTCACTGCAGAGAGCAAAAAAACGTCCGACGCTCAGCAGCTCAAACTGCTGCAGGAACGCCTGAGAGAAAAACAGAGCCGTTTACAGAGGAAGAGGGCGAGAGACAGAGAGAGAGACGGAGAGAGTGAGAGAGAGACGAGGGCTCCCTGCTGTTTCTTATCTAAAGTGCTCTGCAGGAATCACCCGCTGCTCCGTCTGAGAGACGATAAAGGAAGAGAGAGAGAGAGAGAGAGAGAGAGAGAGAGAGGGGCTTTTTCTGCCTTTATTTTGAGAGGGCAGGACAGAGGATGGGTGAGAGAGGGGAGCGACATGTGGGAAAGTCGCCACAGGCTGGACTTGAACCCGGGCTGCTCAGCTCCTCCTTCATGCTGCGTCTGATTTTATCAGGGTCATACGGATCCTCACTGACACTCGCTCTGTTCTGGACCCCGGGGCTCTTTGCTGATGCTCTCCCTGCTGCAGGCTTTGAATGTATGCGCATGAGAGAGAGTGGAGGTGAGCTCTTGCCCAGTTGGACCCATCAGAGTCTATGACGGTGCATTTCCTCACCTCCTCCTCGCTGTCTGGTGCGCTGCGGCTGCCACGGTGAAGGGCAGGGACAGGCTGCAGTGTATCATTCGCTTGGCAGAGAAGGTGATTGGCTGCAGCCTGCCATCCCTCCTGGACCTGAACATCTCCAGCACCCTGAGGCGAGCAGGGAGGATTATCTAAGGGTGTAGTCACACCTGGCTCGTTTGAGGCACTTGTTCCAAAACGAACCTAAAGTCCGGGTTTGTTTGAGCAAATGTGAACACAGCAAGCGGGTCGAGATCGCCAAAATAGGGTGGTCCCGGCTCTCAAAACCTCAGAAACTGTTTCTTCCTGTCTGCAGCCGGCCTCACCAACATGGCCGATAGTTGGAAACAGCTACATTTGCACATTTGCCCTTCCTGCCAGTTTGTGTAATCTTCTTTTGTTTCATCATCTGTGAAACTTTCCTAAAGAGTTGAAATGCTTCACATCAGGACCAGCTGACTCTGGAAACCAGCAGAGGAAACAGAGTCACTGAGTCTGAACTGATCTGAGGTCAGCGAGTTAACCCGCCGTGACTTTTCTCTGGAGGTTCAAGCTTTCTGCAGATCTTTGGTCTCAAACAGAGCTGCTCCAGAACTGAGAAACATGTAGTCCTGAAGTTCATAAAGTGAGAGAAAGACCCGCACTTTGAACCAGACGTGACTGATATGGAAACCTTAAAGACTTCTGATCCTCGAGAACAAACACTGAAAGAAAACGACCGACTCCGGAAGCAGTTTCATGTCTTCCTGAAACAGCAGCAGGCTCAGAAGGGGGATGACAGAGTGAAATAAGAGACCACATCACCTACAGAGACAGGGAGGGGAGAGCAGAGACCGTCTCTAACAGCCGTGAGCCGTCCGTAATGAAGAGGGGACTCTCTGCTGTCTTTGAACTATGGAGCTCGCTCCGTTTCTCCCGCTGCTCAAGTCAAAGACGAGCCGACACGCTTCCTCTCCTGAGGGTCAAACTTCAGGTCCAACATCTCTCACAGACTCTGGGGCTGTTGAGACTTCAGGGACCAGACCTCAGGACTACGAGGAGCAGACTCTCTCTGGGACCAGGAGAGATAGATGACAGGGGTCCTCTGGGAGCTGGATCTGTAATGGATTCTGCTCTCTCCTCCTTCAGGGAGTAAAACGCCGCTCCATCCAACAACAACTCTGTTTAATTCATCCCCCCCTCCGTCTCTGTGGTGATGGAGGAACTGCAGCCAAATCCACTCAGCTCACTCTGCAGCGTGATGGAAAATTACACTCTTCAGGTGCACCAGCTAAAAGCCCCAAATTAGAGCGTGATTGGTTCAGAAAAAAAAATTATGCAAATCAGTGAAACACAACTCCTGCCACGGAGAAGTAAGAGAAGCACGACTGTGAGGGAAGAAAGAGGAGAGGAAGGAGTCAGAAAGAGACGTTCATACCATCCAATACATCTCCTGACAAATATCAGTGATCATGAAGGCGAAGGATCAGAGGTTAACGAGGAATGATCCACACTTTACATCAGCTGCATGTCAGTGTGCGCTCTCAGGGGAGCGTCAGGCTCCGCCATCATCGCTCCATAACGTCTGTGTTTAAAGAAGAGCGTGGAGGGTAAACAGGAGTCCATTAGAGCTGGTTAGTACTCTTCTGTTCAGTCACTAAGTGCTCGCAGGACGCGTTCATTACAGCTCACAGCAATCAAACCCAGAGTGAGATCATCAGAGACACATCCTCACACAACCTGACACCACCATAACCTACGCACAGAGACGAGTCAGAGAGCGCCTGAGACGGACGCTCTTATCTACCACACACACACTGTCAGGTGGGAAATGTCAGGTGTTGTTTGACCTCAGATCTCATCACCTG
Source organism: Labroides dimidiatus (assembly GCA_030710495.1). NCBI lineage: Eukaryota > Metazoa > Chordata > Actinopteri > Labriformes > Labridae > Labroides > Labroides dimidiatus. The sequence continues at coordinate 2,870,652 of CM061149.1, read as the reverse complement.
ACGGTCTTCTGGTGTGTTACGTTCCGTCAGCGTCACACACTCCTGGCCTCTGTCTCCACAGGCGGGCTCTGAGGTGTGTCTCTCTGTTTGTCAAACATACGTCGAGCTGGACAGGAAGTCAATTACATTTCAAAATAAAGCTCCACATACAGACTCCTGACTGCAGATTGATGGATGATAAAAAATACTCCTGCATGTTTTGATTTATCGTTAAAAAAAGCCCTCCAGGAAGCTGCGATCCAAAAATGAACACAAAATCAATCAATCCTTGTGAATTCTGGGCAACTTTGCAATTTCGTCCAATCACCGCAACTTATTTGCAAATTTGACCAATCACAACGGTTTCTCCCACCCCCTCAAGTTTCTCCAATCATAGCAGTCAGTCCCATGTGAAACTCACTTCTTCGTTTATGAAGTTGCAGACATATCCAACAAAAATGCCTCTAATTTACCAACAAACACTGCAGCTAAGGAGCTCGTTTTTCAATTTTTGCTGATTGTTGACTATTATTGCAAAAAAACATCTAAAAACATCACAACATGCTTTGAAATGTTTTCAAAAAGCTGCCGCAAAAATCAGCCACACCTGTGGTTTGGGTCTGTTTGGGGGGGACGTGGCTCCAGTTTCTCCAGTTCTTTACTGAATCAGTAGAATTAGTTCAGTAAATTGATTCGTTTGAAAGATTCGTTCATCCAATCGTTCAGCTCTTCACACACACTGTGCTGATTGAGAAAAGATCCGATGAGACCGTTGTTGGTGGATGTAAAAACAGTCAGTTTTGCTACTTCCTTGATTTTTGAGATATGAGAGAGATGTAGGGGTGGGGTTAAGGGACACAAGGATCCTGACTGACTCCATCCTGTTGGTTCAGTCAGTACGTATCACTGACATGGAAAGGAAAGAGACAGTGGGCTTGGACAACTTTTATGGTCTAGAGAAAGAGACGAGAGAGAGAGGAGTGTGCAACTGAAGCTGCAAAATCAACGACTCTTTTCAGTGAGTGATTCAGTTTAATTCTTCATCCAGATGATTCGTTCGTTTTGAACTAATCGTTCACGAACGACACATCACTACCTGTTTCAGGTTTTGTTCTCCCTCTCCTGGATGAAGGTGTGACAGCTCCTCTTATAGTCTGAGCAAATCTCCAGTCCTGTCCGCTGATGATGAGGTGATGAATGGCGTTCAGTCAGTCCGTGGCGTGGTATTCCTGCTCTTCAGAGCGAAGCAGACGTTTTGTTCCTTCTGGCGAAGGCGATGACAAACCCACAGACTCAGAGTTCCCTGTTCTGCTCTTTTTTTGTCAGAAATGCTAAAGACATGGTGATTTGCAGGGGCAGCGCGCGGCCTGGACCCCCTGCGGCTGTCAGCTCCAGAGGCCCAGCTGTTCGCCACAATAGAGCCGTGATTACACCCACACTGCTCGCAGGGTTTCAGCTCCTCCCCACCTGTCTGCGCTCCACTTCCTGCCCAGCAGGCCTGTGATTGTACCCGCTCAGCCTTTCACCGCCTGCCTCCACAGCTCTGTCCCTCCATCAATACTCCCACACGGGGCGTCTTATCACCGCGCTGCCGGCGGAGCGCTGACCCGATGTGAGAGAATGAACCTCAAACGAGGAGGAGAGAGGCTGAATAATTAAGAGGTGAGAGAGGAATCAGATGTTAACTAAAGAGTCTTAAAGCTTGCTGAATGTTTCTGAGGTCTGTGAGTCGGATTTATGACCGCTGTATGAAGAGGAGAGTCGTCAGCGTAACACCTGAGCTCATTCTGAGGGGTCAGAGGGAACAGGATGCTCTGCTTCATCAGATCTGACCTTCAGGTCACTGACAGAAAGACTCAGACCGGACCGGAGGACCGGAGACACTTTGGGACACTTTAAGAGGAAGTGTTCTCCTTTATTAGAGCTGAAGTGTTAATGCAGAATGCTAAAACTGCAGTTTCCTGAGTGTCCACTAGAGGCAGTCTTCTGCAGAGACTCGGTGAATCCTTCGGTTACAGCTTCATGTCTATGAGGTGTATATATGTTTTTGACCTATACTGCAGCCAGCCACCAGGGGGAGCAGTTTCTGTGCTGAGCAAGAAGACGTCAATTTTTTTACAGTCTATGGTGACGCCCACTGAGACGAATGAAAAATCAACACATGGCGAATCACAGCGCTTAAAACGACTTGTTTCTCTTCCCCGTCCACACACAGTTTATACTGGATGAATTAACTGCTCTCTGGGTGCTGCCGGTGGATGAGTTTGGTGTCGGAGCGGGTCACGTCGGGGCTCCGCTAATGATCTCACTGCGAGCCGTTTGGCAGAGATGCTGAAGCAGGTGAATCACTGAAACGCTTCAATTAATCATGGAGGTGACACACAGCGCCATACTTCATCCTGAAATTAGCTTATCAATAATTCACTGATATTGAAACAAGACTAAGTGTCCTTCATCTGCACGCCTCCAACAGTAAATGAGCAGAATTATACCAAACCTGATTTATGAGCCGGTTCAGACCCGGGCTCTGCAGAGAGAGAGAGTGTGTGTGTGTGTGTGCAGAGCTAACACTTGGATAACATGGAATTAGAGCTCCAGTGGAGTCCAGCAGGATGAAGTAGAGTCAGGGGGAAGTGAGCTCAAGTCTCAGGTTTTCCTCCTGGTTTCAGGACTTTTAGACCCTGATACCTGCAGGAGAGAGTTTCTCTGTTTCACAGAGCTCACTGTGGATGTTTCTGACCGTTACCTGCTGTGTGCACACATGGACTCGCCCCCACCTCTCAGACTCTCCTGGAGTCTGCAGGATAAAATGATCAGACCACAGTTTCATGGATGTGTGTGCATGTGTGAGACGTAGACGCTCGCTCTCCAGGTTTAGGGTAACGACTGTAAAACAGCAGCAACACCAGAGAGCAACGAGACATCAACTCATAAAGACGTGTGAGACTTTACGATTCCCTTCACGGACACAAAGACGGGCTCAGAGCAGCACGACTCCTGTTTCACCTGAGACACCACAGACAGACGAGGAAGAGGAGGAGTGACGAAGAGCTCCTCATAAAGACGTATAATCTGAGCAGCAGCAGAGTTAAAGCCCAGGTGTGTGTTCAGATGTGTGTGGAGCGCAGACAGAGACACCATGTGGTCTGATCACAGGTGTGCCATCACTGCTTTAACTCCAGGTAGCACATCCTGTTAGAAGCTCTGGCAGGTGTTTGGCCTCCTGCTGAGCGACACACACGACTCATTGAACATGCAACGACGGTCTGAACACGACGCCGTCTGAGGAA
>CM061149.1:2719883-2864883 GCA_030710495.1 Labroides dimidiatus | reverse complement strand
GCTCTGTTAGCCATGTCTCTGCGAATAGCTTGATGCTACTCTGCCTTCTGGTGCTGGGTTAGCATAGCTAGCTCGTCCATCTTAGTGTAAATAGAGTTAATATTCCTGTAACGATAGATGCAAGGACACAATGGCGTCTCTTCTTAGCTCATGCCGCTGTACCAGCACGTGTCCTCACCTCCTCTCCTTTGAGCGATTAGCATCGACATACTACAGACTGCTCTGAGATCTCATGTGTAAACAACGCAACCATGGCTACACGTAGGATCCCCAGACCAACAAGTAGAAAAAAGGTAAAAACACAACTGCAAACACAACCAGTTTGACGTCCCTGGTCGATAAATGATAAAATTATAATTGTCAAAGCTGAAGCCTGTTAATCCTGTATTTTTAATACTTACAAATAAGCAAACATACAAGCTAGTTATTGGAGTGTGGGCTCACAGAATTCATGCCCCCCTGTATAAGTCAATCCCCTGGTTGGGGCACCCAAGTCCTAAAAGTCTTGACACGCCCCTGCTTGTCAGCTCGTACCTTGTTGCAGGTACGTTCTGTTGCTTTGCTCATCAGTGGATCAATTTATGCTGAACGGAGGGTTCAGTTGGTGGAACAGACGGGACTCAACCTTTCTCTTCAGGTAAAAGTGAAACAACTTCTCAATACCTCTGTCTTTTTCATGTTTCTCCTCCTCTTCCCTTCTCCTCTTCCCCTCCTGGGCTCCCAAAGGTTTTGTTTTTTTGACACAGTAATGGTTGTTTATCGTAGAGTACTGCTGGTCAGTGTCATTTGTGCCCTCACATAGATTGCGCCCTGGGTGGTCACACACACAGTGCCTAAAGCAGAAAGCCTCCCTGTGTGTAGAGGATGAAATCCACTCACTGTTTGCTCACGCTGTCTCTCACAGAGAGGTGAACGTCTTTAAGCAAAATGAAGCAAATCTTTGAATCCTGTCGCTGACATCAAGATTAAAATGAGCTGATCGTTTTTTCATCATCTTAAACTAAACACAGATTTTTCTTTATGATTTTCAAACCTCTGAATTCTGTTTTAATCATCATTTCACGAGAACATCTTCATCGATCTTCAACGTTTGGATGAAGTCTGAAGCTGCTCCTGGAGTCGTTCTGCAGAAGCGGATTAATCTGCTCGGGGTGAACGGCCTCATGTATGTATATGAACGCAGGGATGGAGCGAGCACACGTATGTTAATGTCATGAAGTGGAGGAAATCAGCGCGCTGATGAAAAACAGACGGAGGTAAACGATAAGACCGCCTGTTTGCTTTTCCTCCTGCAGGATCGTCTCCTCTCATACATAATTTCTCCTGTTCTTCTGCACTTCTTCTCTTTTAAGAAGTCATTTTTTAAAATAGAATTAAATGCAAATTAGAGTGGAGCTGATTATCATATAAACGGCTGCTGCCTGGAGGGCCGAGACACTCCACATTTATTTATTTATTTAGTCATATTTCCCACATTTCCCCATAAAACTCTGACTTTAATCAGACCACACTTTCTTTTAAAGACATCAGGGAGTCAGGGACCAGGCGAGGCGACGCTTCTGTTTGCGTGTGTGTGTGTGTGTGTGTGTGTGTGTGTGAGTCGTGAGGCCGAGAGCAGAGCGGCGTAGAAATCGACCTGCAGCCTCCACAGAGCTGCACAGCCTCAGTGATCCTGTTGTTAGTCCTTGTTGATGATCTTTACAGCGAAGGCAAACACCTGAACAGGTGAACAGGTGCGCAGCAGGAGCAGGTTTACAGATTAAAACATCTTTAATCAGCAGAGAGAGAAGAAGAGGAGGAGGAGGAGGAGGAGAGATCTACAGAGGGATGTGTCTGAACAAAGAAAAACAGCCGGCTGTGTTCAACACACCAACGTCTCATGAAGGACGATCATCTTTGATCCTGACGCTGAGGTTTTAAAACAGCTCTGATCACAGACTCATCACATCAAGACAGAGACCGGGGTCTGATCGATTCTACATCTGTGTGTTTACGAACAAAGGAGGAAAAAAAGACAGAGGGGCCCGATGTTTAAAGGTAATCTGATCAGATTTTAGTCGTCGGATTGGATCAGATTTTGAAAAGGGAAAGAAAGATTCTGAAATCTGATTAGATCACGTGATCTGGATCAAACTTTCAGTTTGTATTGTTCAAAACTTCTCAGCAGGATCTGGATTACTTTGATCCAAAAAACAGGATTATCCTGATCCCAACAGGGGGAAGGATTTCAAAGTGGATTTCAGGAAGAAACTGAAGTAAAACTTTTCATCCGTTACAGCGATGAAGTGGATAGATTAAAACTTTCAGGATAGAAAAGTAAAGATAAACAGATTTTAATAACAAAGTTATTCACCACTGTACATTAATTCTATTTAAGACGTTTTCAAAATATCCGTGATGTAAATGTTAATGTCTGTTTTTTATTTGTTGCGGCTCAGATGAAGTGGATGTTTTTTGTTATTTTTGTGTTTTGTCTCAAAATAAGAAACACGTAAACTGACCCCATGTTGGCTCTTCTACCTGTTGTTCTTCACATAGCTGGTGGCCCACAGTGTGACATGTTGTCCCATTTAGAGCTCTGATTATCCAGATATGGTTATCTTGAAAACTGTATCTGGATCAGAGTGATCCAATCCAGTTTTGCTTTGAAAACCGGCATAAAACTAAAACAGATTAAGACAGATTACCTGATCCCGAATAGCAAAAAAATGGGATTCCCAAATCTGGATCATTTTGAATAATCTGTGTATCATTCGTTCAGCTGATATTCAGTTATGAATCAAAAAACAAACATTAAAAAACAGTTTGTTTTTCCTTTGTCTTTTCCTTTTTGAAATGAAAAAAAAAAAGATAATTCATTTGTTTTTCAACATTCATTCATTTATTCATTTTCTATACCTCTTATCCTATTCAGGGTCGCGGGTGTCTGGATCCCAGCTGGCTGAGGGCGAGAGACAGGGTACACCCTGGACTGGTCACCAGTCAGTCACAGGGCTTCTTTTTTCAACATCCTGTTTGTTAATATAGATCAAATAAAGGAAAGCTGAATTATGGACCACGAGCTGATTTTGATTCTATTATTTGATTTGTCTGATCATCGTGACCCAGAGGTTTAGACGGAGCAGCTTCTTTATCAAGAGATCGAGGATGAAGCTTGATGGTAGCTGCATGTGTGAGGATGGACAGTGATGTCTTTGTGTGTTCAGGATCTGCAGAGCAGACAGTCCAGGCTCCTCAGTCTGAACCTGAGCTGCTGAGCCTACATGAACACACCTGTATATGCTGATGATGCTGGTGTTACTTCATGTCTGTAACGAGCTGTTGATGCTCTAACAGACCTCCTTCCTCCTGTCTCCTCCTCCCTTGCTCCTGCAGTCACACTGACCTGATTCTCTCTGTTCTCTCTGCAGCGTCTCCTCTCAGCTGAAATAAAAGTAGTTTGTATTTATGGAGTCACCGCAGGTTTACAGAAAGGATGCCTGGTTTCTTCTTCTCTGCACTGAGTCAGAGCCAGGTCTGAGGAATCCCCAAAATATCACATCAAAGGAGTCCAGAACAATGAAACCAGCGTCTGGCTCCAGATAGATCTGCAGCACGCCGTTCTCTGACCCGCTTACAGCGCCACGCGTTCACACCACCGCCATGTTCCTCTGACATCATGTTCACTCAGGTTAAAGTGATCAGGATGGAAGGTGGAGCTCAGACTGATCTCAGATTGAGCCGTCCCATCAGGAGGAGGTGGGGTTAATGACCACAGCAGGTCAGCAGGGGGAGCTCTAGATGTTTTGGCTTCACTCAGACTCTCTGTGACGTCCAGGTGTTTGAGGCCGAGCTTCAGCCTCGTTCACCGACTTCAGCTCAAGATTCTGCTGACAACGCCTCACACCGCAGCTTCACACACCAGCACACACTCCCTCTCTGGCCCCGTTTTCCTGTGTGTGCTTGTTTAAAAGTCTTCTTCATGCTGAACCGTGGACCCGTGAAGCTCCTCGCTCTGCTCCTGCAGGCTCTCGGCTCTCCACAACAACACCTCGGTCTACCTGCAGCCTCGGGCGAGGGCTACAGAGAGGGCAGATGGGCTCTTCTTCAGGAGCGGCACAGTCTCAGGTGTCTCCACACACACACACACACACATGCTCAGCAGTGTTTCTCATACACAGACACTAGTAGACAACCTTCCCATCCGATGCATAATTCAGAGCCTTCAGACATTTGAAGAAACATCAGAGAACAGGAATCCAGGCTGCTTCTGCTGCTCTGTGACCTCCTGTCTCTGACTGCACATCTTTTATTCCACTGCTCACTGCCTGTGTGTGTGTGTGTGTGTGTGTGTGTGTGTGTGTGTGTGTGTGTGTGTGTGTGTGTGTGTGTTACATATGGTTAAACTCATCCCTCCGATCTCTGACTTCAGCTGGGACCTCACAGTCAGAGCGTTTAAGAGCCTCCATCTGCTGAGAGCTCTAATAGGAGAGGTGTGTGTGTGTGTGAGAGAGTGTGAGAGTGGGGGTGTTAAATGGAGGTGTGTGTGTGTCAGTATGCAGAGTTTTTATATCCAGTAAAGATGTAAGATTGAGCGAGCGGGTGCTGAGGAGGAGGAGGAGGAGGAGGAGGAGGAGGAGGAGGAGGAGGAGGAGGAGGAGGAGGAGGAGGAGGAGCCGGGCTTGGTTTGGAGTAATTAGGATGAAAGGATAAATTTCAGTCCCAACACAACAATCTGCAGCTCCTCTTCTGATCACTTTACAGCATCCAGTCTTTACTGACCATCTGTTCAGCCCTCACTCAGACACATTAGCTAACTGATGGTACTTTAGCTCTGCAGGAAAAAAAAAACAACATTTCTCCATTTCCTGTCTTCACGTTTAACCGAGTGTTTTATTTTCTGACCAGACATCCATCAAACTGCTCGAAAACAGCAGAAATACACTCAGCAGATCACAGCTACGCCTCAACCGAACATCTGTGAGAGCGCAGGAGGACGGAGGAGAGGGAAGTTAGCCTTTTATCAAGCTGTAGTCTGAGGAGGATCCACCAATCAGGTGCATGCATATGGAGAGCAACAGAAACCCGTCCCTTGATCTCAAAGTTCTACATCAACTGTCGTGTTTTCATCACACCTAGAATTACGCTAAACCTAAATATCCCATAAAAAAAAAAAGGTGATGGAAACAAAGATTTCGAAAGTCCACTCAAGTTTCAATAACTAGTTTTCAGGCTCTCCTGAGGAGGTTTATTAGAAGTTTTGATATTGAAGTTTATCGTGAAAGTGAAATGAAACACCTTTTACACAAAAACACCTCAACGGATGCACCTCCCTCACCTCCTCAGCCGATCCTCTCCCAGAAGTCCCTGCTACAGACTCTGGCGTTCATACTGTAACAGCTCTGGTCACAGTGACCAGTGAATAAAAACACAAGCGTTCAACAATCGGCGTTGTCGTCATTGCAGCGTCCAGACTGACGTTACAATATTTTAACCCTTTCTGCCTTCGTCTGTTGACAACATCAACAACAACAGTAACAGCCATCAAAATGAAAGTTCAGCTCTTTCAATGTTTGGGGTATCCATGGTTACCACGGTTACAGTCCTCCTTCCGTCTTCCGCATTCAGCAAAACTCAAGTTGTGTGCAGTTCCTCCCGTCGTAATGGAAACACCGGCAAGGCACAAATGTACTTTATCAAAACTTTAGAAATATCACTTTTATTTTTGCCAAAGATAAAAGCAGGCTCTTATTTGCTGATGCTCTGCCTACCTTAGCTTTTTTGTAGGCGTATGAAAGAGAGGAGAGGTGTGCTCAGCCTGCCTCAAGCTTTGGCATTTCAAGAAGACATGTGTGATGAATTCTTTAGAGGAGGGTGATCCCGACTGAGCTTCATTTTCTCGGACAGATTTAATTTTTCTTGTTGGTCTTTTTTTAAAATAGTGAGACTGAAATCTGGACTGCAGGGGGACTGAGGTCAGGACGTCTGCTCTTCACCCTTCACAACGTGGGAACAGAAAAAGAGTAAAGTGACGTCTGTAAGCAGACAGTTAACTTCATTTCAGTCCATCTCAATCCGTGTATCATTCATTCACTCGATTTTCAAAATAAAACTAAAAATGAAAAAACGAGAAAACGAATTGACCTTTTTTTCTTTTGCTTTTCTTAGAGCAGCTTCTCTGTCAAGAGATCGTAGATGAAGCCAGCTTGATGGTAGACGTGCCAGAAGATGAATGAAGATTTATACACATGTATGTGTGTGTGTGTCTGAGTAACTTTTCAACTTTCGCCAGATAAAAACACCAAGATAAAAAAAAAAAACCTCTGATTATCCATTTATCCTATTTTTTCATCTGAGAAAAAAAGATGGAAATGGGAAAAGGAGCCGTTTTCCGTGTTTTCATTTCTGTTTTAGTGCCGAATATTGAGAAAATAATTAGTTTTCTCGTTTTTCTATTTTGGTTTTATTTTGAAAATCGGGTGAATGGATGATAAACGGATTCATGTCTGTGTGTTTATAGATTAATTGAAGCTAATTTCGCTCTCATCATGACCTCTCACCTCTGCTGCTTTGCACACGACAGGAGCTGACGGACAGGAGAGAGGACAGAACTTCTCCATAAACCTCATCCAGAAAACACCTGACAGCAAACATTCGTCCCACAGGTGGGTTTTATGCTCCACAGGGAGAGTTTAATCCTGGTTCAGGTTCACGGACGCTCTGGTATGTAGACTCGGAGAGCTTGAGACCAGACCACCAGCATTTCCTCTGAGTGATAACCCACTGTACCTCTGAGCCATCGTTTGCTGAGAGATTCAATAATCTATAAAGTAAACGATCTTCCTGATCCCAGGACCCTGGTTTTTAAAGAACCCCTGTTCATGTGTAGATGGAAACATACTGTAGTGTCAGACAGTATCGGTGAACTTGGCGTCCCACAGCCCGGAGGTTTGCAGTGAAATGTCTCTGTAGTGATGTGAAGTGGAGTGGACTGGATGTGACGCTCTCAGAAACACAAACAGACTCCAGCCTCGCTCAGCTCTGTTTGTAATCTCTGCATGTAGCTCTGCAGCAGCGAGCGGTGACAGGCGGAGCAGAAAATACTGCATGAACAGGAACGGGAACGGCAGCAGAGTGGGAGCAGGACGGCTCTGAATGCAGCGCAGGTAGCTCATGTTGGGAGCAGGAAGTGGACGAGCACCTGAGCGCCGTCCGTACCTGCTCACACAGATCTCAGGCCGTTCCCTCCATCGCTTTCTCCTCCCTCCTCTCTCTCAGTGTGACGTCAGATTAAATCAGGTCTCATTGATGAGACTCGACACCGGCTCATCAGGAGGAGTGTCGAGGATTTTCTGTGTCATCAACTCGGAGCGTCTCCTCTTCTCGTCAAACAGCGTTTCATAATAGACTTTTATTGATTCATCGGCAGTGATGCCTCGGGTCTGTATGAGCAGCGACTCCGTCTGTACAACATCTGAACGCCTCTCTGCTCTAATCTCTGTGATAAACCACGGCTCGGTTTCCCTTTCACACACCCTCACTAAACACCGGGGCCTGAGGGGACAGAAGAAAGAGAGGAGCAGAGGGGGAGGTGGGGGAGAGGGGCGTTCGAGCACACGACTCAATTATACATCAAAGAGCCGTGTTAGGGACACGACGAGGGGGACGCCGAGAAGGAGGTCAAGAGGAAGACGAGCGAGGACGAGGCCGGTCTCATACGGATGAGCAGGCTTTGGAGATGGTTGAGGTGTCAGAGCTGTGATGACAGGAGAGAGAGAGAGAGATAAAGCAAGAGAGAGAGAGACTGACGCTCTTTAGCATCACTGGTACAAGTCAAACCTTAGACTGCACGTCCTCCTCATCCAAACAAAGCAGTCTAAAAACATGAATCTGATGCTGAAGTTTTACAAACTGCAGTTCCTCGAGCGTCCACTAGAGGCTGAGTGCAGAAACAGCAGAAACCACACACACACCCATTCAAAAAGCCGATCTTTACAGCCGAAATAAACATGTTTACAGTCTGATTCAAGACAAGATTTTAGTCTGAAGAGATCATTTCTCTATCGGCTCACACTGAACAGGGGTTGAGTTAGTTTAACAGGTTATTTATAAAGTTATTAAACTGACGAGTTTTGTCCATATAAGGGCGTGGCTGATTGATTGACAGGTGGACACCCTGTAGCTGTTCACGAGGAGGATAAAAGCCCGCCTCAACTCCACCTCCAGAAGTTAGAGGTTAGAGTCAGCATGTCTGACACCGACGACGGTCTTTAAAACTCTGAATCAGTGGATTGATTGATTAATTGATTGTACTTTATTTATGTTTCACGCACAAAGAGTTCCCAATCCTTATGGGTTTATAAGACACCAGAAATACAGTAGCAGTGCTTTACAAAATATAAATTCATAGCAGTTACAACATTTCCTGATCTCTTCTCAGCTCAGTCGAAAACAAAACAATCTGACTTTCCATGACGATCTCTGTCCTCACAAGACTCTGCATCATAACTATTCTTCATATGATAATATGTTAGTAGTTTTGGTTTACATCATATATCCACAAACCATTTCTGTCTGTATTTAGTAAACACAGATCTCTTAATGTCCTCTTAATGGCCCATGGGGGACAATAAGTGAGACTCTGATCAGACGTCCTGAACGGTTTATCCCAGAAAGCTCCAAACCCACGTCTCCACTCACAGCCAGGACTGATGTGAGTTTAAGCCCGGATCGGCGGAGGATGTCACAGAGATTACGCTAATGTTTTAAACAGACTGTCCTCCAATCACAACTCTCCATTTCACTGTACGACGATAACGAGCTCATTGTGTCTCACAGGTAAACTGAGCAGCTTATCTTTAGCGAAGGACTGAGTTAAGGAGGTGATGTAAAGAGAGCAGGTGGTTATACATATTAGACTCATGAAAAGGTGAGTCAAGTGAGTCAGTTCCCATTAGGGCTGCCACATAAAATTATTTTGATAATCGACTAGTCACCGATTATTTTTTGTGATTAGTCGACTATTCGGATCATACGTAAATTGCAGCTTATTGCACCAGCATACAGCTAACATCATTAGCTTCCAGCTTCAAGTGTTTAAGGTATGTGCTAACTAAAAATGAAGACAGTTAATATCATAGTTCATTCAGCTTTTAATGAACTTTGCAGCTTGTAGCAGCATTTCTGACATTTTTTTAATGTACCAATTTTCTATTCAAACATGACATCGCTATTAAGTAGGTAGCTCCCTGTTGACGTTAATGTTAGCAGCTAACTAGCCAGTTAGCTTACCGAGATTGTCATTCTTCGTCAGAAAATAAATCAGCCACGGCGTGCTGTCTTTTCAGATGCTCGTGCATCGTCGTCGTTCTGTCATGGAAGGACATTTCTGCTTTGCAGATTTTGCATTGCACACTTTTCTCCTTTATTTTGGAAAAATGCTCCCAAACTTTCGAGCTCTGTTGCCGGCTAGCCATGATACTGTTGGGCGTAACTTTTCCGGTGACATCACAGGTTACCCCGGTTACCACTTCTGCACGTATGCGTCAAGGACAGAACGGCAGACGAGACAGGTGAAAGTACAGCGGCAGTTTGGAGGGAAAAATAAAGTTTAAAAAAATATTAAAACAATGACGTCGATTATTAAATAAGTCGCCGACGATTTTGATCGTCGACGTCATCATGATTAGTCGACTAATCTTGGCAGCCCTAATTCTAAACCACCTGTTCAGGATACATCCAGCTCATTAAGTGGCAACATGTAGACAAGCTGATATGAAGGTTCATTTATTAAAATGAGTCCCTCAGCCTCAGTTTCAGTCATGTGACTTTTTTGTTGCTGCTGCTATCTATGGGACTGTAGCACCATCATCTGGCTGCATGACCTGCAAACCCTGAAAGGCACCTGTAGCTCCTCAGAGTTATTACCTGGAGAGAGAAACCTGATGGGAGCATCTGGACTTTGTAATCTGCATCCAAAAAGCACCTAAACCGTCAAATCTTCTCCTGTTTGAAATGAGAAACTCCTCAGGATGATATCGGTGCTCGTCTTCCTCCAGGAAGGATGAAATCTGAAAGTCTTGTTGCAGCAGCAGATTCCTCTCCGAGTGCAACTGTTCAAAGATTCAGTCAGAGAGGCCAGCAGAGAAAACCGAGCTGAGAGAATAAAGTCCTGCTGCAGGTGCTGGACCTGGCTCTGAATCCATAAATCATCACTGCTGCAGACACATCAGCAGGACGGAGGACAGGAGGAACTGGTGATGGCTGGATGTAAATCTGATGGATCAGCCTCTGAGGAGCATGAACACACAGGATAACCTCTGTGAACAGTCAGTTTGTTTCTGCGGAGCTGACACTCTGGACCCTGAACGCTCCTTTTCCTTCAAAGTGACTCAAAGTGCAGAGAGTCAACCTCAGGGAGACAACAAGGCATCAATAAATAACACCGTCATCTGCGCCCCCCACCCCCCATCCTCTGTGTGTGTGTGTGTGTGTGTGTGTGTGTGTGACAGCCTGAGGAAGCAGAGAAAGGGAAAGTTCAGTCAGGATTCCTGAAGTTTTCTGTGTGTGTGACGCTCTGACCCGTATCAGCAGCAGGCGATGTGTTAATCTTTAATAAGACTGATGTTGAAATCCTCTCTGGACTCTGAAACTCGACAAACTACAGATAATAAAACGTGTATGTGTGTGTGCAGGTTTTCATAAAGACTTATCCAGGAAGAGGTGAAGGTAACCAGCTGGAGGAAATGTTTGACGGAAAAAACTTCATCAGATCGACGTCCAGGCGTGAGAAACGCTGATCCTGCAGATTCAAAGAAGACGCGTCTTCATTTTAGTAAATTGTTTCTGAGAAAGTCGGAATCAAACGTTGTCGTCAGTTCGTCAGTGGATTCCAGTTGGTGAGCGTCACAGACTTTTTGTTCCTTTGAAGCTCACAGATCTGAACAGCTGATCAGAGCGTCGGTGCTGCATCTGCAAGTACGGCAAAAACAAAGAGGCTTTCTGATGGTCAAAAACAGGGCGGAATACATTCTCAGGAGAGGGTAAACTTAAACTGATGATGAACAATTCCTGGCCTGAAACTGCGGCCAAACTTGGCAGAGAAGAGGAATTTATGAAAAATTCTAGTAAACTGTGTGTACAACCTCTTCTTCTCTGGTTTTGTACTTTGGTAATTGGTGTTTGCAAAACACTGCCACCTGCAGTTTGGGAACAGACGCCCCTCGGAGTGTGAAAAAGCGTTAAAAGCCACACACGTTCTCTCGAGCGTCACGTCAGTGCAGAAATCAGCCCTTCAGACCTGCCTGCAGAGAACTGGAGACAAGATCCTCATACAACTCTGCTTTAAAACACTGAACTACCTCTTTAATGTCAGTGAAGGAGTTTTAAGACGTCTGGGGAAAGAAAGTCAGACTCTTTATGTTTTTAACCTTGAGCACAACAAGCCCAACATAAGAATAACAAACGTCCTGCATGTGATTCTGATCCATGAAGCTTTGTGTTTTCAGCTCAGCCTGTCAGCTGATCTCAATAATCAGAGCCTTCCTGACTGAGCACAACTTTTCTTACCTCCAACAGGCTGCTTTAACTCTCACAGCACCTCAGTGTGAGTTTGCAGAGTGTTTTCAGTGTGTGAGTGAGAAAAAGCTCCATGTCAGCAGCCATTAATCTTTCATCTCTTCAGTCCTAAACTTCTAGGACTTCAGGATGTTTCTGCACAACCTCCCTGTCCCTGTTCAGTGAGGAAGTCCTGTCTGTGCAGCTCTTCATGTGTTGATGAATTTTGTCACAGAGCTGCAGCAGACAGCCTGAGACAGACTGAGACAGCAGAGAGGAAACAAACTGAACTTAAACATCTGTGCATTCATTTCCTCCTCGGATCATTTTCACATCAAACACGAAGACAAACCTCTGAAACACTTTAAGATATTAAAGTCCTGAGAGGAAGAGATCTGTGTGAGCCGTCATGATAAACACGCTTAAAACCGAAACCATGACCATTACGGAGCGTTTCAAAAGAGCTGCTCACGTATAAAGTCACATAACCTGAAAATGAACCACACAGCAACTCTAAGACCAGTCTGTACACCTGTGAGGTGCCTCAGAGGCATCCTGGGAAGTCTCATGACGTGCACCAAACTAGTTAGTCAGGATCAGTCTCGTCAGAAGACTTAATTATCTTTCTGTATTAAGTTTTCTTTGGCGGTATGGATTTGTTCTGGGAGCTCCCTGCCTTTCCACATGCCTACATGGAATGAATCCATGGAAAACTTGATGCAGGGAGAGCACACCTCCCCCTCTTCCACATGCATGCATCAAAAGCTATGGCAAGGAGAGAACACCTCCCCCTCTTCCACATGCATGCATCAAAAGCTTAGGCAGGGAGAGCACGCCTCCCCTCTCTCCAAATGCATGCATCAAAAGCTATGGCAGGGAGAGCACGCCTCACTTCTCTCCACATGCATGCATCAAAAGCTATGGCAGGGAGAGCACGCCTCCCCTCTCTCCAAATGCATGCATCAAAAGCTATGGCAGGGAGAGCACGCCTCCCCTCTCTCCCACAAACATGCATTAAAAGATAAGGCAGGGAGAGCACACCCCCCTCTCTTCCACATGCATGCATTAAAAGCTATGACAAGGAGAGAACACCTCCCCCTCTTCCACATGCATGCATCAAAAGCTATGGCAGGGAGGGAACACCTCCCCCTCTTCCACATGCATGCATCAAAAGCTATGGAAGGGAGAGCACACCCCCCTCTTTTCCACATTCATGCATTAAAAGCTATGACAAGGAGAGCACTCCTCCCCTCTCTCCCACAAACATGCATTAAAAGAAAAGGCAGGGAGAGCACACCCCCCTCTCTTCCAAATGCATGCGTTTAAAGCTATGACAAGGAGAGCACGCCTCCCCCTCTTCCACAAACATGGATCAAAAGCTATGGCAGGGAGAGACCACCTCCCCCTCTTCCACATGCATGCATCAAGAGCTATGGCAGGGAGAGCACACCTCCCCTGACTTTCATCTTCATCTCCATGAAAAGCTTGATGCAGGGGGAGTATCTTTTTCCTCCCCTCTTTTTCATGTTTATTCAAAGCCTGCAGCAGGGAGAGCCTCAACAAAGAGCCCCGGGGTCTAGAACAGAGCGAGCATCAGTGAGGATCTATATAACCCTGATGAAAGCAGACACAGCATGAAGAATGAGCTGAGCTGGAGGAGGGTTTAAAGAAGTCCGAAGAGGGAGAGGAGGCTGGATGAAGACGATTAAGGAGAACAAACATTTTTCTGTTTGCTGATTGGATGATAGATGTGATCAGCTGACAGGAGCTGGGGTTAGATCAGCTGATAGACTGTGGGAGGAGCCCAGAGGATGCCTGCGTCAGAGGAAAATCCGATCCTGGAGTCAGCTTTAGGACAGCTTTGTTCTCAAACTGGACTGAAAATAACTAAATGCCAAACAGAGGAGAAAGGACAGCAGGTAGCTCTCCTCCAAACTCTTCCCATAATGCTTCACTTTGCTTTAATGCTCCTCTCCACAGATCCTCCACACTGGAAGTGACAGCCACAACCGATTCCAGCAAATTGGAAAGGATATAAAGCTCTATTAAAGAAAATCCAGCCACCGCCAAGGAGGAGGAGGAGGAGAAACAGAGGCGAAACAGAAAGGGGGGGGGGTGAGGAGGAGGAGGAGGAGGAGGAGGTGCAGACTGAGACACAGAGAAGAGAAAATGAGGAAGAATTTGCATAATGCTTCTTGGAGCCCCGCTGACTCTTTCTCCTCTTTAGCATTGTTTAATGTGATATCACACACACAGCACAAGGACGGGAGGGATGCTACTGTCTCCAAACACACACACACACACACACACACACACACACACACACACACACACACACACACACACACACACACACACACACACACACAGGAAATGACAGGATGCACAACTGTGCCTCATGTTAGGAAAATCTTGTCTGAATTCCTGCTCTGCCAACTGAGTGTTAGAGGAGAGGAGACGCCACAGGCAGGGGGAGGAGGGTGAGGAGGGTGAGGAGGGGAGGGGGGAGTCATACACTTGAAAGAAAGGGAGAGCAGGAACGACAGGTTGATTTATTCAAAGAGTAAGGAGTGGGAGAATCAAACTTTAATGGCTTTTGGGAGTGCAAGCCGTTCTCTCTCCCCCTTCAATCTCAGCCCTCATTCAGTCTTTCCTCGTGTTCTGCCTCCTCACCTCTTTCTCCCTCTCTCTCTCTCTCTCTCTCTGAACAACACTTTCTGATGGTCACTCACAAACACAGCCTCCTCTGACAGACAAATCTGTGGTCCTGCCTGCACAAATCAAGGTGCTCTTCATGCTCAGGGGGATAAAGTAAATGACAGAGAGATAAAGAGGAAGAGGAGGTGATTTACCTTCATGAGTGACAGGCTGCGTGATGCCAGCCGCTGTTTGTAGCGTTAACCCCTGGACTGGAAAGGATGCTGAGAGACAGTGTGTGTGTTAGTGTGTGTGTTAGTGTGTGTTAGTGTGTGTGTGTGTAGACGTCCTCTCTGACAGCTCGCTGAGCAGAGCTGGGAGCAGCTTTGAGTCTGTAAATGAAGCTCCACTCAGTGAGCTGAATGAGAGCTCTCAGTCTGTTTAAAACAGGCTGCAGAGGGAAAACTGCAAACAGCAACATACGAGACACACAGAGGATACACCAACAGAAACACAGAGGATAAACCATCAGATACACAGAGGATAAACCATAAGATAAACAGAGGATAAAACCATCAGATACACAGAGGATACACCATCAGATACGAAGAGGATACACCATCAGAAACACGGATAAACCATCAGAAACACAGAGGATAGACCATCAGATACACAGAGGATACACCATCAGAAACACAGAGGATAAACCACCAGAAACACAGAAGATACACCATCAGAAACACAGAAGATACACCATCAGAAACACAGAGAATACACCATCAGAAACACACAGGATACACCATCAGAAATGCACAGGATACACCAACAGAAACACACAGGATACACCATCAGAAACACAGAGGACACACCATCAGATGCACAGAGGATACACCATCAGAAACACAGAGGATAAACCACCAGAAACACAGAAGATACACCATCAGAAACACAGAGGATAGACCATCAGATACACAGAGGATACACCATCAGATACACAGAGGATACACCATCAGAAACACAGAGGATAAACCGTCAGAAACACAGA
Source organism: Labroides dimidiatus (assembly GCA_030710495.1). NCBI lineage: Eukaryota > Metazoa > Chordata > Actinopteri > Labriformes > Labridae > Labroides > Labroides dimidiatus. Next base: position 2,849,666 of record CM061149.1, on the reverse strand, counting down.
GGATAGACAATCAGATACACAGAGGATACACCATCAGAAACACACAGGATTCACCATCAGAAATGCACAGGATACACCAACAGATACACACAGGATACACCATCAGAAACACAGAGGACACACCATCAGATGCACAGAGGATACACTATCAGAAACACAGAGGATAAACCACCAGAAACACAGAAGATACACCATCAGAAACACAGAAGATACACCATCAGAAACACAGAGAATACACCATCAGAAACACAGAGGATACACCATCAGAAACACAGAGGATAGACCATCAGATACACAGAGGATACACCATCAGATACACAGAGGATACACCATCAGAAACACAGAGGATAAACCGTCAGAAACACAGAGGATACACCATCAGAAACACACAGGATACACCATCAGAAATGCACAGGATACACCAACAGAAACACACAGGATACACCATCAGAAACACAGAGGACACACCATCAGATGCACAGAGGATACACCATCAGAAACACAGAGGATACACCATCAATAACCTTTAAAGATAACGTATCAGAGACACAGAGGACACACCAGCAGGAACCCTTTAGAATACTCCATCAGAAATACAGAGGATACACCATCAGGTAAACAGAGGATAGACCATCTGAAACACATAGGATACACTATCAGGAACATGGAGGTTACCCAACAAGAACCCCTTTAGGATACACCATCAGAAATGCACAGGATACACCAACAGAAACACAGAGGATACACCACCAGGAACCCTTTAGGATACACCCACAGAAACAGATGATACACCATCAGAAACACGGAGGATACACCCGACAGAGCCCCACAGGAGCTCGTTCAGGAAGCACTTTGGAATGTTGCTCAAAAGCTCAAAGAAGAGTTTTGATTGGTTCTTGATTGGTTGGTGTTAGTTTATGATGCTCACCAATCTGTGGTGTCACTGATTGAGTCATTCTGACTTTTGAAGAAGTGTCTCATTCTGGGATTACTCTGACACTCCTCACAGTCTGAAACTTTGACCACAAAAATGTTCAAGTTCCAACATTTGAACTTCCTGTTTGTCTTAACGAGTCAAAAGCTGAACAGCAGCTGAATGAAGTCTGACTTTAGGGGACACTCAGTGTTTTGACACTCTCTTAAACACCCTCATTATTCAGTCGTGGTGTTGTTGACCCGTTCTTCCTTTTCTGAGAATAACTGTGTGCTGCTTTCTAACCATGATGCTCTCTGGGGAACTTTGGTGTAGATTCGAGCTCCAGCTGTCCAAATGTATGAAGCAGAAAGTTATAAATGGAGTCTGAGGTGAGTAAAATATTGACTGCTTCCCATTTAACCTTCTCACTTGATCCATTTTTTCTCTCCTTCTCCCTAAATCCCTCCATCCCTCCCTCGGGCTCAGGGTCTTAGTGTCAGGCAGAATTCTCTGTGAGGCCTGTCAACCAGCCGATTCAATTACAGCACCGCAGAGATGATACTGAAATCATTACGGGATAAATCCAGCACTAAGAGCCAGCCAGGGTGTGTATGTATGTGTGTGTGTGTGTTTGTGTGCGTATGCAGGATGAATTTATAGAAGTCACAAATATTTGATGACTCTTATTTTGAAAATAATGTGTATTCCTTCACAGAATAAGAGCGTTTTCTTGGACTTGGTTGTGAGGCTGCAGAGGTATTAGTCATCCCCACACAGCGAGCTGCTTTGGAGCTGAAAGATTTGTTTGTTACCTGGTAAACAAATTACCTTTGGAGTGTGTGACCTGCTGAGATTCAGGAGGCGATTAAAGATTCGGGACCAATCTGAGCTTTCAGGAGTGAACAAAGAGAAGAAGAAAGGAGTGTGACAGATCGGTGTGTGTTGGAGCTGACAGCGACAGAGGGCACATCAGACAGCAGGTGCCTCTGTGTTTCTGCCAGAGTCCACATCAAGCACTAAACAGCTCATTCTCAGCGTAATGGAGCTCTCAAACACACTCTGACAATATTATCCTGAATATGAGAGCATCAGTGTGTGTGTTCAGAGCCTGAAAAGCTGTCCAGCTCTAAGCGCAGAGTGTTTGGAGGAGGATGGAGCCAAAAGTTAGAGCCTGGACTGAAGCTGGTTTGAATTTGTCTCCTCTAAAGGACTGCTGTAGTGCCTCTGAGCACCTGATCCCCAAACACATCCTCGCTCACCCAAAGGAGACCCAGACTGATCAGAAGTACCAGAAAACACAGACGGCAGCCAGATACAGAGAGTCCACAACACAACAAACAGGATTCAGACAGAGGAGAAGGAGGAGGAGATACAGATTTAAAGGGTTAATAAAACCTGAGAGAGAATCGTACTTCATAACTGTCAGGTCAAACTCAGGTGATCTCACCAGTTAGACTTTTATCTGCACAAAATGACAAACGACACATCTCAACCTCCTCCTGTTCAACAAAGCGAAGCCAAAACACCACATCTGAAGTCAGAGTGTGTAGAGATCAGCTGACACCCCGCCCCTTCCACTAACCAACCAATCATTTACTTCGTCTCTCCCTAAGGTGTGTCCTTCAGGTGTGTCCAGGTCCCTGTGTGGGTCTGAAGCGGACTCTCAGTGTCTCTCCTGTTTGTTTCCTCTCAACGTTCCTCCTCTGCTCTGATAATCTGGAACCTCATTGGTCGACACAGCCGTCAATCTCAGAATTACGGCAGGAAAATGTAAAATTCTGAAACGAGAAATTTAATTTGACTCTGCCCTCTTTCTTTCTTCGTCTCTCTTCTCTTATATCATCAAATCACTCATTCAGAGTAAGCTCTGTATAAAATGAGCTCTGCACTGCAGACAGCCAGCAGGGGGAGCTCTGAATATTTTGGCTTCACTTTAAAGGAGCTGTTACATCATTCATACAGTCCGCAAGTATTTCTTATGACCTCTTATGATTCATAACAGCGGCTCGTTCGTCAGTCATCTTTCATCCTGAGGTTATTTATTTCAACCAATCACTGAAAGATTTGCTATACCCACTGCAGCTAGCACTTAGCATGCACATGCTAAATAATGTGTTTGTAGCATTAGCCTGTGCTATATAATAACAAAGCTAAGCTAACACAGCTGATGCCAATCATGCAAACAGCTGGTGAGCTGCTGTGTTTCTGTCTCTGAGGTTTTATGTCACCAGTCTGCGCTCGTTTCATAGTTTATTGGTCCTCCAATAAATGAGCATGTTTTTTGGATTTCAGAGGAAGCTGGACTATCTGGAGAGAACCCAAAAAGCCTGTTTGGATCCTGACTAAGACGCTGATAAGACTCTATAAATAACGAGGAGGTTGTTGTGTTTGAAACGTTGAGCTTTAATCCTGGAGGAATAAATAAGCTCAGGTTTCTAATGACTGATCCCGGTCCAGCCTGTTTTGAGGAAGACTCTTAAAAAACTTGGGAATAAACAGAAACTTTTATTTGTGGAACAGACTGCAGGGCTCCTCCTCGTGCTGCCTCAGGAGTCTGACTTTGACCTGCGGGCTTTCACCTGCAGCAGCTCCTCAAACAGCAGCTGTAGTTCATCAGAGCTTAGCGCGGGGAAGAGGGGGGACACTGAGATATGGCTGATAGAAAATAGAGGCTGAGGAGGGATTTACTCACCTGCCTGACACACCTGAGAGACAGTAAACAGATAAAGTTTGGATATCTATCACCTGGAGCCTCCTGCCCGTCTGCCTGTTTGCCAACTCATTTAATCCACGTCTGTGCTGCATTACAGCACAGCAGACAGATACACAGACTTATGAGAGCATCATCAGCATAGCTGCTATTCAGGCGTTTCACTGCAGCGAGCGTCTGTGTGAGCTGGACACAGAGGATCTGAATGATAGAGGTATGAGACAACACGTCTGGATCATATGAGCAACTTCTCCACAGCAGCAGACTCTGATGGTTTGAATCCTTGGAGGATTGTTCCAGGTATTAGTCAGACCCTCAGCTGTTACAACGAAAAGGAAAAATGCCCCCCCCCCTCAGTCTGATGCTAACCCCTCCCCCTCCTCAGTAGTGTGTGTGTGCTGCGCTCCATCTGCTGCTCTGTCTAAATATTATGGGGTTGCTCTCGGTGCTCTCGTGGCGTCTCGTGTTTCTCCGCTCTGAGTGTGTCTGCTGTAAATCTGGCCGCCTCATTAGCACTGACAGAGGGATGCTAGCAGCCCACCTGCTTCTCTTCACCCTCTTTATGGCTCTACAAATTAAAACGACATTTACACACACACTCTCCCCCCCGCGCTTCTTCCTCCCGCTCTCCTCCTCTCTGTTACTCTGAGTGCTGTTTCCTCTCTCCTCCGTCACTCCGCTTTTAAACCTCATCATCTGAATCTTTTGTCTCTCTCCATCATCACTCCTCTTCAGCTTTCCCGTCATCCCCTCACCTCCATCTCTCCCTCCATCTCCCTCTCTGCCTCGTCCTGCTGATGGAGCTCTAACCTCTGTGAGTGACAGGCTGTTAGACGGATGTCGCGGCGTGTTTGTTCGCCCGCTGCAGGTCAGGAGGAGTCACTGAGGTAATGAGGCCATAAAAATGCAGGTGACTTAAGTTGGAGGTAAACAAGATAAGGTGGAGAAAGCTGGAGGAGGAGACGCACTGAACCCTCAGCTTCTCTCTTTGGACACAGCAGAGCGTCCCGCCCCACCTACGACACTTTCTCTCTCCTGTCTGTATCTCACTCTGAAAACCGTCCTTATCACAGCAGGTGGTCCTCATGGGGTTGAATTTAGAGTCTAAATAAACTACGTCAGCGCAGAGTGACGTCAGCCGGTTTAGATTAAAATGTTTTTAACGTTGAGTCGGCTGTTTGACGGACCTGATGTCTTCATCTTTGAAATACGCCAACACACTCCGTCACATGAGAGCTCAATCATTCACAGGGTCGGGATCACTGAACAAACTGTGACTCAGCATATTTACGAGTGTTAGAAAAAGAAGTTTATAAAAACACATGTAAGAGTCTGGGCTTAAAAATCTGAAGCTGATGTTGGTGTTAAAAACTGCAGTTCTGGAGCGCAGATGGTGGTTTGGGTCGCGCTCCATGTGGACAAAAAGCCCTTGAGAAGGCAGCTTCAGTTCGAGTCCGACCTGTGGCGATTTTCCCACATGTCGCTCCACACTCTCACCCTGGTTCCTCCTCTGTCCACTGTCCTGTCCTCTCAAAATAAAGGCACAAAAAGCCCCTCCCCCTACAGCGAGGCCTGACCTCCAGAAACATTAAAGAACGTAAACTGAGAAACAGAAACCAGAACTTAAATCTTGCGACTTCATCTTCAGGTGAGCTTTAAACTGTTCTGATGGGACGTCTGAACACCTGAAACACTGAGCTGAGAGCTTCCACAGACACACACACTCAAGAGGGACGAGGGTCAGACACAGCTCACATCTCTCTGCAGGCTGAACACACACACACATACACACACACACACACAGCCCCCCACTGGGTGGTCCAAACAGTCCTTTCTCTGTTTATTTGCCTGACTTTATGGATCGAGGAGAGAAAGAGGCAGCGGCTTTGAAGATTTGGTGAAGACTCAGAAAGGATGCTCAATACCAATACAACAAATATGAGTGTGTGTGTGTGTGTGTGTGTGTGTGTGTGTGTGTGTGTGTGTGCCTGTTTGAAGCCCTCCTCCCCACTCTGGCAATTACTTCTATCAAGGATTAGATGAAGAGAGGGCAAAGAGGAGAGGAGACGTGGAGAAGACGGGAGACGGAGGAAGGTGGGGGATGCAGAGAGAGGCACGAGGAGAGAGATTGAGGTCTTCACTGCTCAGAGTGTTTTTCTCTCATATAAAGGCGGCTGTGCAAACACTCTCTAAACATGAGCCGGAGGACGACGTCTCAAATCGTTCAGGATCAGGAGTGCAGAGAAATGAAGCTATTTCCAGGACAGCAGAGAGGGAGAGAGAGAGAGAGTGAGAGAGAGAAAGAGAGAGGGAGGGGACGTACAGTCTGCTGTTCAAACGCTCTCTCACCGACGCCTCCAAAAAGACTCTGCAGGAGACGTTTGAGAAGAAACTCTTCTTTGGTTCGATGTTTGTCAAACAGCTCATTTAAAGGTGAATCAGACACGAAGATGAAATGAGGATCCTGCTGCAGAGACCTGACGCTGATCAGTTTTTAGGGAGCAGACTCTCACAGACCTCAGGCCTCTGAAATCACTTCATGCTACTGTTTCTAACGTCAGCGTCAGTACGGGGTGCCCTGCAGAGACCGTAAAGAGCGTCACAGTGAAGAGTTTCTGCGTGTTATTCATCAAATGTTCTCGTCTTTCATTTCCCTGCACCGTGAGTCTGAATCAAACTAAACGTGGTCGGACACGCCTACTTCGATCAGTTTCAAACATGGCAGTGACCTCACGCACTCACTCACTCACTTCCTGTTGGTCTTACCTCAGGGATGTGGACGGTGTACGGCTGCCCGTGGAAGATCGGGGCGTTGTCGTTCACGTCTCCGATCTGGATGTTCACGGTGTCTTTGACCACCTGAGGGAGAGAACACCTGTTAGAGACGGCTCCAAAAACACACCTGTAAATTTTACCTGACCACACCGAGCAGGTTAAGGTGTGCCTGAAGTCTGAGAGTGAGACGGGTGTGTCCGTGCTCAGGTGTGTGTCTCACCTCTTGAATGTCGCTGACGTAGAACTCCACCTGCATCTCCGACTTCGTCTGAAAGAAACAGACTCAGAGTCAACCTGAGATTCAGCAGGAAAGACCGTTTGATCCTGAAAACACCACATGACATCATCACAGATCTAAAACATTTCCTGAGCAACAGATGTCGTACTATCTTTTTGGAAAAAAAACAAAGGAAACGTCGTGTTTACCTTTCAAATTAAGTGATTTTAAGGAGGCAGAAATGATTCAGCTGCTGCAGTGACTGGATTTTACATTTCTGTGAAACTAAACTCAGAAAACCTGCAGGTTTCAGAAAAGTAAAGTTTTTTGTCGGATGTCATCTGAATCTAACTCAGCAGAGTTGGTTTGACTTAATTTAGTCCCAAAGCTTTGATATTTGAAGTGAATTAAATAATAAAGGTGACAAATGACCAGTTTTTAGTATCAGCATTAAACCATCATGACACCGAGCTGTTAGTTTCTCCTCCTTTAACGACGTACAGAGTAAATAAAACGAGAAAAATCCTCTTCGTCCCTCAGCACGACGAGCTCTTCACTCCTCTGTCATCATTTCATCATTTGCATCTCACCGTCTGTTTACAGTATTGATCCCAGTGTGTGTGTGTGTGTGTGTGTGTGTGTGTGTGTGTGTGTGTGTGTGTACCTCTCTGTCGAGCTGCTGGCGGAGCCACACCACCCCGGTGTCCTTGTTCACAGAGAAATACCTCATGGCCTCTTCTCCAGAGACTCCGTACATCAGCGGCTCCCCCTCAGGATCCGTCGCCTTCAGCTGGGCCACCGACGACCCTGACAGACGGAGAGGGGTCAGAGGTCACACAGGGAGAAGGGTCAGAGCTTAGGAAGAGGTTGAGTATCTATTTACAGGTAGAGTTTCAAGATTTGATTCAGACAACAACAGAAAAAAAAAGAAATATAATAAAATAAGACAGAAAGTTTTACACATCCATGGAGGTTATTATCAACTCTGTTACAGAGGAGCTATCCAGGGTCCTGAGAACTCAACAATGACTCTATTTCTATCCATGGTTCTTAACACATTCACCATTTACCATTACAGAGGAGCTATCCACGGTTCTCATCAGTCATCATTGACTCTGTAAAAGAAGAACTATCCATGGTTCTGAAAGCTCTATTATCTTTGATTATTACAGAGGAGCTATCCATGGTTCTGAACACTCTTAAACTACCATATAGGAGCTATCCATGGTCCTGAACCCTTACATCTTCAACTATCACATAGGAGCTGTCCATGGTTCTGTACACTCTTATCTGCAACTATCACAGAGGAGTTATCCATGGTTCTGAACACTCTTATCTTCGACAATCATAGAGGAGCTATCCATGGTTCTGAACATGTATCACTGACTCTTTTACAGGGGAACTATCCATGGTTTCTAACACTCTAATATCATTGATTATTTCAGAGGAGCTATCCATGGTCCTGAACACTTTTATTTTTAACTATTAGAGAGGAGCTATCCATGGTTCTGAACATTTATCACTGACTCTTTTACAGGGGAACTATCCATGGTTTCTAACGCTCTGATATCATTGATTATTACAGAGGAGCTATCCATGGTCCTGAACACTTTCAATTTTAACTATTAGAGAGGAGCTATCCATGGTCCTGAACACTTTCATTTTTAACTATTAGAGAGGAGCTATCCATGGTTCTGAACACTTATCACTGACTCTTTTACAGGGGAAATATCCATGGTTTCTAACACTCTAATATCATTGATTATTGCAGAGGAGCTATCCATGGTTCTGAACACTGTTCACTGACTCTATTCCAGAGAAGCAATCCATGGTGCTGAAACTGTCATCATCGACTCTGTTACAGGGGAACTATACATGGTTATGAAAACTCGATCCAGGGTGCTCAGCAGTACTCTGTCAAGCAATTTATTTCCTGCAAAGCATGCTGGGATAATCATGTGAGTGCACTCTATGTCTGTTTCTGCTCTGGTAGTTTGGATAAGCTTCAACTGCAACTATCACCAACAACAGAAATTAAAGAGTAAAAACAGAACGCTAATGAGAGAATAATAACATAAATCACACACACACACACACACACACACACACACACACACACACACACACACACACGCACGCACACACACACACGCACACAGGTTGTGGGTCAGACAATAGAGGTGAAGCCAAACTAAATCAGCTCTGTCACCATCGAACCAAACAGCTCAACACAACGACCAATTAGCTGCACACACACTCACACACCCTGGTTTTATTAATACGACCCATTTTCTATGAAAGGCTGGCAGAAATGACTAATTAATAAAACGATTTATGAACCCCTCTCATTGCGTCTAATGAGATTTATGCAAATTCAGCTGCTTTCAATATGAGTTATAATTTGGTTGAAGACGGTGCAAATTAAGCGTCTTCGCTCACAGTCATCAATAATAACAGATTTCTTCTCCTCCTTCCTCTCCACTGAAGACGACTCCTCAGCTCCACCAGGACAGAAACACGCTGAAGATAACAAATGAGTGATAACAAATCATCTGAGACTCAGCGTGAGAGCCACGCTCTGATGGAAGATTAACTCAGGCTGAGAAATAATATGAAGCTTACGGAAACCCTCTCACTAACTCAGATCAACTCAGAGAGACAGAAAGGGGGCAGACCTGAGCTGGACTACAGATGATCCTGTGTCCACACCTGCAGAGTCCATGTGTTTATTATCAGAAGAATTTAAGGTTCTTTATTTTTACATTTTGAGTGTGTTTTTATCATCAGGAGCTCTGGGAACATCAGATCAGATCTGGACTTTAGATCACATCCAGTCAGTCAGATGAGCTGCTGCTCGCCTTCTCTGTGAGAACATGTTACCCCGTCTTTTTGTTTTATGTGCTGTAAAATAAAGTGGACCGAATTGTAAAACTAGAGTTAAAATAAACAAAAACTTTGAAAACAATGAACCAAATAAACAGAGAAATTAGTGAATAATCTTCTCAGCAAAACATTAATTTATCAGGCTGATAAAATCAAACATTGTTTGAAAAACTGGAACAAATAAAAAATGGATTAACTGAGGATTGAATCTTGAAATTCAAAGCAAAAATCTGTTCAGAGAGAGTTTCAAACAATGTCTGAAAACTGTTCAGAGAAACATTTGTTTTTGTTGAATTATGAAGAATATTCAGACTGGACTGGAGCCAGAACGATGCGTATCACCGATTAATCGACATCGATCAATATGTAAACAATGTATTAACTTTTTTGCTGCGTGGAGATTCCATCACTCTGTCTTCAGTCATTTTAAAATGAATGTTTTTGTTTTCCTTTTTTTTTCTTTTTGTCATGAAATCATAGATGAAGCTCGATGGTAGTTTCACACGCAAGGATGGACAGCTACGTTTTATTCAAAGGAGCAAAACCAGTGATTCTGATTTTTGCACACTGAGTCTGTTATTTTTGGCTGGATCTGTAATCCAAAAAAAAAGTCACACAAAGACACCTCGCACACTGAACCCGATGTGTTTATCTTTTTATTAACTGTGTACGATATTGTGTACGAATTTGCAGTACGATAAAATTGGAATCACTGAGCAGTGATCAAGAAAATGATCCTGACACACACACACAATTCTTCACTCATCATTTTGCACATGCAACCACCATCGAGTCGACTTCATCTATGAAGTCTTGACAGAGAAGCTGCTCCGTCTACAAGCTCAGGGTCAAGATGATCGGACAAAACAAAATATAAAATCAAAATCAGCCCCTGAATCCGGTTTTCTTTATTTGATCGATGTTAAACGGGAGATTGAAAAACGTAGAAATTCCATTTATTTGTTTTCATTTCAAAAAGGAAAAAACTGAAAACAAACCGTTTTTCAGTGTTTTGTTTTTTGATTCACTGGACATCAGTTGAACAGATGATACACGGATTATGTTGCTCTTCAGTTGTCCGACTGTTTCTTAAAAAAAAATACTTTGTTAGTAAATCTCATTTTTAATGAGTCACACTGGACAGGTCTGGATATTACTTTTTTTTTTCCCGGGATGTTAGATCCTAAAAATAAGACCTGAATGGCTTTAAGCAGAAATCACAGCCTGTGCAGCTTGAAATGATTCTTTACATGTTTTTGGTGATAAGCTGTTAAATCTCAAACGAATACACTTGAAGTGAGGTTATTTTGGGGTGTGTAGACGAGAGAATCTGAAACTCTTACAGGATGGAGTTTGTTCAGTGAACCCTGTGTTTGTGTTTTGGTTAAAGGTTCAGAGGAGTTTAAACTCAAATGTCCCGACTCTCCGTGCTGAGAAGTGTTTTCTGTAGAGAAGTGTGTGTGCGTGTGTGTGTGCGTGTGTGTGTGTGTGTGTGTGTGAAGTGCAGGTCTGGTTATCAGCGCCTGTGTGACACGCGGCCCTTCCTCTGATAGATGAAGCTATTTAGCAGGAAGTGATGCCAGTATTACTGTTCTGAATGATACAGAGCAAATTAACACCCAGGCCTCCTCTCTGCAGCTCTGACAGCAGTGATGAAGAGCTGCACTCGTTCCTCTACCTCACCTTCCTCTCCGTCTTTGTCTCCTCAACCTCTCTGTCGGCACAACTCAAACTCCGAGTCCTCGCTTTCTTTCAGGCTGGAGGGCAGAGCCGCTGAAGGTGAGCGCAGAGAGACGGACGAGCTCTTCAGCTTCGCTCCACCAGTCTGAGCTGGACCAGAGACGCACCCTGACCATCAGTCCGCAGCTGTTTTTTTTTCTCCTCCTGGTACCTGGATTATCACCTGTTTGTTCTTCAGCTCTTTCAGACAAACAGCAGAGAGCAAGAATCCGCGGCGACCTCGGTTAGCGAGCGTTAGTTTTCCTCTGATGGCGTTCAGCGTTAAACTTCATCGATCATCTGAAGGAACCAGCCTCCAAGGTTAAACTCCAACAAACACACTCCATCTGTTTCAACCACAATGAGACAAAGCTTTACTGTATACTGAAGGCCACACACACACACACACACACACACACACACACACACACACACACACACACACACACACACACACGCTTTAATAAACAGACCCCAGAACAATACACTCTCCCTTTCTGAGACGTTTTAACTTCACACACTCACCGAGCGGCCTTCAAGAGATGATCATTATTCTCATGTCAACACAACGTGTGTGTGTGTGTGTGTGTGTGTGTGTGTGTGAGTGTGTGTGTGTGTGTGTTTCTTTTGTGCATTTATATTTCCACACCTTATAAATGCACCTCTGATTCAGAGTATGTGTTCACTTAAAAGCTGTATACACACACATTATGGGTTTCATGTTTGTGTGTGTGTGTGTGTGTGTGTGTGTGTGTGTGAGGTGTGTATTTCTCTCAGGGATGGCTAAAGAGAGGCTGAGGGTGTTCTCCTCTCAGCCGTGACAGATTTAGTCATAAATCTGCTGGATTAATACACACACGCCCAAGGACTCTCTCTCTCTCTCTCTCTCTGTGTGTGTGTGTGTGTGTGTGTGTGTGTGTGTGTGTGTGATGTAGAAACAGGAGTCTCTTAAAGGCAGACTGCAGGCTGTATTTGTCTCCAGCTATGCTTCGATTGCTTTTATTAATGTCACACACACACACACACACACACACACACACACACACACGGCTGGTGAGATCTAAAGAGCAGGATGAATGAGGATCTGGTTTAGGAGGATCTGAGATGATCTGGAGCTGCTGAATGAGTCTCTGCAGGATTTCAGGCTCTGTGGGACGTTAAAGGGTCATTCCACTGAATCGGTGCCATTTGCTTTTCGTAACTTTAAAAATGAATTTAAATTTGTCTTTTTTCAGCTCTAAATCTGATAAAACTCATATTGAACTCCTCTAATTGTGTTCTGGTCCATCTCAGGTGACTTTATTTGATGTTTTAAAGCTTCCTGAGCTGAAGATGGTTTCATGTTTCTCAGTCCTGTTCTCTAAACTCATGTTGGAGCTTGGTTCACTGTAAGGATTATATTCACATCATCAAACTGATCTGAAATCTCAACAACTGAAGTCATTAAAACTCTAAAATGCTGAAAATCTGCTAATGCTAAACCAATATTCAGACTAACAAATCAACTGACTAGAGGACTAGAGGACTCTACTGGCTCCTGGTCCTGGTCCTCAGTCCTGGTCCTCAGTCCTGGTCCTCCTCATTTGAGTAACAGGACTGAAAGTAACAGAAATGAGTTTTTAGCAGAGAATTAGCAAACACATGAAATATAGCCACCTAGCGTTGATGCTAATAGCATGTTGACACTTAGCTCATCACAGCGATTCAACAAAAATAAAGAAACAAGATGAAAAAAATAATTTCAGTAAGAGGACTGAGCTGAGATTTGAAGCCCCTCAGTCAGAGTGTAAATATCATCCAACATACAGAAACATAAAGGAGTCAACTTCCTGTGGGCCTTCCCATGGCCTGCAGAGGAGCTGAATGATGCTACTTCCTGTGGACCATGTGACACCTGGAATGTTCCAAGTTTTTCAGAGGGGGTAACAGGACTGAGTCAAAACCAGGGACATCACTAAAGTCTGAATTTATGCTGCACTGTTTTTCTTTTTTTTTTTTTTAAAGAAAATAAATTTAAAGTATAAGTGAAAAAAGGAGAAACAAAAATAAGTAACAAATATTGATTGTCTAAAGGATTTAAATGATTATGTTTCATGGCAAAGTCTAATTTTTAATTTTGTCTGGTGTTCAATGTACTTTAAATTAATCTTATTTTCATTAATTATTAATCAGAATTACAAAAATGTTTTTTTCCAGTTAATTTTATTATGTTTTTATACATTTTATTTCATGGGGATTCAGTGGAATGGCCCCTAAAATCCACAGAAACTGTTTTAAAAAGATTCAGACTGAAGGTTTAAGGAGGCTTTAGTCCGTGTGTCACATGATCACATCCACCAATCCACTGAGAGAAAGAGATAAAGAATCTGATGACAGACCAGCTACCTGCAGTTCCCTGAGTGTCCACTACAGCCTGTCTTCAGCAGTGCGGCTATAAACCAGTTTCAGAGCCTCTGATTGGTGGAAAGTTTGGAGGAGGAGTTTAAACTTTTAAAGACAAACGTTTGAATAAATAATCAGGAGAAGAGTCGGAGCGTCATGGAGGAGAATATTTTCTAACAAAACACTGAAAAACATGCTGTATCAGTCTTTCAGTGTGTGTGTGTCTATTGGCGTGTGTGTGTGTGTGAGACTCCCACAAACACGATCAGGTGTGTGTGTTTTCTCCATGGTGTTTTTATGGCCTCTGTCTAATTGAGCTCCCTGAGGTAAAGACTTTACTGTCACTCTGCAGCACTGAATTCATCCTGCAGGGAAATAAACTATCTGCACTCATTCTCCCCTCGCTATTAAAGATGCCCCTAAACACACACACTTACACACACTTACACACACACACACACACACACACACACAGCTCTCTGTATGGTAATAGAGGTCCGAGCTCTGTTCCTGGCCTCGGCGTTATTGTCGTTGCAGGTAGAACTGCTGAAGTGTTGAAGTGTGGGTTTATTTCCACGTCTGTTTGTTTCCAGGGGGACACATTAAAGCAGCGCACGCTCTGCGGCCAGAGCGTCGATCGGCTCATTTCAATCTGATATCAGGAGGAGAAACCATTTCATCCAGTGTTTGTGTGACTGCTGGAGCAGATAATGTGTGTGTGCCCTGTGGAGGTGTGTTAAAGCAAAGACTTCTTCACAGAGTCACTCTTCATCACCAGTCTGCACACATCCTCCTCCTCCTCCTCCTCCTCCTCCTCCTCAGCACGCACAAACACCCAGAAACATGAAACACTCAGTCAGAGGTTTGACTGCTCCAGAGTTCATTCATTCAGACGTCCTCAGGCCCTACAGAGAGCCTGGATCCTTCTACAGGAGAAATCTGGTCCAGGACCAAGATCAACCTCGATGTTCAGCCCAGATTATCTTCTAGTTTGAGCAGGTGACGGATCAATCCTAAACCTCATCGAAGCGGCTCCGATAATTTTCAAACCTGTTTGATATTTATCGGGATGATTACGCTCCTCATTTTCACTGAGGGCGACGATAGCCAATCAGAGAGAGCCACCAATATGGGACTGAAAATGATCGGAGGCTATCAGGGACGAAACCTCGCCCACATCTCCTTTTGCACTTCTTCATTAAATGTTTTTAGTCTTCTGTTAAATGTTGTCACTAGATGGCGCCCTCACTCCCTCGATGACGGACGAAAGTTTTGGCGTCAGTGTGCAAACATGACTGACATGCCATGGGATCGAATTTCTTTTTTGACGTGCATCAATTTCAAACGAAAAAAAAACAGATGATGAATTTGTGAACAATCAAAATAAAAAATATTAACACAAAAAAATTCTGGAAATGGAGAAAAATAGACAAAAAAAATTGAATCAAAAAGTAGAAACTTTAAAACTTAAGATGTTTAAACTCCATTTTTTTTCTTTTCCTTCTCTAAACTTTTTTAATTCTTTATTTTGTGTTTTTCTTATATTCTGATTATTATGAGCAGGAGACCAAAGTGCTTTAATTTCCAGTAGAAACACAGTTTTGTATTTTAGCTTTCAGGGTTTAAACTCGTCTTAAAACAACGTGAAGTTTTCTGCTCACACAGTCGGTCAGCTGAACACTGTGTGTGTGTGTGTGAGTGTGTGTGAGGAGATGATTGATGTGAGGATGATGTGTGTGAAGGCTGTCTTTGTCAGAGGATGGACGGCTGAAAACATGAGTGGCATCACACTGACTCATCAGCTGCTGTTGGTGTGACTTCACCTCACGTGGATTCATCAAATATTCAGGATCGGATCAGGATTCTCCACCCGTCCCTCATCACTTGTTCAGCTCCTCACTCGCTCCGGGCCGGTGTCTCTGGTAGATTTGGTCTTGAGCTGCACACTGAGCCCATGAGACCGTAAAAACGGTTTGCTATAACTCAGGACACGGCTGAGATTGTGTTCCTGACAGAGTCTGTCCTCCTGAATCAGCGCTCAGATGAACGAGCGCTCTGCAGGTGGCAGCCTCGTAATAAACTGGGTCCCGGCCTGCAGACCTGTCCTCTCTGAGCCTGAGGCCTGGCTGCAGAGTTGAGCTGCTCCCTGTCCAACACAAGACGCTCTTATCGATCCAGCAGGGATTGATGTCCTCCAGAGACTGATTTAGCGCCCCCTCAGGCCCCATCAGGCCGCACGCTTTCCTAAAAGGCCGAGCAAAGAAAAGCTGCAGCTGCTATAAGTCCTGGTCCTCCTCGGTCTGCTCTGGTCTCTGTCAGTCTGAGAGTTTATTGTGGAGACCGTAAGAGCCGGGCCTCGTCTCTGACCTGAGGTCTGATAAAAGAGTCTAAATGAAGCCTTCCAGTCTCAGGTCCTCCAGTTTCTGAGGTGAGCTGGATCCTGGATCAGGGTTTGATCAGGTCTGAGTAAATATTCACCTCAGATGATGGAGAATCAACCTGATCCTTCAGGGACTGAATCAGGAGTTTGGTTACACACACACACACACACACACACACACACACACACACACACACACACACACACACACACACATACTCAGAGGGAACTGAGTGGATGTCCAGGACTGTCTCAGTATGACGCAGACTCTGAGTGACAGCGCTGTGACTAACCAATCAGAGAGCGGCAGCATGAGGACAGTGAGGGACGTGAGTGGACAGTCAGAGGCAGAGCTGTCACAGCACATTCACACGCAGCTCCGCTCGTCCTGCCATCGCACACAAACCTCTCTGCTGCTTCTCCTCTCCTCCCTCCTCCAACTCTCCCTCTCTCTTTGTCATCCCGCCGTCACGCTCCGTCCCGCCTGCTGAGGCCGGACAGAGGGACGCGGGCAGCGCTGATAGGAGTGGACAGGTGGCTGTGAGCTGCTGAGGCTGCTGGAGTGACGGCTGAGCCGCTCTGTCACAAAGCTAACACACAAACGCTAAAGTCAGAGCCGCACCAACACGTCTGTCAGTTCTGACACGCCGTCTCCGCATCACGAGATGCTCTTTTCTGAACTCCTCGGCCTCCAGAGCGACGTTTAAAGCATTCTCCTGCTCTGATAGTCCGCTCACACACGGTGGTGATAAAGGATCTGACAATCTGTGACATCACAGATTGATGAACATCATAAACTAATACCAACCAATCAGAAACAGCCTCTTTGATCTTTGGAGGAACATTTGGAATGTTAGCTTCCAGAACTCTGAGTTTGAAGGCTCTTAAAGAGACAGTAGCAGCCACAGAGGCCACACCCCCTAACCCACCCTCCCTTTAACCCTTAATCTGCTGTAAACAGGTGAGTTATTTTTAAATTCAGCCGTACAGTTGACTCTAGTGGACACTCAGGGAACTGGAGGTCTTTAGACTCCAGCGTTTGTTTTGTTTCCCTCTCACACTTCTTCTTCTCTCTCTCTCTCTCTCTCTCTCTCTCTCTCTGGCCCTCTCCTGACCCCAGCGGGGCAGACTATTACCTGGGCTGGAGCTAAATCATGGTCAGGTAATGGAACATGCCACCTTCATTGTTCCACCGCACGCGCCCACACACACACACATAAAACGCACGCACACACACACACAGACATAAAGTGTCTGCGGCTGAAACAAAAGGCCGCTCGCCTCTCTCTCAGTTTACATGTTGATCATTTGGCCCGTGTGTTTCTGAAATGCTCTCCTGATGTTGTTCCCGTCTGCTGCAGGATGTAGACGGGGGGTGTCGGGCGGAGGTCAGGAATGAGGCGGAGCAGACAGAAAGGTGACCTCCAGCCCCGGCTGTCAGGAAAGGTAGAGAGTGGAGGATTGCTTCAGAAAACATGGGCTCTTTTCCTGACATACAGAGCAGAAACACACACACACACACACACACACACTAACACACATATACACACAGGTTTCCTGCTTCAGATGAAGAACTGGTGAAGGAGATGCTCTCTGTGTGACTCACTCTGACAGACTTCATGAGGACGTGTTTGTCGATTTTCCTCTTTCTAACAGTCGGCGCCAAAATAAAGCGAAGAGCTCTCAAAGCTTCTGTTCCAACAATATGAAGCACCAGACTCAAAACTGAAGCTCTGAACATCCTTTCTATAAATAAAATCATGTCCAGTGATGAAAGTAAAAATCTGAATCTATTTCTCTGAAGACAAAGTTTCAGTTAATCACAGCTTCAGGGTCATTTTACCAAAGAAGAAACGAAGAAGCGGCTGAAGTCGAGGAAGAGAAGAAGATATTTTCATCAGGAACGGGGAGGCCTGCTGAGCCCTAACCCTAACCCCTGATGACATCATCAGTGATGTTGTTTCCATGGTGATGGGGAGCAGAGCTAAACTCTAGTGAGAGTACAACCGCTGTCCGGAACCCTTAACCCCTTATGAGATCATCAGCTGTGTGGTTTCCATGGTGACGGATCATTTCCATTCATTCTAATGGGCGAAAAAAAACCAAAACAAAGCTGAATATTTTGAAAATCTGACGGGTTAGAAATGTGAAAAGTACAAGCACACGTCTCCTGAACATGCTGAACATTTTACAATTCGAACAGTGAAAATTTGAACTCTGTGAAGTGAGACAAAAAAACCGTAGAGAAAAATAAGAAATTTTTTGAAGTCAAATTTCTGTACGTGTATTTAAAGAATTAAAAATATTAAAAAACAGAAACACACAAACATGTCGATCATAGTCAACAGAGGGAGGATTTCTTTCCCCCGTGTCCTCTGCAGTGGACGACATGCTACTGAGAATTTAACACAAAGCATGAAAACGTCATGTCAAAAGAAATTAAAGTGTGTTTTGTGGTAATTCCATGAAGTATTATTTATTTTTATGCTTGCAAAAAAAGTAACCATATTTTCACGTTATAACTTTATTTTAAACCATCTGCTGCATCCGTCTGTAACTTTATGAACAAATCAAAGACTTGAAAAAAAAACATTGAAACCATTTTTTTCATGCTGTAAGAAGAATAAAAACACTGCAGGGACCACTATGAGCCAGAGGGTTAAAGGGACGGTGCATATTAATGAACATTTCAGCACAGCGTCCATGTGAACATGTCACGGCTGAAATACACCGGTTGCGTCTGTGTTGCAGCTCCGCTCCGTCACGGCGCCGGATCAGTTTAAAATCCATTCAAGTCAATGTGTCAACTTACACTGGATCCGTTCCGTTGCGGTTCAGCTGCGTCTCTGGTCCGACAGGTCGCAGCTAATCCGCAGCCATCCTATTTTTGCCGGATGACGGAGCTGTGACGCATAAATTCAGAGTAGAGAAGATCGAGCGGGACAGGAAGTAGTGCACGGAAACTACATAAAAAGAGCCTGAGACTTTCAAAATAAAACAAACCGTGTCTAAACTAGATCGTATTTAGCTTGATTACAATAGCAGCGCTTCACAATGAGCAGAGATACGCGAGTAGTCAACAGGTCAGAGTTAACCAAGGGGAAACAGTGAAAAACATGGACGAGGAGAAGCTTCTCATTGAGGTGGAAAACCACAGAATAATTTATGACCCAACACATCCTTTTTATAAAGATAATCTCAAAAAGGAAATGGCATGGAAGAGTGTTTCAAGTGTTTTGGGAGTGAATGGTGAGTAGTGCACCGTACAGTATTGTAGTACTACTGTTTGCTTCAACATTCTCACAGGATCGTGAATTACCGCGAGAAGTCCGCGGTCTCGCGACTCCAGCTCTGCGGCTTGCCGGACTGATTCTCCTCTGACGTCCTCGTCAGGTCAGAGTTCATCACAACAGAAAGAGACAGAAACAAAACGTCCTGACACACCATGCGCTGTCAGACAGCTTTGGTCTGACATTTGTTGGTTTTTGGGTTGGCCTGTCAGTGAACTCACACAGCAGGGGGTCGCCAAGCTTTGGGAGAAGTTCAGGAAGCTCTGCTTTCATGATATACATTCAAGCTTCGTGTTTTTATTCTGCTTTTGGAAGAAAAGAAGGAAGACCTCTCTCTCTCGCTCCGCCCCTGATTGATCCGGTCTGTCGGGGAAACCCTGTTTGCAGCAGCTGCTGCAGCTTCAAAGCACAGAGCGCTGATACAGACACAGATCACACAGTCTGCTGTTAGATCCACATCCTCAGACCTCAGACGGTCCGTCAGGAGGTTCATCAGGATGCCTCTGAGCTACAGGATGAAACTGATCAGAGGCCTCGGCCAATAGGAGCAGAGTTTGGAGCCAAGAAAGAGGAGAGGAAGCAGACGGGCATGAAGTCCAGGGACTGTGTTAGCACCCAGTTTATCACATACACAACGTCTGGTCCTGGTCCTGATCCTGAACCTGGACCAGATCGATGTAACTCTCTGACCGGCCACAACCAGACCAGCATCTCTCTCTCTCTCTTTCTCTCGTCCATCTGCTTTGTATCCCTCGTCTCCTCCTCTGCCAATACCTGTTTCTCTGTCTCTCACACTCTCGGTGCTTCACTCACACTCTCACATATCGACACAGAGTGAGTGTGTGTGTGTGTGTGTTTGATGGTCAGAGTCTAAAAAAACTCAGAAATCTGTTCAAGCTGACCGACAGAGCACTGCAATGCAGACATGCCAGCGTGTGTGTGTGTGTGTGTGTGTGTGTGTGTGTGTGTGTGTGTGTCCAGATTGTTTGCTGTTTGTCTCTGTGTAACACGCCACACTTGTTTTATGGATTATAAATGAAGTCATTATCTGAGGCGCTCATTAGCTGCAGCTCCTAATTATCCTAAATTAATATTGTTTCCTGACAAAGACATCGCCATCGCTAAATTGGCAATTGACCTCCGCGGTCAGCGTGGAGCGAGGGACGAGTGACGGAGGGGAACCTGCAGAGGTGAGAGAGGAGCTGCAGTGACAGCTGCTCCGCCTGATCAGCTCCAAACATCACCTTCACTCTCGCTCTCTCACACACACACACACACACACACTCGCTCTCTGCTACAGCGGCGCACAAGGACAAACACAAACACACACACGCAACAACAAACAGAGCTGCAGCAGGAGGAACTGATGGAGACTTCAAGAAGGATTCAAGTCCAGAAACAGGAAGACAAACGAGTCTGACAGTAGTCAAAACATGGACGGAGAGCGTGGAGCATTTACAGACACATCAGAGAAACCATTCACCAACCGGCCATCAAAACGGAGGTCCTCCAGACCAACAGGAGGCGCTGTGGGTCTGTTGGAGCTTGTCCATCAATATCAGGCTTCTTAACTTCTGCAGGTGGCAACATATGTGCTCTTTTTGGATGAGAGATCAGCAGAGTTAAGAGACGAAGGTGCAAGATGATGGAAAGACAACGGTGAGACGTTGCAAGTCGGAAAAGTTCAGGGAGCTCACACTCGAACAGAGAACGTGTCAAGATCTTAAAAAAAATATACAAAAAATGATGGCGGTTGTGGAGAGAAACAGAGGACGGAGCTTCAAAGAAGCTAAAGAAGGTCGTTTACTTGTTTTTTTGGTCAAAAACAGGCGTGTTTGGAGAAACCAGCCTGTGTTCTACTGCCGATTACTAAAGAACGAAAAAGTAACAAACAAACTTTTTCCTGATGAAAGAAGAGAGTCCAGACGCTGCACTAGATGTTTCACTTGTCGTCACTTTGACAGACAGGGTTGTAAAAATTTGGTCATAATGAATACTGATCCCTAAATTAAAAAATCAGCAGTGAGACCTATTCATTATTAATTACATATTTTAGCATGTGATCGTTCAGCTGGAGCAGTGGCGGCTGCTGGTCAGTCAAGGAGGGGAAGCTCAGTTTTTTTCTGGCCTACATCATAAATTTGTTTATTTATTTAAAGGTAAATTTTAAACACAACGCTCGTCGTTTTTAAGAAAGGTAAACTCGCTGGGGATCGATAAAGCCTCCGGATCAGTCCAGAACAACTGAATGAAGAAGTTAGAAAGTCTCCGGTAGAGAGTTTTACTTCAAGATCGCTGATTGGCTCATTTCACTGTCAATCAAAAAGGGATTCAGCCTCAGAAAGATCATCCAATCATCATGCAGAAGCTGAGCGTTCAGGCCAGCCCACTGCCTCATAGACCCCCAGAGACGCTGAGCGTCCGATGGGCGGGACAAAGCCCAGCGTTTATCCAATGACCGTCCAGTTTCCACAGTGGAACAACCCACTCTACCCTACACTGTTGAAGTCTGAAGACGCTCAGCGTCCGACTGTGTTAAAGCGCTGAGACGCTGCGGGGATGAATGAGAGGGAAGTGGCACCAGTTACCTGTGATAAGTAGCTGATTCAGAACAAAAGATGAAGGTGTTCTAGTGCATATTTAGGCAATGAAATGTACACACAGCAGGACATATCAACACTTTTTATGGGGACATTTTAGGGGAAGCTGAGCTTCCCTTGCAGTCTTAGAGCAATCACCACTGAGCTGGAGGTCTCCAGTTTACAGGGTCACTCTTTAAACTGGAACACCGGCAGCTGACAGAGACACATTCACACTATCAGGCTCAAAGGAGACCATTGATTAGGAGGTACTAAACCAAGTCCATCACAGCTGGGGGGTCAGCTTAATGTGTGACCAATCAGAAACCTTTAAACATCCTGGAACCTTTATAAGAACAATACCACCAAGCAGGAACTTTAGACTAAACTCAGAACTAAATTTAGACCCTGGTTCCTACTGTTGAAATGTACCTAGTTCTGAAGAAAAGTTCTTTTGGTCCAACTATGATGGTAGTTTGTTTTCTGAGTAAATAATTGTCCTCTTAAAAACATATTTCACAAAGTCACTTCCACCAGCGCCCCCTTCAGTTTGTTGGGGTTTGTTTGTTTTCTGTTCGTAGCTCTGCTTCCTCTCTGTGTCTGCAGTGTGTCGGCTGTTTGTGTGGAAGCTTTCTGCTGGATGTTTTAACATTCACAGACCCCTTCTGTTGATTTCCAGACGTTTTATTTGTGTTTTTTTTAAATTTGAATCATTTCTGAGCGTTCAGCTCTTTTTCCTCCTGACGTCTTTGTACCATCACAGCTTCTCCTCCTTTTGTCACTGCGCTCTCACCACCATCACAGCGAGTTAAAGAAAGGAGCAGGTAAGAAACCGACAACCAAGACGCCACGCGGAGAAAAAGAGAAAGAGAGCGAGCGGGTTTGTTTGTAAAGTGTTTGAGTGTGAGAGGAAGAGAAGGAAGATTTGAGTGTAAAATAAACAGCTAGAAACCCCACAGAGCGTCAGAGAGAGAGAGAGAGAGAGAGAGCAGAGACACAGAAAGGATTTGTTAGCAAGCGGGACTCCTCACATGAGACAGAAAACCACACAGAGAAACAAAGAGAGAGAGAGAGAGAAAGGGAGAGAGAGAGAGAACGAGAGAAAGTGGAGACGACAGACAGGCCCTATTCTTTGGATAAAATGAAGAAAGAGGCTGTTAAATGTCAAACACCTCCTCGGCTGTGAGATTAGAGAGAAGTTCAAATATACCACAAACACACACACACACACACACACACACACGCACACACACTCAGCCTATCAGTGTGTCTGCAGCTCAGATCTACAGACTGACAAACAGAGAGAAAGCACAAACAGCAAACTGAGAACAGACGTGAAGTTAGAGAGAAATAAAAGCTTCACTTCCGTCTGCCCTCCATGAAACACATGAGGGGGGAGAGAGGGGGAGAGAGAGGGGGACTCAGGAGGGAGACAGAGGGACAGACAGGGTGTTGGAGACTGCAGTAAACAAAGCGTCAGCTCTGAGTCGGTCTGCAAATGGGGGACACTGAGCAGACACCCCACTGTCCATTAATCGTCTCTGGCAGCAGCTCGCTGGCCTTTATGAGAACAAATGTCAGCTTTCAGCACAAGGACGACATAACCTTTCTTCATCCAGAGCAGAGCAGCCTTCATATCACTCTGCAGAATAAAAAACAACATGAGCTCCACTCTGAGGCGTCTGAAGGGTTAAACTGCTGCTCCTGCCACAAAACAGGCTGGAAATGACTCTGAGGCCCCACCCTCTGGCTGTGGGCGGAGCCTCACATGTCAGACTTTCACAGAGTAACATGAAGACACGAAGCAGCTGTGAGTAAAAAATACATCAGCTCAGATCATTAACACCTTCACTACTGACGTTCAAGTATCACACAGATGATCTCCAGCTAAACGCAGAAATCTGATCAGATTTTAAAGAACTTAAAACATTTAATGTTCAACATCAAGAGTAAAATTAAACCTCACATAAAAAATACTTCAATCAAATGTTTGCAAGAAGCCTGACGTGAACACAGTCTAAAAATCATCTGTCACTGAAGCAGAGTTTGAACACCATCACCAGCTGAGTGAGGTAAAGAGGCGGGCCTTTAGCCTCCTCGCTAACAGCTACAGGGTGCCCACACGTCAATCAAATCAAACATGCCCTTATATGGTCCAAACTAGTCAGTTTGACCCTCTTGAGCCCAAGCAGTTTCTGGCTGTTTTTTGGGGGTCTGTCACATTTTTACTCACTGTGGTCTCATTTTTCTCAGCAGAGTAAAGTCCTGCACCTCTATAAATTCAGGACAACCATGGCGATAGACGGATGTAAATCATTAGAAAAAAAAAAGAAAAACAGAAACTGATTTTTTAAAAATTCCGAAAATAAAGAATTAGTATAAACAACACAGTTTCAAAAATACAGAAAAATTCAGCTGTTTAGGTAAAACCTTATAGGAATTGTAGAGGTTTTAGTATCAAGTGACCAAATTTATCCAAATTGTGCCAAACGGTTTTTACTCATTTCTGTGATTCAGGAAACACTTCTGTCACTTTTATTAAACAAAGTATTACTACTGAAGAAATATAAATATCATCTTTCAAATTTTTTATCAAAATAAAACTAAATACAAA
Source organism: Labroides dimidiatus (assembly GCA_030710495.1). Taxonomy (NCBI): domain Eukaryota; kingdom Metazoa; phylum Chordata; class Actinopteri; order Labriformes; family Labridae; genus Labroides; species Labroides dimidiatus. The sequence goes on along the minus strand of CM061149.1, from coordinate 2,825,201 downwards.
AAAATACTTCTACAAAAATAACATTATATATAAATTACATTCGCACAAAACTAAAACTTTTTGCCATCTATAAAAAAACGTTCTCAAATAAACATGTTTACAACCTGGTACAAAAAATGTCTCCAGTCTGAATAGCTTTACTCTCTAACGGAACACACTGTAATTACAGGGATATGTTTTTTTTTCTAACTCTGCAGTTTAGAAGATATTTAGAACGTGAGCTCGTCCAATCAGAAGCACAGCTCAAATCATGTGACAGACAGGTGCCCTATAGCTGTTAATGTGGAGACTCAAACTCCGCCTTTTGAGTCAGCGTTTCCAACATCTCATCTGACCTCAGCTCACTCATCTCACCTGGACAGATTTCAGGATTTCCAAAACTAAATCAGTTTAAAAATAGTTTACTGGCCTCACATCTTCCCGCTCTACGTTTTGACAAAGTTGTTCTTAGCGTCAGTTTTTAACCTTAATAAAAATCTGTTTAATCCGTCTGTAAATATGAACATAAACAGTGAGTTATTCATGCAGAATCGGTTCCACGTGAATCCTTAGTCTGGTTTTATCTCAGACTCGTCTGCAGCGCTCTCTACACCCTTTGACCTCCTCAGTTTCAGACACCATTAGGATGTTTCTGTGACATTTAATTCTTTCTCTCTTTCTCTCATCTGGTCTGTAATTGGTGAAGAGCTCCACTTCAAATTCATGAAAACACAGAGGAGCCGAGACCCGGGGAAGACACGGAGCAGTATATTCACTCTGAGACACCACATTAACTGCTGCGCACACACACACACACAAACACACACAGGCTACAACACACACACGCACACACACTCCTTCTCTCTCTCACAGCCTCCTGCAGTGAAGCAGGGTGCGCTCGGCGAGCGGCGCGCTGATGTGAAACATCAATTTCCAGGTTAGCTGCTCAGCGTGGCTCAGGCAGGTATCAGCTGTGACCCACCTGTACTGATAAGCAGCTGTGAGAGGCTGATCTGCCACCCAGCAACACATACACACACACACACACACACACACACACACACACACAAGCAAACTCAAACTGAACATGGAACAATGACTTACATGTCAGGGGAAACAGGAAAGAGCAATAAGAAATATTTCCAGTAAATAAACGCTGAAATGTTTGAAAATCAGTGAGACAGAAAAAAAAATACATCACTCAGAAAAATTAAAAGGGACACACTTTCTAAACACACACACACACACACCTGGACACCTGGAGGATAAAAGATAAAGTTTGGTAAATGTTTGGGAGTTAAACTCCCAATGCAAGTTTAAAACTGTGTTAAATATTTTTATTGTCACTGCTCCTTAAATTTTACTGTTACTATTACTATTATTATTATTATTATTATTATTATTATTATTATTATTATTATTATATTTGATTAGCTGGGTTAAAAACCTGTGTATGTATGTGTGCATGTGTGTGTTTAATTCAAATAAAAGCTAAAATCATGGTAACTATACTGCTCTCTTTGATAAAACACACACACACACACACACACACACACACACACACACACACACACACAATCTCCTTTTAATATTTAAAACAGTAAGCAGGAGGAATCAAACATGTTTGGAAGATGTGTTTAAAGAGCAGTGGATGCAATACCAGCTTCAAACTACAGGGGGTGCAAAAGTGACTTCTTAGTGTAACAAATGTGCCAAAGCAAAAAACGACTCAGAAAGCTTCAGACGGACGTCTGTTTTGATTCAAAATGGTTTTCTGTGACAGGACTGGATTTTTGTCCCCATGCCTAGATCGTGGAAACAGACTGTTGGCCCCGTAATACATTAAAAGCCAGAACACGCACACACACATACATACAGTATTATGTCCCTAAGCGTCTCGCTCAGAGACATCAGGATGGTTTGGTGTGATCCCTCCCTTGATTGGTCAGGTGATCTAAGCCCCGCCTCCATCACAGAGTTACCTGTCAGCTCAGCAGTGACACCTGCAGTCCTCCACATGATCACCGACCCAGATACAGAGGAATCACACACCTGGATAAACGAGGCTGAACAGCAGGTCAGACGTCAGAGAGGGAACATTTAAAGCTGTGCTGTCACCTGTCGGTCAGCTCAGCTGAGCCCCTCACACCCCCTCCTGCAGGTGTTTCACCTGGACTTCCATAAACAGCCCGTCTGCACAGCTCACTGCCTGCAGGAGTCGAATATACCTGTCCTGTGTTGTATCACCTGTAACTCACACCTGAGGCGACCCGTCAGAACGACGTCATTTCTTCTAAAGTGTCTGATCTCCGTCACAGAGCTGTCACCTCTCAGAGGGAGGACCCGGAGTCATGACTCACACCTGAACTGTCGGGATGAGTCAGGTTTTACCCAAGCGGCAACCTCCGGTCTGAAAATATGAGGCAATGCGGAAGTGCTAAAGTCTGCTGTTCCTCGAGTGTCCGCTTGAGGCTGGCTCCGGAAGTACCGGAAGTCACGTACACACCAAGCCAAAAAAAGCCGTTTTCACGGCCAAAATAAGCCTATTTACAGCCTGGTACAAAGAATGTCTCCTGTCTGAATCGCTAATTTCGCTAACGGCACGCACTGTAGGGGGGGTGAATTTTTTTCTAATTCGGCAGTGTCCACAATATCAAGCTCGCCAGTTCGTCCAATCAGAGGCACAGCTCAGATCACGTGACTGTGGAGCGTCCTATGGTTGTTACTGTGGAGACTCACAGCACGCCTCATTTCCAATATGGCCGCGCCGACCGTTTTGCTTCAAAAGTCCGTTTCAGGAACAGATGGGTGACGTCGCGGAGACTACGTCCATTAATTATACAGTCTATGGTTTTACCTGAAAGCACGCTGAAGGAACTGCTCTGAGTCCACCTGTCAGGTGTTCAGATCCAGACTGTAAAGGTGGATTTTCTACAAACAGAAAGTGCTTAAGCATTTCTTTAGAATATCAGAAAGGATTTAATAACGTTAGACTTCCTGATGTTTGATTTGTCAAGAGATCTGTCAGGGGGCGGGGCTTATAATGACTGACAGATGTCTATCTCTGCACCAGCTGTTAGTGACAGACAGAGACATTTATCAACATGACCTGCTGCGTTCGCTCTTTTCTGCTTCCTGCACCGTGGATCCTTCTTTGTGTTTCACCTCCATCCCTGAAAACGTCTTTGGAGACATTTTAAGATCCGTTACGTTTGAATCTTTCATTGCACGCTCAGGTTTCTTACATGTTTTCTCCTTAACTGTAACCCTTTGATAAACCCGCTGTGGTTTTCTTGTCAGGATCCAGAGCTGGACTCCTCAGGCGTTCTGCAGGATCTGTTTAGAATATTTCAAATGTGCTGGATTCTCTGCACGGATTTCCCATGATTCATTCTGCATAGGCACTGAGGTTATTGGTTAAAACAAACATTTTGCGGGGAGCAGATTAGAGCAGAAGAGCCAGATGAGATTAAACTCATGTGTGAGCTGCAGCTTGTGTTTCTGGACGTTTCCGAGCGAGGCCGCAGTGCTGCGAGTGTTTGCATGAGCCGTAATAACACTAACACATCACGCGCTCGGTAAGTGCAGACAATAACGCGCGGCGCAGCGTCCTGATGGATGGTGTGTTTGTCGACTCTGCTGAACCGTGGACCCCATTATTTCCTGGGGTGGGGGGGGGGGAAGGAGGGGGGGCACCATGGGAGAGAGATAAGGGATGATTGACTAAAGCAAAAACAGAGGACCCTCACGGTGGCAGCCTGCAGGCGGCATGTAGGAGTGGATGCAGCAGCTCAGCGACAGCACGGAGCCGTAAGAAGATCAAGTGTTTCCTCTTCATCAGCGAGGAAGAGGAAGAGGAGGAGAGGAAAACTCACAGTCATTATAGAGATCTCCCCGACACGTTGGACTCATCTCCCGCTGAGATCAGGTGCTTTAAACCTCAACAGGAGGAAGACTGCTCCACCGCTGCAGCCCAGAGATAGGATTCATAAAACACAGATACACACAGAGAGAGAGAGAGAGAGAGAGAGAGAGAGAGAGAGAGAGAGAGAGAGAGAGAGAGAGAGAGAGACTAACACATGCAAACAAACAAACACACACACACACAGATACATGCACAAAGTCATCCGCCAACTCAAACTCACAGACGGTGACAGATACAACAGAAGCTGCCAGAGATTTAGAGAGGACACACACACACACACACACACACTCACACACACACACACTCCAGTTTGGCTAAATGAGGACTGAAAGCAGAAGCAGAGACAGACCTCTGAGCTCATTCTCTCACAGAAACACAGATGTGTGTTTTACATTCTGCAGAGAAACACAAACATCCAAAAACAGCTGAGAGCACACAGATCGTCAGGAGGACTCTGGACCCGAGTCCTCTCCTTTAGACAAAATCCAGCAAACAGACGATCAGGAGGCTGATTCAACATTTACACACATAAAAATATGTTCAACTTTCATGATCTGATATCCTTCAGTATGGGTGGTGGGGGGCGGGTCCTCAGGACAGCCGGGCACGCTCTCTGTGGACCGTCACTGAACAAAACAACTGCCAAACAGGAACATGGAGCTCTATGGGGACCGACCCTCTGCTGGAGACAGACTCTAGTGGACACTCAGGGAACTGCAGTCCATTTTAACATGGAGCTCTATGGGGACTGACTCACTGCTGTAAAGTTGGACATTTTAACATAATAAGTGTTTAAAAACCCCCCAAAACAAACCCTAAGCAGATATAAATGAGGGTAATACTTACTTTGAGAGCGTGAGGTAAAAGTGCATCACATTAGTTTTTGAAATCTGTTTTTTTGTTTCTCTGCTTTTTATCATTTAGGTCGTTTCGGTGAAAGTGCAGAAAAAAAAAAACAAAACTGCAAAGCTCACATAAAACAAAGCCCTGAGGAGCTGCTAGGAGACAGCACGGAGAGGAAGAGGAGAAGAAAGATGCGTCCACAATAAAGAACAAGCCCTGATAATTAGCATCTTTTTCATAAAAGCTAAACAAAGAGAGGAGAGGGAGGCTGAACGGCTCCCTCCTGCATCCTGATGGAGGACGTTAACGTGGCTGCTGTGAGAGCCTCAGCGCCCCGGGGGCTCCTGTGGGTACTGATCAGTTCAGACGGAGTCAAAGGCGAAATTAGCAAACGCGGCAACGAGGCAAAATCTATTAATGCCATCAGAGAGACAAAGAAGAGGAGGTACAAAGAGTTCAGAGCAGAGGAAGAGAAAGAGAGGAGTGTTTACACACACCGGTGTCTTTATCAGAGGAGAGAGGAGAGTTCAGGTGAAGCTTAACCCGACTACGAGGACTCCTGACCACACTTCTATAATACTGTGTGAGATTATTAGAGCCCAGGAGTCGAGCTGTGTGTAGCTGCCAAATGAAAACAAACAGGAGCTCCTCCGCTTTATCCTGCTGTATCTCATCACTCTATGAGTTTATCATCTTCTGTAATTGTTCCTCTGCGATGAAGATTTTTCAGAGGTCTCAGAATGGTTTGTACAGAGTCTGTGAGCGTGCTCAGTGAGGCTGAGGGGAGTAAACAGAGACAGGTGAGACGTTTAAGACACTGGAGGTGTCTGCAGAGCCAGAGACAGCAGCTTCAGGACCGCATTTAGAAGACCTCTCTGTTTTATTTGGGAGTCAGCCAGTCCTCCTAAGAGGGAGCACATTACTCCTATCCTGGCCTCCCTCCACTGGCTGCCTGTGCATTTTAGAGTCCATTATAAGTTCCTTTTATTTGTTTTTAAATCTTTAAATAGTCTGGCCTCATCTTACATCTCTGAGCTCCTTCACCCCCACGCTCCTGCTCGGTGCCTCAGGTCAGCTGATCAGCTGCTCCTTGAGGTACCAAACGGAAGCTCAGAGGGGACAGGGCCTTTTCTGTTGCCGGTCCTAAACTGTGGAACAATCTTCCATTCCACATAAGACAAACCTCTGTCACTGTTTGTTTTTAAAACTCATCTTTAAACCCATTTTTATTCCCTGGCTTTTAACCCAGCTTGAGACTCGGCTCCTGTTTTTAGTGTTTCTATGGGTTGTTTATAGTATTTAAGTACTGTTTTATTGTTTTTAATTGTTTTAAAAACAATGAAACAATTATTTAAATGCTATTGTTTTATTTTTAATGCCTTTATGTACAGCACTTTGTTTCAGCTGTGGTTGTTTTTAAAGTGCTCTGTAAATAAAGTTGAGTTTCTGTGCAGTTTGCTCCTGTTTTGTGTCTGATTGCTGAGACGAGCTGTTAGCATCACCTCTTTGTGCTGCAGAGATGCTGTTTTGGAGCATTTAACCCTTAACTCCAAGGGTCGCAGGCATGTCGTCCTAAATCTGCAGCCTCTGGCTCTGCAGATCCACCTTTACTGAAGCTGACTTCATCCTGTGTGAACCAGCTTCAGGTTATAACCCTTCCAATCGTTTCCCCAGCAGAGGAAACTGAGCAGTTTGGAGAGATGAAAGTGAGAATTTTTGGCACTTTCAGGTTAAAATATAAACGTAACAAACATATTCTCTCTGAGGTTGACTCACAAACTGTTGATTCACTCTGAACAGCAGAGCGAGAATCGACAGATCTGTGAGTTATAAACTCTGGAGCGTCTGCTGCTTCAGCGTGAGGACAAATCGCTCACATTAAGACACAGAGAGCGGATAGTGGTACAGTATTGTTTATGAGGGCAGATTTGATGATCGATTCTGTGAATCAGAGAGCGCGCTCACAGCATCAACAGGTTCAGAGGAAGGATTTAATAAGTCCTTCCTCCAGGCTACTTTCAGCTCCTTAATTATTATTGAATTAGAAAAGCCACAGAGCTAATTAAAAGTGCAAAGTATTTACTGTGGGAGCAGACGAGACCAGGAGAGACGAGGAGGGAGAGACAAGAGGAGAGGAGAGAGGGAGGAGGATTTATTTGTTTGAATGCATCTCATTACTGCACACAAAAACACACAACTTAGACTTTAAGAACAGCTTTAAAACAGGCTTAAGGACGGCTGGATGATGAATATTCCTCTGGTGTTAATATCAGGGATAAACTTTAGACCTCTGAACTCAATAAAGAGAAATTAGTCAGACTCGAACAGCAGAAACACTGAGCTCAAACATCAAGTAGAGAAAAATGCAGGAATGCTAAAAGATGCTGTGCATGAATCTGCTACAGCAGTGAATCTCAAAGCTCAGTCACCGAAGTAACACCTCAGAAAATACTCGGCTCTCCAAGAGCCACCATGATTACTCCAATTAATCCAGTAAATCCAAATACAAACAATATAATTACACAGTTTTGACATTAACATTGTGCTTTAACGAAAGAGAACTGGACCACAAGAATGACTCCATTTAACTGTATCACACCTAAAAGTTAAATAAAAATATTACTTAAATAAATGTACAAAAAACTGAACATTAATCCATATTTTGTGTAGTTTAAGTCATATTTCCTGACTGACTGTTTGCTGCTGCTAGCAGATGCTCTGGTGACCTGACTGATGCTAACGGCGCTACTGTTAGCACCTTTGCTCGGCTCGCTCTCCTCCTCTTTAGGTTTCGTGCTTGAATCATCCTCCACCTGATCAGCACTTTTCTTCCAAAACTGAAGCCACAATAAAGGTTTTATAACTTGGCCACCCTCTACCCTCCATCATCCACCTCTTGCTAGCACAGCCTGTATTACCACGCGCTGTAGCTAATGGTCAGTGTCACAAGCAGCAGAAGCTTTATTTACAAAACTGCTGCTGACACTGATGTCACGTTAACGTCGGTACATTAAGACTCAAATACATGTTTTTCATTTTCCTACATAAACTCACCAGAATCTTATATTTGATGGTGTTACATGTTTTTATTTTAATTTATTTTTATTTATGTTCAATTCCGTGATTCCTCCACGTACCACTAGTGGGAGCTCAAGTACCACATTTTAAGAAAGGCTGTGCTAGAGGCTGGCTGCAGGAAGACCCGAAGAAGACAAAAACAAACCAAAAAAAAAAAAAAAAAAGTTTTACTGCATTAAAAAACATATTTACAGCCTGGTTCAAAAAACAGCTTGGGTCTGAAATGCTAATTTCACTATCGGCACACACTGTACGGGGGGTTAATTTCTTTTCTATCTCAACGGTTTAGAAGATATTAGGATCAAGAGTTTGTCCAATCAGAGGCTCAGCTCAGCTCATGTGACTGATGGGTGCCTTATAGCTGTTAGAAAGGAAGCTCAAAGCCTGCGTCATATCCAAGTAGGGCTGCCAAGATTAGTCGACTAGTCACGATGATGTCGACGATCAAATTCTGTCCTTGACGCATACGCGCAGAAGTGGTAACCGGGGTAACCCGTGATGTCACCGGAAAAGTTATGCTCAACAGTATCATGGCTAGCCGGCAACAGAGCTCGAAAGTTTGGGAGCATTTTTCCAAAATAAAGGAGAAAAGTGTGCAATGCAAAATCTGCAAAGCAGAAATGTCCTTCCATGACAGAACGACGGCGATGCACGAGCATCTGAAAAGACAGCACGCCGTGGCTGATTTATTTTCTGATGAAGAATGACAATCTCGGTAAGCTAATTGGCTAGTTAGCTGCTAACATTAGCATCAACAGGGAGCTACCTACTTAATAGCGATGTCATGTTTGAATAGAAAATTGGTACATTAAAAAAATGTCAGAAATGCTGCTACAAGCTGCAAAGTTCATTAAAAGCTGAATGAACTATGATATTAACTGTCTTCATTTTTAGTTAGCACATACCTTAAACACTTGAAGCTGGAAGCTAATGATGTTAGCTGTATGCTGGTGCAATAAGCTGCAATTTATGTATGATCCGAATAGTCGACTAATCACAAAAAATAATCAGTGACTAGTCGATTATCAGAATAATCGTATGTGGCAGCCTGTGTGTGAAATACTGTAAATCCTCCAATAAAAGCCCAGACCACTGAAAGAGGCGGAGTCTCCTTTAGTGGCCTGGAGTGACTGTATGTTTGACGCCTGTATATGTGTAGTTTTTTTACATTTTGTGATCACTGCTCATGAAATAAATATTCTGATTTGCATGAAGCTTTTTTCTGTGCAACAACGTTTCAGATGTTTTAGTTTTTATTTTCAGTTATGAACATTTGTTTTTTAAAGAAGGGGAGCCATGTGCGTAATTTAACTCCTTTTTTTTAAAACTTGGTGATCATTTAAAATCACATTTATTCTATTTTTATCAACCAGCTGAGGCCCTCGTGTCTCCATCAGGGGAAAATAAAAGAAAGAGACATTTGTTATCTTTCCTTTTCAATCAGAAGTTTGTGTTATTTAATGAGAGAGCACGAGAGCGCTGATAGGATCCACATGAGCGACTCTAAAGGCGGGAAATGCTCAGAGAAACATCTGTTAGATTGGATTTATTCACCTGTGGAGTTAAAGGAGCGCCCCCCCCCTCCTGTTGAGACGTCCTCAGATAAAAGACGTTAATCTGAGCACACACACTTACTCACCCTCTATAAATACACGCTCAGTCACATCAGCCGGAGCCACGTTTGAGCCTTATGTTCAGACAACACAGAGAGAGAGAGAGAGAGAGAGAGAGAGAGAGAGAGAGAGCCTCCCAGCAGAGTGTGAAAGTTTTCTTGTTTGGAACAAATGTTGAGTTAATCACTCAGCAGAGAGTTTAATCTGCAGAATCAGAGCAAAGTGGATTAAGAGACCAGAGCGTTTAATCAAAGTGTTCTTCAGTCTAATTACACATCTCATTTCCTGACACACACACTCTCTCACACACACACACACACACACACACACACTCTCCTCTCTGGAAGGATTCCAGCTCTCTCAGATTTTCTGGATGTTCAGAACGAGATGCTTCAGATCCGTCTGATCCACTCAGAGTCCGGGGTTTGGGTTCCTTGTTTTCGGCTCTGGGGCAGCGCTGACAGTAAATCCTCCAGCTCCTCCTCCATGTGCTCGTTGATAACTGTAAGATTTTGTGAGTCAGAAAAACGTGTTTTCACACCAGACGGGAATAAAATCTTTCTTGTGAGTGAATCACATGAAACGGCCAAACTCCCCCAGGTCTTGGTCTGATACGTCTCCGCTGCGTTACGGCAGCTGATTGGTTTCATTTCTCGTTCAGGTTGAGCTCCTCGTTTTGTCCTTTCACTCCGTCCACAGGATCTCATTCAGAGAGGCAGATTTAAGGAGATGTGACTAATGAGCTGCCAGCTGCGTCACTCCTGACCCCGAACGGCGAGCTGGTGATAAAGAAGAGCCTGAAACAGGTGACGTTAGCCTCGTCCCCCGTCTCACCGTCTGTGATCGGTTTACCTTCAGAGAGAGAGCGAGCACGCTGAAGTTGCGAGGTGCGTCTCTTATTGTGTTTGTATCTCTCATCAGCTCCTCTCAAACTTCCTGTTCCTGCAGGAGCGTCTGTGCTCTCAGATCAAACGTCCGTGCTGTTTGAACGCGTTCCCTCATCCCTGATAAATAACCATGTGCTGCTCGCCATACGGAGCTCAGGGGCCGGGAGGAGCCAGGAGGAGCCCGAGTCACTGATCTACTGCCTAAAGAGAGAGTGTGTGAGAGAGTGTGTGTGTGTGAAGCAGAGTGGTGTGAGATGTTTTAAAGAATGTCTGTGCAGCTTTAAAGTTCCGTTGCTCAAATGTCGCTCACACACACACACACACTTCTTCTGCTGCCTTTGAAGACAGAGTTTGGACAACAGTCGATACCTGGACGGGAAGATTCATCATCTCAACAAAAATATGAATCTCTAAACAAACTCAGAGAAGTGTGAACAGAGCTCCATCCAGGACCCTCCAGAGGTTAAAGAGGAGCTGTCGTGTTTCAGACAAACAGGAAGTTCAAATGTTGGAGTCACAGTCACACCAGAATGACTCAATCTGTGACATCACAGATTGGTGAGCATCATAAACCAACACCAACCAATCAGAAACCTCCTGCTCTGTTCTTTGATCTTTGGAGGAACATTCCGGAATGTTAGCTTCCAGAGTTCCTGAGCGCTTTGAAGGCTCTTAAAGAGACAGTAGCTTAAATATAGACAGCTAGCAGCTCCCAGCTGTCAATCAAACAGGCCACGCCCCCTCATCCTCCCTCCATTTTTTTAATCTAAAACAGGTGAGATGTGTTACATAAGCAGCTTCTTGGATTCACCTCAGGAAACCTGCTCCCCTGAACCCTCTGAGGTTACCTCACCGGTGAGACGTGGCCTCCATGGTAACTGAGAGCAGCCAATAAGCCTCCAGCACGGTAACCTGATCTGTGGGCTCAGGTCTGCTGTCAGGCAGGTGGACAGGTGCTCATTCCAGTCCTTCAGATATGTGATGTTCAGAGGAACTAAGTGAATCTGATTAAAACGCCTCCACGCCGCTCTTTAAACACGCTTACTCTCTGAATGCGTGTTTTCAATCCAACCTTTATTGAAACCCAATGTAGGGGCGACATGATGACTGCTGTGTGTGTGTGTGTGTGTGTGAGAGTGTGTGTGAGGAGACGTGGGTTTGGAAAGGATCTAATTCTTTTCTGTGTTATGTTCTGTACTTACACACGCACAGACCTAGCTCCAGCGAGTGTGTGTGCATGTGTGTGTGTGATTTGGACGGCCTCCTGGATGAGGACATCTGCTGAGCTAATAAACAATAATCTTGACAAATGTTGTCTGTCGGCGCGCTCAGCCCGCCCTGATAATCACGGCGCTAAAGAAGCCATCAGGGGGCGGGACGTGGACGTGACGGACAGCTCTGAGGACCAGTGGGCGGGGCTTCTGGCCTGAAGCCCAGCTGTCTGAGGAGAGGACACGCTGATTCATAGCTGGAGGGCGACCTGGACAGTAGTTAGTGAGGCCCCCAGCAGCACGCTGACGCCCTTCACTGTCCGAACACGGCGTGATGAAGTCCTGAGCGGGGAAACGACCTCCTGCTCAACATGCAGCAGCGGCTCGCTCAGAGGGTAAACGCTGTTTGTGATTATGTTAATGATGATGGAGTGTGTGTTTCTCTAACCTCTCCTGGCTGCAGAGCTGAACACACAGCTACAGCTGCTGCAGAGACCAGAATCTGAGTACAGTCCTGGTCTGTGTTTAAACCCTTACAGAGGATCCTGTCCCTGAGGTAGACCTTAAGATGAGTTTGGACCGTCTGAACTAGGGTCTAAATTTAGTTCTGGGGGACAGATTGTCTGGGAATACTTTCCAGAGGTCCAGAGACTTTTGGGGCGGGGCCTGCAAGCTGAACATCTCTGATTGGTGGAGAAGCCACGTTGTTTTTATTCCCCCTAAAATAAGAGCTGCAGGTTTTTAATGAGGAGGGAAAAGTCCTAAGTTTCAACAACTGATCTTTAAGTCAGCTGAAAAGTCGTCATCACAACAAAAGACGTGTTGAAGGAGCTCAAAGTAGCAGCTGCAGCTGCAGCGAGCGTTAACAGCGAGAAACAGCGAGTTCTAATTTAAAGGTCGTAGAAAAGAGGAACGGGACGTGCTTTTCAAAGTCTCATTCATTCATAACTTTGTTAAAAATCAAAGCATTACTCTGAATTTTATCACAATGTTTTTCCCGTTGTCTGGTTGTAGTACAGTAGTCCTGCCACACGGTGGCTGTTGCCCATCTTAAAGCCGTTTGTAACCACAATCCAAAACAAGAGAAGAAGAACGGAGACTGCATCAAATAGCAAAAGAAGAAGAAAAAAATCAGCAAACAATCAGCAAAAGTACAAGAAAAGTGACGTGAGATCCAGAAACAAGAAAATAGAGACTGAGCATGATGGGAAAATGTAAACAAACACGAGACGCCGCTGAGTCACAGAACCTACGAGGAACAGCCGCAGGAACCTTTAAAGAGTCCTGAGGAGAAGCTCCTTGTACAAAAAGTTCCTGGTACTGATGATGATGTTGTAAACTCTGACAAAGTGAAAGGTGTAAACAGGCAGAAACCTCAGGATGTGTGTGAACACTCTCACAGAGTGACTCTCAGTCACACAGTGTGTGTTCTTGAGGACACACACACACACACACACACACATACACCTACAGAGCTGAAAGGTCATGTGACAAAAACCAGACTCCTGGAAATCAATACAATATAAAGGATTTTAATTCCAGCGTCGGTGACACCCTCACAGACGGGGCAGAGCCAGACATCTTTAAATGACTCTGTCAATCATCACATCCAGGAAACACGGAAAACACACGGCAAACACACGCTCAGGCCACAGAGGATGAGACGCTCGCTCTGTGACCCCAAACACGGTCAGACTAACACACATGGAGATATCACACTCTCACACACACGTCAGGAATATCCAAACACACACACACACACAGCTCCACCATCCTCCAAAGAGACGACGTAGACCCAGAAACACAGACTCACCGATGGGCATGTCCTCGTAGATCAGCAGGTAGGTGGAGAAGAAGTAGTTGAGGAAGCGCGGCGGCTGGTTGGAGCCTGTGATGGAGACAGAAACAGGATCACATGCAGACAAACTGAAGGAGGACCGCTCATAGTTCCTGGATCACAGGAACCATTTAGAGTCTTATGACAGCCCACTGTGACGCTTCGTGTGGACTAACCCAGAACACTTTAGACCACTGTGGTTCTGAATCTGCTGCAGGTGGATTCTGTAATCTGAGTGAGCCCGACTCTTAACATGTTTTAATAAATGACCTGAAGGAGCTGGAGGAGGATCACAACCAGGACTCTTTTGAAAAAGATCTCACTGAGGTTTTTAAGGTTTAATAGATGAAAATTCAAAAGAAAACACGAAGCAGACGTAGAAATAGGCCTTAATGTTTAATGTCCTTACATCTCCAGTGATACGGTAGCCCTAAAGGTCAACTGCACAACCATTTAATGACCACAAAAATATGTCAGTAAATGTTTATGAAAACACAAATATATTTCCAAACACTAAAAAATATTTCTTTTTATGAGCCTGTTTGGTTTTGTGAAACGTGTTCAGCTTCCTGACATGTTTCAGCATTTAAAGAAAAAAAATTTGATAAAATGTTTTGCAAAATTTTCTTTCTGCCTTAATTAAATATTTTTAGGTTGTATGAAATTATTTTGTCTCATGTAATATTTTTGTTTGATAAAAATATTTTGCATTTCATTCATTCTTTTTTCTATGATTTCATGAAATATTTTTGCCTTTTGTTTTTTTTTATTTTGAAATTATATGTTTCTGTGCCTGAGGAATGTTTAATGAAATTGTTTTGTATGTCCTGAAAAAATATTCTTCAAAAAGGAAACATTAATACCATAGAAAAATATATTTGTGTCATTCAATACTCTGTCAGGTAAAATGATTTTGCATTTTATTTATTTTTGCATCTTGTATAATCAAATATTTTTGCCTTTTGTTGAATATTTTAGTGTAAAACGAAAATGTTTTCCATATAATGAAATGTTTTCCACTGTCTTGTAAAATGAAAGTTTCAGTTTTTCGTCAAACATTTTTGTTTTGATAAATGTTTTATGGCTGACAGAATTTTTTTGTTTCATGCAATATTTTGGCTTAAAATTTTTTTATACATGTAATTTTTGCACTTTTGTGACACATTTTTCCACTAAACTAAATGTTTTTTGAAATTTTTTATGTTTAATGAGATGTTTGTTAAATTATCCTTTAGGGCCACCGTACTCTGGGATTTTCCAGCTTCAAATAAATAAATAAATAATGAATAAATTATAAATTCTTATGCAGGATCTTTCCATGAGGATTTAAAGTGATGATAAAGGTTTTTAAAGAAACTGAGAAATCAGACCCACAATGCATTGCAGCTTTCATACCAGACAGACAAACAGCTCGTCTGAGGGCACAGCTTGAGTCTAACTGAGCAGTTAGCATAAAATAGGTCAAAGTATATGGTGTGTGTGTGTGTGTGTGTGTGAGTGTGTGTGTGTGTGTGTGTCTCAGTCCTTAAGAAGCTGATTGTTTTCTTTAAATCCTGCAGAAATCCCTCCAAACTTCCTCTAATCTTCTTTTGGACGCCTTACCGTCAGAATAACCGCGGCGAACATCAATAAGAGCATTACAGGATCAGGACCAGCGCCGGCGCAGAGACGTTTATTTTATTTATTAACAGGAGAAACTTTAAATCTAAAGAGCTGTGATAGAAATAAAACCTGTTCAGAGTGTGTTGGGGTTAAACTCGGTCAGCTCTGAACGATCTGTTGATGTCCTCTCCTCTAAAGGTCTGTTTCAGGGTCAGCAGCACCTCCCTGTTTGGAGCGAGCGTTAGAAGTCAGGAGCTGAGGGTTTGGAGCGTTTGGAGGTGTTTAGCCGAAGATCAGGAAGAAAGCTGCAGCTCTGTGATCATCCGATCAGAAACGAGGAAGAGGAGGGTGTTTGAAACCAACTGTCAGAGGGAAACTTTGATACCAGGAGCTCCGTGTTCAGTCCTAACCTGAGCGGAGGAAGATTTTCATCTCTGAGCCAGAACAGTTTCTACAGTCTGCCAAAAAAATGGATTTAAGTTCACAGAAAGAGAGAGAGAGAGAGAGAGAGAGAGAGAGAGAGAGTGGGAGGAAAACAAGCTCCTGACACACCTGTGTGTCCATGATGAGCTTGTTCACAGCTCTGATGGAGGAACAGAAAAAGAAAAAAAGATGATGAAGAAATCAGACTGCTGATCAGAGAGAGAGGAGGAGAGAGGAGGGGCGATCAAGGCTTTAAAGAATGGAGAGAGTTTTTGGTTCGTCTTTAATGTTTCTGACAACTTTTACTGTCACCGCCCAGAAACACGAAAACACTCATACCTGACCTCTGAGCTCCTAAAAACAGGATCCTCACTGTGTGTGTGTGTGTGTGTATGTGGATTTAAGCTGAGATAAATTTAAATAAAGTCATGAGATTAAAGCCAAAATGTGACAAGATTAAAGTCGAAATATTATGAAATTTTAAAAAAATGAAATGTTATGAGATTAGAGTCAAAATGTTACGAGTTTTGAAAAACTAAAACTTATCAGGTAAAATTTTGTATGAGAACTAAAATAAACGAAATGTTATGAGATGAAAGACAAAATGTTATGAGATTCAAAAAAAGGAAATTTTATGAGGTAAAGACAAAATGTCACAAGATTTGAAAAAAAAAAAAAAAAAACAGAATCCTGAAATTTATGACACTGAAGAGCTGATGGTTTTAAAGAGTTCATTTTTTAACAATATTTCTTTCTTTTTTTTTTTTTACTCTTTTTTTTCTCAGGGGCTGAAACAGAGAAAGTATCTCAGCGTCTGGACTCTAAGGCTCTCTGCAGGAAACAGAGACACAGCTTTTCCTCAGATAGACAACGTGTGCAAACTGTGAGCGAGGTAAAGCTGCTCAGGAGCTCAGGGTCAGTGTGCTAATCGGTTATTCAGAGGAAACAGAGAGAGAGAGAGAGAGAGAGAGAGAGGTAAGGGAAGAGAGAGGTTATAAAAGCTTTGATAAAGTGTTTTGTTTGGTGGAGAGAAGTTGTGACACTCTCTTAATAACTCTGCTGCAGCTCAGTGTGACACCTGCTGTCTCTGCAGAGAGAGAGAGAGAGTGAGTGAGAGAGAGACTATAACTGCGACTGTTTCCACAAACAGAGAGAGACAGCAGTCAGCCAGTTTTAGATGATGCTGTTTGACAAAACTGAGGGAGGTGATGATCGACGGAGCAGGAGAGTCAGCTGATCCTGCAGTCAGAGTATAGTGAACAGGTGGTTAACCAGGTTTGACCTCTCTGTTTTATTTTGGGGTCCTGCTCACCCTGTAAGGAGTCTAATTTACATAACCACCTATGCTCTATGTAATTTTGAGTTTTCAATCGTTTGTCAGTTTTTTCCATTTGTTTGGATCCATATTTTAAACAGCTTTAAGAAGCATAAACAGTTAAAATAAAGAGTTTTTATTCTGCTTCACAATATTTCAAACATGGATATAAAGTAACGATGCTGGGGTGGGTCCTCAAACACCAAGGTCTGCCTCCAAAAGGCTAGCCAATCAGAATGAAGGGGGCGCCTTAAAGAGACAGCAGCTAAAATGACGTGTTTCAGACCGAGGCTGGAATAAGAGTTTTCTAAAACACCAGTGAGAGAAAAACTGAGATTTTTATGAGCTGTGAATCATGTGAAGATACTACGGGGACACCAGAGGGACAAAATAAAGACCGAAAAAATCACAGAGAGACTCTGTTTGAGTTTAGAGAGGACTCACCTTCACAGGGGCAGGGGAGGAGGAGGAGGAGGAGGAGAGGAAGGAGGAGCTTGGCAAATATCATCCTGCTGTCTGATACCACACTCCACGACATCACCTGCACCTGAGGATACCTGAGAGAGCGAGAGAGAGAGAGAGAAAGAGAGAGAGAGAGAGAGAGAATATAAACATTAGCTTATTTTCACAGCTCAGTTTAAGGCACATTGAAACGTCTTACTCTTTATGTTCAGTGATTATCCTGTAAGAGAGCAGGAGGTGTGTGTGTGTGCGTGTGTGTGTGTGTGTGTGTGTGTGAGCTCACAGCAGCAGCTCATTCACACTCAGCCTGTTTAATTGCTGTAATTTAAAGGCCGCATCTTTAAACCGCTGAATAAAAAAACCCGACGTTAGTCTATGAAGGTTAGAGATGATAAACACACCATAAAAACACCTGAATTAAACTCTTCATTCAGCTCTCAAAGGGTTTCATTTTTTAATAAACTGATGCACGGATCAAGGTTGGGTTTATTCCTCCTCATTAAAGCACAAAGAGTCAGCAGACGCGGAGCAGAAAGCTGCTCTCAGATCAGTTATTTTTAAAGATTAAAGTCGTCATGTTTGGCTCTTATATTCAGTCTCGACCTGTTTTTGTGTTTCTGTCTGATTCATGGAGACTCACGTCTTTTACCGCTACTGAAAATAAATGAAGCAGCTATTATCTCTATTATAATAAATACATAAGGCTCTGGCAGCAGTGCAGACGCCCCCCGGTCTCTCCTGCCTTCACTTTCTTATTACCAGCTATCTCTCTCTCTCTCTCTCTCTTTCTCTCTCGCCTTATTCTCCCCCCCTTCGCCGTGGCGTCCCCCGCTCTGCACACGATTTAATTTGAAGGGTTATCTTTCTAAATTCTCCTCCTCCTCCCAGAGCGCGCTCTCTGTGTTTCAGCTCACGGCGCCGCTTGGCCTTCAGCGCTCTGAAAAACCGCCAAATAAACGAGGCGGACCTGCAGGAGACACAATAAAATACAATACCCACGATGCTTTGCTTTGTGCTCCTGCTGGATTCAATTCAGACTGAGCAGCTGAGGGTTACAGGTGTGTGTGTGTGTAGGTGTGTGTGTGTGTGTGTGTGTGTGAGGCTAAACAGGAACATTTGTTTTCATTTGTTGTCTGCATTATTTCCTTTCACTGTCGGTAACAATAAACCTCGTACAGGAGCGTCTTCCTCCTCCTCCTCCTCCTCCTCCTCCTCCTCAGCTGAAACAGCTTCATTCATCTGTTTTTAAACACCTGCTCTCTCCCCCCTCCTCCCCCTGACCTCCCCCCTCCTCTCTGTGCTCCCCTATAGGAGGATTTTATCTCTACAGCAGGACGCTGAGAGAGAAAAATGATGAACACAGCGGAACCAGACTTCACTTTTCAGCATCACTTTCTCCTCCCTGGAAACTTCAGCATCTCAGGCCTTTTTTTTAAATTATTTGTTTGTTTTTGTTTCTGGATTTTTTACTGATATGAAAACACCCAAAACTCCAGCGTCCATCTCACAGCGCCTCAGATTTCCCTCTGAGAGGATGGTCTTAATTTGCTCCTGTGTTGTTTCCTGCTGAGTGTGATAAACACACCTGAGCTGTGTGTACCTGCGTGTTTATTAACACAGAAACACGGACTGAGCCCCCTGAGGGTTGAATCTCTGTTAGCGTGTTCCTCTTTGAGGCTCTGTTAGGTCTAATCAGAGCAAACAGGTCGATCAATAAACCTGAAACAGCTCTGCACGCCGAGGAAAGGTTAACTAACGACACGGAGAGAAGAGGAGCAGATCTCTGAGAGTCTACTCTTCTCTCGGCTCTCAGGAGGAAACAGAATGAAGTCCTCTCTAAACGCTGAAGGATGGAGCTTTAAACCGTCCCTTCTCGGGTGTTTGTGGCTGAAAAGTTTCCACCTCATGGTGACGGAAAGCTTTCAGGTGCTCTTCAGGTGCTGCAGGGACTCTCTACAGATGGAGCTCAGGATTAAAAACTTAATTCAGTCTAAAGGTTTCAAACGCTCGCCAGAGTCCGTCTGAGAGGAAATCTTTCATCTGATCATTTTAAAGTGGATTCAGTCTGATGTGTTCGGACAGCCGAGCGGTGAAAACACGCTGCAACAGCTGAAATCAGAGTTACCACACAGCAAATCCTGGGAGTGAAAAAATCCAGAGTTAAATCTCTGGAGTTTATTCAAACAGGTGGACTCCAGCTGGTGTTTGAGGTGTTAAAAAATGAGTTGAGGGAAGTCATTCAACACTTCTCTGGAGTTCATTCATAACAACCAGGATTCTCTTCACCCAGAAGTCTGAACTCAAATTTTCAACAAGCGAACCTAAAATTTCTGTACTCTCTTTAACCAAACTTTACATTTAAAGAAAATGGTTTTGGCAAAAGAATTTTTGTCGTGACTGTGAGTGAGTTAGTGAGCTACTCTCAGTCAAAACAGGGAGTGATTTGAGACACAGCAAGAGCCCCAAAATGTCTTTCATAACACCAGAACAGATGTTCGATTCGTCACGAGCTTCTTCTTTGTGAAAGAGTCTCTAGAGCACATGTGTCAAACTCAAGGCCCGCGGGCCAAATATGGCCCGCCACGTAATTTTATGTGGCCCGTGAGAGCTTAAAAGGTCTGAGTGTTTAAAAATCAATAGGTCAAAAGTGTGCTTTGACCAAAAACTACATTTCCCACAATGCCTGTCGACTATGATACCCGCGATTTGACGGCTCACCGCCACTACACAGCAGTGTTTCTACATCAATGCCAACGAGTGGAATTGAGAAATAAATAATGATCCCAAAATGTCCAAGAAGAGAAAAGTTGATAAAGATGGAAGACTGTTTCAAGAAAGATGGGAAGGCGAATACAAGGAGAAAGACCGATATGTCTTTTGTGTTACGAGGCGCTGTCTGTTGTCAAAGAGTACAATCTGCGGCGGCATTTTGACACCAAACACGGAGCTAAGTACGCAAAGCTAGCCTTCAAAAAAAGCAACAAATTGCCCAAGAATTAAAAGGCAAACTGCGGTTGCAGCAGAGCGTGTTTTCGAAAGCCACAGCCCAAAATAAGGAGTATTACGTTTATTTCACATTACATTCGATTACATTCACTTACATTTATAAGTTACATCTGGCCCTTTGAGGACAGCCATTAGGCTGATGTGGCCCTCAGTGAAAATGAGTTTGACACCCCTGCTCTAGAGGGGTCTGAAAACTCGCTACCTACAGCCACAAAGTCTCCGGTTTGCAACACTGGTTTTAAATAATTTCTGTCACACAACAACTAACAAATCCTGAAGACTTCAAACTTCATGCAAACATCTCCCTCTTTTTATTTCCTTAACCACTCTCCTGCCAATTTCTTGGACACTGACACTAAATCTTTGATGATAATTCTTTTGTTTTTAGCTAAAAAATGCATCTTAGTACAGCGGTCCTCTCCTCGGGTCCCTACAGTTGACATGTGGATATCCCAGATCTCCGCTCTTATTCCTCTCAAGAAACTCACTCATGACCTTAACCAAAGGTCGGACAAGTTCAGGAGGATCTGGGAACCTTTACATTCTTTTTTGCAAAGACTCTGATTTCTCATCCATTTCAGGAGGACTGGAGCTGTTTGACTTTTCATATATCTTACTTCATGTATGTATTTGTGTCTCAAATTTTCTATTTATTTATTTTTATGTATTTTGCAGCGCTTACTGTTTTGGGGTGGGTTTCTCTCTTTTTTTTTTTTTTTTTTTTTTGTTCTCTTGTTTGTTTGTTTGTATATTTGTTTGTTTGTTATGCACTTATAAAACCAAAAAAACAATAAAGAGAATATTAAAACAAACAAAAAAAAACTTCATGCAAACATGATTCAAAAATCTACTTCAGGAAACAAAAGCATGAACTAGAATCCTGCTACATGAAGACCAACGATGCAAACCTGAAACTACACAAAGGTTAAACAGTCCTGTATATTTTTTCTTGCTTATTATTTTATTCTATCTTTATATATTCTAATTTTAATTCTATTTGCACTAAAGTTTCTCCATTGTGGGGTGAACAAAGGAGAATTGTCTTTTCTTAAAAACAAACACCACAGGTGGCGCTGTTGGCCTAGCAGTTCCATGCGCCCCATGTACAGAGGTTTAAGTCTCTGGTTTAACTGCATGTCTTCCTCTGATCTTTACACAGCAAAACCTGAAATCCAATCAAGTATTTATGTTTTATTTTGATAAAAAATTATCTTTTTGGTCTTAATTTGAGCCTCATTTAACTGACAAGTCCAGAAAAATATCTGATTTCAAGCTATTAAAAGAAAAACTGACACCGTAATTATTTGTAAAGAGTAAAAAGAAAAATCTGCTTATGAGGTAAAAAAATGTCAGTTTAGTTTGTTGAATGTAGAATAATTTCTCGATACCAGAAACAAAACAGGTACATGTTTCTTATGTGCTCCTTACTGCATAAATAAACCCAGCAGAGCGTCGGTGTGTCAGCGCAGGTAAACTCTGATCTCTCTCCTCAGATCACAGCGTTCATCTCCAAACCGCAAGCGGCTTGTTTACAGAGTTTTCCCAAACTTCACGGGTCGTTTCTCCAACACTTCTTCTCCGCTCGCTCTCGGGTTTTTTTTTTTTTTTTCCTCGCAGTCTAATTACGTGTGCGATTTTCCTCACAGAGTTTTCTGCCACCGTATTAATGCAATCTCAGCAAACTGAATCTCATTTCTTCGAAAATCTACATCTGAAAGACTTCTGCAGAATATTTCCAGGAATGAGTCTTTGTGCTGCAGAAGTGAGGAGCTTCAGGCTGAGGTTAGAAATGTTGACGCGGTCACTTCAGATTGAGACAACTGTCTGCTGTCATTCATTAACAATTTGAGCTCCAGAATGAGGTTTAGTCCTTTACCTTAACTCTGTTATGGTTGAGTCTGTCTGCAGGGTCTGTTCCTCAGGAGGAGTCTGATTCGTTTGTTTTCAGTCTTTAGAAACAACCCTCTTGATTCCTCTTTGTTCAGTTTAAATACCAACAGAAAAAAAGCTCATTAGCTCTCACAACGCTAACTCAGGCTATTAGAGAGAGAACTGAGCAGCCACTTCAGGAACAATGACCTGATTTTAAAGGTCAGCAATCAAACGCCACTCAGGGCCAAAGAAGAGTAGGAGGAGCCTCAGGACTCCAAGAGCAAGATGCTAAATACTTTTAGTGTTGCTCAAATAAAGGTTACTGACCTTAGAGCATTTTAAAGATACAAACAATCCCTGTGTGAGAAATTAACCGTAACTGGAGGACATTTTTTCAACTATTTTTTCTGTGAACTTCAAGTTTCTTCATTTTCAAGATCCAAACAAACTTTTTAGAAATTAAAAAAAAAAAATCTCTGAAGAAACTGTGGAAAAATTAGCATCAATGGAGGACATGTGACTCCATATGAAATAATGTGCGTGGCATCTTCGAACGAATAGCTGGGGACCGAAACAACCCTTTGATTGATGACCGACAACGCCAAAATAAATACAGCACACTTACTTAATCAACTACCAGCCCTGTGAGTTTCCCCCGTTCCTCAGTTTGTGGTTGGTCAAAAGAGAATTCTGCCCTTCATCTCAGAATAACAACACTTTTTATCTAGAACTCCTGTTGTTTCTCCTGCTGACACCTGATTGGTCGATATGACAGTCTGGTCCCTAGCACAGATTCAGAACCTCCGACACAGATTGTACAGGACCAGAGAAAAGACAGCGGAAAGTAGTGTTGCATGTGTTGAGGTGATCGGAGTCAACGACCTGATCTAGTTTAGCGTTTAGCTTAGCATCAGTCAGATAAATCAGACGTTCCGTCCATTAACCTGCAGAGACAGATCTGAGCAGAGACCTGGTCCTGATGTGAGCCGGGTCTCTGCAGCTCTGTCCAACTCCATCAGCTTCACTGTCACCATCCGTCAATCCATCACTGACACACACACACACACACACACACACACACACACAGAAAACACACTCTGTCAGAGTCACTGCTCATCTTCAGCTCCTCAAACCTCTGACACGTCTCCGATCAGACCCTCAGCTCGTCTTTTTTCTGCCTCCTCTCTTTAAATCCGTCCCCGGTCTGCCCACGGAACAATACCTCAGAGCTGCTGTCTGTTCAGGGTCTCTGAGGGGATGATTCATGTGGATTTAGAAGTAGGTTTTCTTCTGGCTTCATCCAAAATCATCATTATTTATCATGAGCCATGGATCGCGTATTGTATGGAATTGTATCGGATTGTATTGTATTGTATTGTATCTAGGGCTGCCAAGATTAGTCGACTAGTCACGATGATGTCGACGATCAAATTCGTCGGCGACTTATTTAATAATTGACGTCGTCGTTTTAATATTTTTTTAAACTTTATTTTTCCCTCCAAACTGCCGCTGTACTTTCACCTGTCTCGTCTGCCGTTCTGTCCTTGACGCATACGCGCAGAAGTGATAACCGGGGTAACCTGTGATGTCACCGGAAAAGTTATGCCCAACAGTATCATGGCTAGCCGGCAACAGAGCTGGAAAGTTTGGGAGCATTTTTCCAAAATAAAGGAGAAAAGTGTGCAATGCAAAATCTGCAAAGCAGAAATGTCCTTCCATGACAGAACGACGGCGATGCACGAGCATCTGAAAAGACAGCACGCCGTGGCTGATTTATTTTACTGACGAAGAATGACAATCTCGGTAAGCTAATTGGCTAGTTGGCTGCTAACATTAACGTCAACAGGGAGCTACCTACTTAATAGCGATGTCATGTTTGAATAGAAAATTGGTACATTAAAAAAAATGTCAGAAATGCTGCTACAAGCTGCAAAGTTCATTAAAAGCTGAATGAACTATGATATTAACTGTCTTCATTTTTAGTTAGCACATACCTTAAACACTTGAAGCTGGAAGCTAATGATGTTAGCTGTATGCTCGTGCAATAAGCTGCAATTTATGTATGATCCGAATAGTCGACTAATCACAAAAATAATCGGTGACTAGTCGATTATCAAAATAATCGTATGTGGCAGCCCTAGTTGTATCATATCGTATCATATTGTATCTTGAGGCACCCTGAGATTCCCAACCCTAAAACAGAGAATAACTTGAGGAGGAGGAGTCATACCCGATCAATGGGTCAGTCCATCCCTCCTCATTTAAGAGCTCTCATTCCTCTGACCACAGGTTAACACTCTCTGCTCCGACCCATCTTCATCCTGACTCCTCCTCCTCAATCTGACTCAGCTCTCTCACCTGACAGAGAGACGTCATGTGAGCGTGTCTGCAGAGCACAAAGTGCTCCCGAGGAGAGATGAAGCATGCTGACTAAACTCCTCGTGTCCGTCAGTCAGACATAAAACTAGTCCAGCTGCTGCTCTGCTTTCTGAACAAACTACACCACAACAGACAGATGAAGAGAGACCGCACAGCTCCAACAGCTCCAACAGCTCCAGATGTTTTAACACACTGTGATCCTTTTAGATATTTATAAGATTCACATGGATCAGGCTCAGAGCACGCTCACGTCTCATCCAATAACCAGAGTCTGAAATAATCACAAACTAAGGTGAGGACCTTTCAGACTAAACCCTCCTGGTTTTAAAGTCTGTATTTATTTGAGGACCTGACTTTAATGAGCATAAACGTTCAGTCGGGGGGGGGTGTGTGAGGAGGATCTAAGTGCCTGATGAGTCTGCCGGCAGAAAGAGAAAGTAAAGTGTGTTCAGTAAGAGAGGCACACTTTGAGCTGCTGTCAGTGTCTCTCTGCCTGAATTCACTCTGACAGAAAAATGTGAGCTCTTTGATTTCACTGCTTTTAGTCTTTCTGCGGATGATTGTAGTGAAAACTTAATGATACACTCTGAGTGTTTCCTCTCATCCTTCAGATGATAAACACAGCACGGATCGATACGCTGACACGTCCCTAAACGTCCTCTGATGGTCCTGAATTATTCCTGTCGGGGACATCTGAACACCTGAGAGACACATTCAGATCCATCAAACAGATTCACTTCTCTCAGATCCTTCATTTAAGACACCACAGGCTGTGAGATGAAGGAACCGCTGGGCCAAAAACTGGACTTCCTTTACTCTCTACCAGAGCCGTAAACGTCACCGTCAAGTCACCCAAAAGTCACCTTCATCTGCAAAGTTATTCCAACTAGGGCTGCACGATTTGGGAAAAAGGTGCGATTTGCGATTAGGTGGACAATATTGCGATTGCGATTGTGCTTGCGATTTAATAAAAAAAAAGTTGTGTCATGAGTCTACAGACTTGCTTGGTTATCATGGGGAAAAAAATCAAAGAGGCAGAGATGGATTACTGAGAATTTTTAATTGTGTCCTAATTCTCAAAATATCCAAAACTTGCTGTATACAAACAACAGTGTACAGCACAACAGTGCTGTTTTTTTGTAATCAAATTAGTGGTGGGACTTGATTAAAAAAAATTAATCAAATTAATTATGCCATTTGTAATTAATTAATCGTAATTAATCGCATTTTAATCACATCGATATTCAACATCAGAAGCAACACATTTCAAACAGATTTTGGTAGAAGACTAAATCATTGAATAGTCACATACAGAAGTTTAAACTACAAAATCTGTTTATTTTGCTCAAAAGATGTTTTTTTGAAAACGCGTCAATCTCCACAGAGCAGATCGTACCAAACAGGAAAACAGACACGAAAAACGATCAGAGTTTCCGGTCTTTTCAAAATAAAGCACCATGTTCAACCTGTCGATCGTAAAATTATCCTCGTATATTAAAACTTCGACACTGGCACAGGGCCAGCAGTCATCAGCGGGTCAGACCCAGAGGAAATCTGACGCCATGGACGAGGAAAAGTTTATATTGGAGGCTGAAAACCAGATAATTATATACGATACAACACATCCTTTATATAAGGACACCAACAGAGACTAAAAGGGAAGGACTGAATTAATGAAGCTCTGGGAGGGCAGGTGAGTTTAACATACTAAATATCATGAAAGTAGTTGTCATGGGTGTGATTCCTGCAGGAACATGTGGTTCTCCTGTGATCTTGTGTATCCAGCTGCTATGAGTACGCTGAGCTGCGCTCCGCTCCTGAGACGGATGCAGAGTGAATTGGCTCGCACTGACGGACCCGCTCACAGAGTATGTGTGAATCCAGGCTTCCATCCGACTGTTTTTTAAAAGTAAATTTTCCATCCACCGAGCTAAGCAAGGCGCTGTCAACAGTGTTATCCATCACTCAGTGCGTCGCTATAATCCGTCTGCCAGAAACTCGTGCACTGAGAACCGTTCTGTGTGATATAGACGTTAATTCCCCCCCGCGTTAATTATCGAATTAATATCTGAACATACCATGATCATCTTACGCTCGCTCTCTCACTCACACACACACACACACATACACACACGCTCATTTTTTTAATAATCGCACAATCGCACATCTTTTGCGGTTACATAATCGCACGTGCTGACATTGCGATTGCGGTTGCGATTGCGATAATCGTGCAGCACTAATTCCAACCAACATTGAGGAACACGCCCCTTTATCTTCAAAGACATTACAGAACTTTTTTTTTTTTCTGTTTTAATCCTGAAGGAGGGAATTGACCTATGGCTAAGCCATTCACAGACAGGTGCTATGGGAGGTGTCACAGTAGGAGACATTTCACAGGAGGCCATTGATGATTCTGGAGACAAAAACATCACGTATCATCTAAACGGCACCAAAAGGGTCTAAACTCCTCATTGGAGGGAGATATGAATCATAAAAAGCTTCAGTTACAAGATGAAACGTCCAGGTCCCAGAGAAAACCTGATAAACCACATCTGGTTCCCATCAGCATCTCAGACAACAAGACAGAGGATCAGCATCCGTCAGGAGAAAAATCTGACCTCCTTTTAACCATCTTTACCAAGAGTCCGTCTGTTAGTTTGGAGCTACAGTATTTACATTGAATCATTCAGCAGAACGTTTGACAACCTTTGTTATCTGGGCTATTACAGAGAAGCTAATGAAGCTAAGCTAACGATGCTAATGCTAGTGTAACTAGAACAGCTCACAGTGATGGACGATCACCAAAGAACAAAAACTAGAACTAAACAGGCCAATGAGCTCCAACAAACAAAGAGACATGATGAACAACACAGCTAGGAGCTAACGCTAGGCTAACATTAGCTAACGTTAGAAATTTTAAAGATAAGTTTATATTTCTTTCCAGCAAAGTAGCAATTTGAGCAGAGAATATCTGAGTGTATGGAAATGGATATATGCACTGTGATTGGCTCATTACATTTGGGGGCGGGACTTAGCCATAGGTCAATTCTTGCTAATGTTAGCCACACTCCGCTAACTAAATAAGTATTCCTAAGCTTAGAGTTGGTTGTATTTGGGTTTCTTTCTGTTAAAATGATGAGATTAAACATTTCTTTAGTCCACCACAAATATAATCTCACTTTTTCGGAAACATGATATTTATTAGCTCTAATTGGCAGCTAGCAGTTAGCAGGCCACGGATGCAGCCTGTTTAGTGTTAAATATCAACATTTGCTAATACATCACTTCTCTGCAGCTCTATTTTGCATCAAGCTACGATTTCTTTAAAACCAACACAGTGACGACCAACATGCTGAGATTAACGCTTCCAGAATTGCTGATGTTTAAATTTTCTTGCTCTAAGTTTTGCTCAAAGCTTCACCATCCTCACACGTTTCTGTCAGAGATCCAGAGCCTCAAACGGTGGAGTGACTCCTTCCTAAATGTTCTCCTTCTACTCTTTCTATTTCTCTGTTAGCATTGGTTGTGTGTGTATCAGAGCACACACACTCTCTGTGTGTCAGAGTTCAGCTGATGGTCTGCAGAGCCTCATTGGTCTCTCTCTCTTTGTCTCCGTCTTTGTTAGCGCTCAGTCACTCCATCAGGACGTCTCTTTCTGGGTGCAAAGATCAGAGCGGAGCGTTTAGAGCGTCCTCTCAGCGAAGACGACCTCTGAATCAGAAACACTTCACCTCTCTGCTCCATCAGCTCGTCCCTCCTCACACTCATTCACTCTCTCTCTCTTTCTCTCTGCTCAGTTTCAGCCGTAAACACTGACAGACTGATTTATCCTCTACAAACTGCTGTTAAAGACCTGCTGTCTGTGTTTTACAGAGAGCTGCTGTACGTTCAGGGAGGCGACGTCTCTGTGCGGTGGATGATACCAGCTGAGAGATGTTCAAACTGTGGGGAATACAAAGAGCCTGCGTCTCCTCCACCAGGAAACTTCTTTCATCATATCTTGAAAAGACACAGACTCTAATCACAGGTGTTTTCTGCATTATACCTGTTTGTCTTTTTCTCTGTGCGTGAATGAAACAGATGAAGCTTAAGACTCCTGCTGTGCTGTGAAAATCAAATGTACTGATACTGACTCGATGATGCACGCACCAATACTTAATTTATGAGTAGCTAGCAAACAGCAACCTCTGATCTTTAAATATGAAGCTAAAGTGTCATCAACTGCAGTACCTGGATCATCCACTAGAGGCTGCCTGCAGAAACAGCACAAACCACATACACACCCATTCAAAAAGCTGATCTTTACAGCAGAAATAAACATGTTTACAGTCTGCTCCAAAACAAAACTCTATTATAAATAGTTATTTTTGAAGTCATTAAACTGAGGAGTTTTGCCCATAAAAGGGCGTGGCTGATTTGACTGACAGGTGGGCACCTGTAGCTGTGAAGGGGCAAAATGAAGCCCATACAGAAATGCCAAAAGTTGCAGTTCATAGAGAATCGACTATAAACCTACTGCAGAAAGACAGGAAGTCATGTACACACTAGGGCTGCAACTAACGATAATTTTCATAATCGATTAATCGGGCGATTATTTAAACGATTAATCGATTAATCGGATTATGACACATTTTTGCGATTTCCTTTACGATTTAGCTTAAAGTTGTTTTATGCATTTTCTAAACAGTAATAAAGAAAATAAAAAGCATTCTTCCTTCAGTAATAATATTTTATTGCCTTTTTCTTTCTTGAAAGTAGTGCTGAATCTACTAAAATAATTGGCCACAGACTCATTTTCTGTAAACAAACTTAAATTTTATAACAGCAAAAATATTCTTTTCTTTTTTTCTTCCATTAACAAAGGATATACACACCCCCCAAAAAAATGGACTTTTACAGCCTGGTTCAAAAAACAGCGAGGATCTGAAAGCTAATTATGCTATCGGCACACACTGTACGGGGGGGGGGGGGTCCAATCAGAGGCTCAGCTCAGCTCATGTGACTGACAGGCGCCCTATAGCTGCTAGACAGGAAGCTCAAAGTCCGCGTCATATCCAAGATGGCCCCGTCAGGTAAGGGGCTGAAGACCCGCCTCTTACCTTATGCATCTGGTGATAGTGTTCAAACCATAGACATAGATTCAATGGATGTAGTTTCTGTGACGTCACCTATCTGGAATTATTGGAAACGAGGCGGGCTTTGAGTCTCCACAGTAACAGCCATAGGGCGCCTGTCAGTCACGTGAGCTGAGCTGTGCCTCTGATTGGGCAAACTTGCGATCTTAATATCTTCTAAACTGCCAAGTTAGAAAAAAAAAAAAATCACCCCCCGCCCGTACAGTGTGTGCTGTTTAAATTAGTGATTCAGACGGGGAGACATTTTTTATTCCAGGCTGTAAACATGTTTATTTCTGCTGTGAAAACTGTTTTTTTTTTTTTTTTGGCTTGGTGTGTTTGTGACTTCCTGTACTTCTGGAGCCAGCTTCAGACAGACACTCCACAAATTGCAGATTTTAGCACTTCAGCATCGTTTTTCATATTTTCAGATCAGAGGTTGGTACTTGGAACATTATCAGTTTATTCCGTGTTTCAGCCTTTAGCTCATGTTTAATCTGATTTTAGGTTGTGGATTAGGATCAGGCAGATATCTAGAAGAAAGACTTTTTCAGGGTAAATCAGAAAGTCCTCACAGCGACTTTAAATCTGAAGGATGGAGGTTTGGATGAGTTCTAGTTTGTAACGTGGCTCCTAACGGTGTTAGGACTATGTCCATGTTTGATACGGACTGTGGTCGTGACAGATGACGTCACCACACCACAAGATTGTGTCTCCACAGGGGGGCGCTAATGGAGCCAACATGTTTACTGTGGATCCTTCTCGCTGACTTTACCCTCGAAGGATAAACGGTAAAACCTCAGAAAGATGAACTTGGTGAATTGCACCTTTAAAGCATCATGACAGATCTGTCCTGTGACTCCAGCGTGGTGACTTCAGTGTTTCGTCAAACAGTCGTGTTTTCTTGAAAATGCTCTGCTGCGGTCACATCTGCAGCCCTTTGCTCTCCGTTACGAGTCGAGCAATCAAAGATCCGCTCTGCTGCTGTTTTTTTTTCTGAGGATCCGGCCTTCAGAGCCACACACACACCGGGCTGTGTGGAGCCCCAGGTGCAGCCGGTCTTGATCCAGGTGAGTGATGAAGGATCAACAGGTTTAACTCTTACACGTGAAGCTTAGAAAGGGACCTGAGATCCAAACAGTCAGATATCCAGACTGGATCAGATCCAGACCCTGAGCTCTGTTTCCTGTCCTCCAGATGCTGAGAGAATCTGTTTGACTGTAGAACAGCTGTGTGCACATCTCACACACACACACACACACACACACACACACACACACACACACACACACACACACACACACACACACACCCTCCTCCTCTACAACCTGTTTCCCTCAGTTCTGCCCGGCTGCCTCAGCTGATTTAATGACCACACAGAGCCCGAGCAGGAGGAGGGGAGGAAGAGGAGGAGGAAGAGGAGGAAGAGAGGGGGGTAGGAGTGAAAAATGAAGAGTACAAAAAAATAGGAATCATGAAAGGGAAGAGAACACGCTAAAAACATGTCAGAAACACACGAGCTCGGGTTTAATCTGAACGAGTCTGACAGGAAATCTTCTCCTCTGTCAGCTGAGAGCGAATCAGGACTCAGTCCTGAGCGAGTCCACGCTTCAGGTTAATAATCTGACTCGGATCAGTTGTTAGTCTCTAACTTTGATACATGAATATATTTATTAGAAGATTAGATTAGAAGATCAAGATTTTTAATCTCCACATATCGTACAGTCTGAATCAAACGGATGTAACTCCATCAGCTGTTCATTCCTCATAAATCGTCTTTTTAACAATCAATACAGCCTCATATTTTGACGCTTTAGCACAGAGAATCGTGTCTTCATTTCGTGCAATAAACTCACTCATCTATCAGTAAATGAATGTGGTGTAAAGTGGCTTTGAGGTTGTTGGGTTTTTTTTATCTGCACACGGCGTTAAATAAAGTCGTTTCGCCAAACCTGAAATATCTGAAGTGATGTTGGAGACGTGCTCTAATGTGGGGATGAAATTCGGCTGATTTTTCTTTAAAAGGATTTTGTGCAGAATTGAGATGAAGCTGGAACTTTATCAGGAGCTCAGTGCACCAAAGGAAAAAAAGCTTATCTGACTATTAAACAGAGCAGAATAAGTTTTCAAGACGCTCTGCAGCCTGCGACTGAGACCAACCGTCAGGTTTCATCTCTCAGACTGAGGATCAGAATAAAATCTGCACCAGGAGGAAAACAAGATGCCTCTCTCTCTCCTCTCTGCATCCCTCCAACCTCTCTTGGCCTCGCTCTCGGAGTCACTGTATCTGCATTTCTCTCCTCATATTGGTTTCATTTCAGCCTGTCAGTCAAACTGTCCGTCAGCTCGCAGACTCGTCCTCCGTTTGGATTCACGAGACGAGCTCTGCGGAGGAACCTGCAGCAGTTTATTTCACGTTACAGACAGGATCTCAGAGAGACGGCGGTTTGAGAGAGGATCTCAGAGAGACGGCGGTTTGAGAGAGCTGCAGCAGCTCTCAGGCTCTTCAGATTCACAGCAGATGGAGGAGTTGGAGCCGGGAGAGGAGGACGGAGAGGCTGAAGGCTGCTGAGATGAAGACAGACGAAGCAGCGTGGACACTGCTGTGAATTATTAATAATCTGACTCTGACTGTCTGATACACACACACACACACACACACACTGTACACCTGACAGGGTGGAGCTGCTACGGTACGCACGTTTCAGACTGTACAGGAAGAGTGTGAGCTGAAACATGCAGATACTCAGGAGGAAACAGAGAGACTGATTCAGATGTTTCAGCAGCAGCAGATCTGAAGCTGACGTGAGGCGTAGAGGTTAGAAAGAGACTGATTTGATTTAAGCTGCACAGAGACCAAATAAGAGACTTTAATCTTTCTCACGTCTGCGTCCAGTGAATAAAAAACATTTTTCTGCCTCACATACTGACAGGAACCGAATCACATGCAGGTGAAAATCTGAGAAAACATTTCATGAAGTAAATTTCAGAGTTATCTGAAGACTAAATGTTCGTCCTCATGTTTGAAGATTCTTATTTATTTATTTATTTAAAGCAGTAAACTGCAGAGCCAGCAAAAAAACACCACAGAGATCCTCCACACATCCTACAAACACACTCTGATCGCTCTCCAACAAAACCCCGATTTTAGGAAACGTATGACTCAAAAAAAAAAAAAAAAAAAAAACAGGGGGAGAAATAATCTGCAGACTTCATGTTGGATCAGCTGCCAGAAAAGAAACTGGATCACTTCAAAATGTGAAAGAAGAGGAGCCAGAAGCTGCAGCCTGAGGAGGAAGCTGAATATGAGAATAAAACACACCTGAGCGAGGCTGCAGGTGAGATCAAAACAGGTGAGATTAAAACAGGTGGGATTATGATGAAGAGGAGTTCCCTTCACCCTGCGCTGCGTTCAGGTGACACATGAATAAATAAGAGGGCACGAGCGCTTCCCAGCAGGCACCTCTGGAGTCTCCAGGGCTACCTGCGATAACACGAACACCTGACACCTCCTGAGCGCGCGCCCTGACAGTCTGACGGATTAATTACTCAGATTACAAGCAGCAGCAGAGGAGAGGAGCTCAGTCTAAACCTGCTCCTTATCAACACCTTGAATCAACTCCTGATGAACTCCGGGCACGAGCCGGACTCGGATGAGTACCGGAGTGCGTAAAAGCGCAGAATTACGCACGGCTGCAGCGGACAGAGAGGATCCTGTGCGTCATTATAAACACGTGAGATCCTCCTGAGCTGCAGCCTGTCCTCGAACAGCTTCATCTCAGTCAGATTACAGATTATCATCACACACACTCGGTCTCATCAGCTCCTACCTTCCCCGTCCGCGTCCGTCGCTGGCTGAGCGCCTTTAGGTTCGATTCTCCGTCCCGCTGTGACGCGTTACCAAGTCTCTCTCTCTCTCTCTCTCCCCCTCCCTCACCCTCTACCTCTCTCTCTCTCCCTCCCTCTCTCTCTCCTTTTAGCCTCAGTCTGTCACCACCCTCTCCCCTCCCTCTCTAATTCCTCCACACTGCAAAAAGCGCGCACTGAGCCCCGCTCCTCGTGGCCCCCGGCAGGGTCTCAGTCCGGCAGGTGAGCCCCTCCAGGTGTGAAGTGTTCCTCCTCAGCTCGGTCACTCTCTGAGCTGCTTTTCCACGCAGGGCTCCGCAGGGGGACAGATGTGAAATAATGAAACAGAGACGTGTTCACAGATCCACTACAGTCCCTCAGCGGAACCCCGAGTCCTCTGAGATTAAAGAGAAATATTTATGAGCCTTTAGAGCCAATTTATGAGCTAATTCATGGCGCAGATTAAAGTTTAAATCCAGCGTTTAACCGCAGAGGTCACAGAGCAGGGAGCGGACAGCAGAGTCACAGCGCCACCTGGTGGTCAGGGGGGAGAATGACAGATTAAAGAGAATTTTTCCAGACCCTTTCCCTTTGATAATCTCACATCCATCGGTTAATAATGCAACAGATTACACTGAGTTTATAACTCAGCTCTGAGGTGATCTGAATCTGATTCATAAAACTCAAACAGCTGAAGTCGAAACATCAAACTGATCCAGTCTCTGCAGGTTCAAGTGGACACACGGATCTCTTTAACCTCCTGAGGGACTCTGAAGGATTCAGAGGAGACCATAAAGACGACTCAGAGAGTCAGAGACTCAGAGAGTCAGAGAGTCAGAGAGGTCTGGACTCAGAGGAAAAGTCAGATACAGCTCTGATGATCTTCACATCAAACCCTGAGAGCCTTTCTTCTGCTATGTCACTTGTTTCCAGCCCAGACTTCTTCTTCCTCCACTCAGGGGACCTGCCGGTGTCCTGTCAAAATGAGCTACCCAGTGCTACTGAGCATGTGCACGCTGCAGGTGAGTAACACTTTGAAAGTGTCTCTTTTAAAGTGCTACTGTAGAAGCATTATTTGAAATCAACGTGACGAAACCCAAGGTAGTATTTTGCATGAATCAGTAGAAGCCACCGTTGATTTATGCAGCTGGTAGCCTTTGTTGACAGGGCAGCCTAATTCGACAGAACACCCCTGAAGAGGAGGCCAACAAACACAGAGAGGAACAATTAGGATTAAAAACACTGACCGGCCACAGAAACAACGACACAGCTTCAAACCCCACTGACAGAACCTTCTGGGCAAGTTGAACCAGATCTTTGCTCGTTCCGACAGGATGACCCCCTTCAGCTGCAGGAACTCAAGATCTGGTCCAGCCTGAGCTGAGTTGATGCCAGGAAGGCTGCTGGTCCAGACAGAGTCACCAGAAGAATACTGAAGACCTGCACAGCAGGGGCGGCGTTAGGGGTGGGCCCAGGGGTCCCTCGCCCACACTAAACTTTTCTTTGAAAAACATTATAAGTTTATTTGTCACATCTTTTTTTTGTTCTTGTTGGATGTTCTGTCTTTATAAAATGAGCTGAGTTTGGATGTCTTTCTAGCCTGATGGAAAAAATAGAAAAACAATAATAAAACAAATTAAAAACATTAAGCCTCATGTTAGAAGTGTGGAACTCCAGGATGATTTTGGGAAGAACTAGATTTTTTGTCTTTGATTTAACCGTCTTTATCGCTAATCTTACAGCCTATGATAAACAGAAAGCATCAGAGCGCTAATCTTTGGTCAGCACCATGGACAGCGATCAGAAGTAGATTCATCTGATGCATAAAAACATTATAAAAAATGCTATCTAATATTAAAGGAGAAAAAAAGCAACCAAATCAGTTGTTTTTTAGTGATTTTATCGTTTTTTTCGTGCAAATATTTTGTGATGCTTTTTATTTCGTAAGATTAAAGGAGTCAGTTTTATATAAGCCTCAGCTTCAACCTTCAACCTTTTGGTCGCCTTAAAAAAAATCAGGAATTTCACTTTGAGCTTGTAAATTGTTTCAATTGTTGCAAGTGAACTGAATTAAATTTCTTTCATTCATTCATTCAGTGACAGCAGTATATCAGTCAGTTGTTTTTAGTCATTTTAATTGTGATCCACTAACTCCACCCCCAAACTCCATCCTGGCTCCGCCCCTGCTGCACAGATCAGCTGACAGAAGTTCTTACAACTATCTTCACACCTGATTTAAGACTAGAAGACTCTGATGATCCACCTTAATGACTCTCACACCATCATAACCAAGAGTTTCAGAGACTGATCCCCTCTCACAACAGCTCTGCACACGGCCCTGACTCACCTGGACCACAGGAACAGGTCTGTCAGGATTCTGTTTGTGGACTTTTCAGCTCTTTATCATTGTTGAACATATTTTATTATACAGTATTTTTTTTTTATTCTTTCACCCTAATAACGTAAAGATAATTTTCCCTCCTCTTTTTTGACACTCAGGCTCTGGGCCTGTATTAAAGCAGTGTTTTGCTGCCCTCTGCTGGATCTTTGACTCACGTGCAGTATGAACACCTGAGCTTTGCAACTTTTTACACACTGAGGTTAAAACTTGTTCGTTTTCAGCCTTCATAAATAATTCAGGTCTTATTTTAGTCTGTCAGGTGAGTGTGTCTGACTTCAGGTCAAGTTTGATCCAATTTAAATACCTCTGCGCTGTTTGTGGATATTTGTGTATACATTGACACACACGCGCGCACACACGTGCTCAGTCTCCAGGTGAACACCTGCAGCTCTCATCTGTCCCTGAGTTCTCGGGTTTCTCACCTGGAGCTCTCTTCTTCCTAAAGCACACTGTCACAGCCTCTGTTCTCTTACCTGTCGCAGGTGAAGCTGTTTCGCGCTCGCGCTCCGTCAGGCCCCCCCCCGAAACTCCAAACAGAGCGCGTCAGTTTCACGTCATAAATTCAGGGGTTTCACGTGACACAGCAGTCACAGCACGCGTATTAAAAAAAAGCTCATGGAACCGACAAGAGAACTTTTTCATTTTTTAAAAAAACGTTTTTGCACTTTGGAGGTCAGCCACAAAAAACATCAAGTAAGATAAATAAATAAATAAATAAATAAATAAATAAATAAATAAATATTAAAAAACAACGAACTTCAAATAAGCAAAAAATGAAAAATAAAATGAAATAAATTTAGTCAATAAAAGAAAAGTAAAAATATACCTCACATAAGCAAAATGATAAAAATGAAATAAATAAATAAATAAATAAATAAAATACAATACTGGTGCATTTTTCCACTATGCCGATTTTTTTTCCACTTTTAGAGAGAAAAGAGACCTGTGAGTAGTTTCATGGACTTGAATCTTTGTGTTGAAGGTTTTCAGCTCTAACATTAACGCCTGATCCTGTCTACGCTGTGATTGGCTGAGATAGGACAGGTGAACCAGGCTCTCTGTGAGGATGTGTAAGAGCTGTGTCTGATTCTGTTTGTGTTTGAGTGTGAGTGTCTTACTATGTGAGTGTGTCACTGTGTTACTGTATAGGTGTGTGAGTGAGTTCATAACCGTGCAGGCAACTCATCTCCCACAGATGTTTGGAGAGTTTTCATAAATATCATGAAGCAGGAAGTCGATGTTTGTCTCAGACACATTCAGGCTGCGTCACTCTGAGCAGAAAGTTCAGAGACTCTTCCTAAACCAGCAGGGGGCGCAATACTGGCTGGACTATCCACCAGAGTTCCCCGTTCCTGTTTGTGGTGAGTCTGACGGTGAACACTAAGTTGCACACAGCCCTCACTCTGTCCTCCTTCAGCGTCATGAAGCTGAAACACAAACAGAACAACAGAAGTGTTTCAGGACAAAGTCTCCATCAGTGTTTTCAGTCTGTTGCTGGGCTCCACGCTGCAGCATTAAAGGTGATAAAGGACATTTTGTATTTAGATTTGTTCAGTTTTTTTCGACCCTTTAGTCATTTTTATTGTTTTTAGTTGGAGGTGCTCCATATTTTTTTTTATTTTTTTGTCAGCTCCTCTTCTACATAATGCACCCAGGCGTCCTCCATCCATCCTCTGCTGGAGACACTCTCAGAGTTTCCTGAGTTTCTGGACTCAGAGCTGCAGATTTTATCCTGAAGCTGTTTACATCATTCTGTTCGTCACACAGTCCAGCATCTCATCCTGACTTCACCCACTCTCCTGTCCTCTACCTGTGGTCAAAGCCCTGCAGGCCTCACCTGTCACTCACTAACACAGTCTGATTAAATGTGACTGCCCCCTAGTGGTCTAAAAAAAAGGGTCTACAACAACAGACACATGGAGGAGAGTCTCAGAGAGTGATCCTCAAGTTAGGTGGAGTCAGGTGGAGTTAGGTGGAGTCAGGTGGAGTTAGGTGGAGTCAGGTGGAGTCAGGAGGAGTCAGGAGGAGTCAGGAGGAGTCGGGTGGAGTCAGGTGGAGTCAGGTTGAACCAGGTGTCCCTGAGCTCACCTGATGTGATGAATCAGGATCAGTCGGTCTGAACTCTGAGCTGAAGGATCTTTTAAAGATCACGTACTGATCTGTGTTGACTCATCAGTTTGACTCTCCTACAGAGCTTTAAGAGCTGCACATGAAGAGGCACTGATCCTGTCTGCATGCTGTCACCCTCTGCAGCCACTAGGGGGCAGCACCTCTCTGACACTGAGCCTACTGTACGCTCTGGATTTCATGATGGAAAAATTAATTTCTAACAAAAACATTTTCTGGTTGAAAACAGGATTTTAGTCTGAAGAGATCATTTCTCTCTCCTCCGCAGACGGCCTCTAGTTTTAGCCTTCCTGTTTTTCTTTAATGTGATGTTTTAAATGTAGGAACAACCTGATGTTTACGCCCCCTGCTGGAGGAGCAGGGTGCGAACACTGGGCCCACACACAGATCGCTCATCTCTGAGGGAAGTTCTCCAATAAAACCTTCTGCAGGCTGTAACAGGAGGACAACAGATGACCAATAAAGATCCTCCTCGTGAGTCAGCAGAGAGCCTCCTCCTCCTCCTCCTCCTCCTCCTCACTCAGACTCCAGGAAGTGATCTGGACCTCACCACGATGCTTTGATTTACTGAGGCTGACCTATTTTTACAGAACGTGTCACCTTCACCAACTCAACCTGAGCGAGCGTGAGTCAGAGCAGCTCTGCAGAGGAGCAGGAACAGAAAGATCATCCCAGACCTGCTGTACCACATCAACCCACCCGAGACGCTCTGTGGAAGACCCCCCCCCCCCCCCCCCCCCCCTCTCTCTCTCTATGTGTGTGTGTGTGTGTGTGTGTGTGTGTGAGCAGCTCCTCGTTAGCTGCAGATTTTAAATTTCATCCACAGACTCGGCTTCAGCTCATCAGACTTTGACCTAGAAAAGTTTTTGGGTCAGGGGCTTTTCTAACAAGCCCCCCTCTCTCTCTCTCTCTCTCTCTCTCTCTCACTCTCTTTTTCTCTCTCACTCTACCCTCACACACTCACACACACTTACAAAAACACACACACTCTTGGACTGGCAGGTAAAGCACAAAGTCAGTTCGAGAGGCATCAAATATTCATGTGTTTGTGTGTGAGGAGCTGGCAGGTGTTTAGGTGTGTGTTCTTCTCCATCTGTGTGTGAGTGTGTGTGTGTGTGTGTGTCACCCTCAGGTGTCAGAATGTGAGGAGCAGCAGAGAGCAGGTCTCCTGTGAAGCATCTCAGACGTGTAGTTTCAGGTGTCAGACTCTGTGTGCAGCGAGACGCCATCTTAATGATGATGTCATACCTGCAGGGGGGCGTGGCTCCAGATGGTTTCCCTTTACTGTTATCTGCATACAGAGTGAGACATACTGAAGCCTCCAAAACAACATTAATCATCCTGTGGATTTTCAAAATAAAAGTCTCTGTGGTGACGTCGGATCGTATTTCACTTCATTACGCCAACAAAACATCAAAATAGGCGGAGCCAGGCCTGAAGTCGACTGGTCAGAGGTTTACAGAGGACCATCAAGACCACATGGAAGCAGCTGGTGTCACTGGTCACAGGTTTTAGATTGAACATTGTTTCCTTCCTGCGGATCATAAAGATTGCTTCCTTCATATCTAATCCTCGTGACTGGATTTCTGATTCAGGATGCTGCTGACTGACTGGCTGATACAGACCCCGTTTACACGAAAACAGTTTTAGGATAAAACGCAAAAGTATTGTTGCGTTTCAGCCTCTTGTTTGTGCAGTTAGTCGTTTCAGCCAACCTAAAACAATTTAAAAAAAAAATTAGAATCAGAATTTTTCTGATATGTTGCAGCCATCGTTACCATGTGCAAACTGGTCAACAACAACAACATTGGTTCAATGGCGGACTGCCGTGTTGTGTTGTGAATCTGCTGACTGCCTTTAACAAAATGAGCATCTGTTGCTCCACTTCTGCACTCAGATAAAACACATTCATAAAACGCCAGATGATCAGCCCACCTCTTCTTCAGCAGAGGGCTACCAAAAGACTCTACAGTTATATTGCCACCTACAGGCCTGGCATGCATACTACAGCGTTTTCCGTCCCCCAGCATTTTGGTGTAAACACGTTTTTTTTTTCTCTGCGTTTTTTGTGTTTATGAGTGAAACACTGTTGAGTAAACGGGGCCTTCGAAGTGATGGACACTAAATTATTAAGATTTTGTCTAAATCATACAAAGTTGGTGGGAACTACTTTTTCTTCCGCCTGGGTAAGCATATCATATGTAAGTGCTGCTCAGTCACAAGCTGTTTATCAGTTCGAAGTTCACAAATTCAAACTTGCATTCTCTGGAAGTTCGGACATGACGAGTTTATTCAAACTTCAGAGGTACAGGAGTCTGCAGAACTATTCTACTACTGGTAAAGCAGCAGACTTTGCTAGCATCCCCTTCTACGTTCCTACACGTCACATACGGTTACATTGCCGGCAGTTTGTTGACGTATAATTTTACCAAACTCATCCAACGTTTCTGGGAATCAAAAAAAATTCTGTCACAAATACGTAGCTCAGCAGAAATGGTTACTTACAGCTGTGTGTCTTCTCCTCCGTGAATTGCATTATGGGATTGTAACTGCGAAAAGTCCGCTCAAGATACGTCCAACAGCAGACTTGGTAAAAGGAGCGGGGCGAGTCCGTAAACAGAGTCACATGTGGAGCTATTCCAGCTCTCAGCAGTATATACTAGAAAAAATCGATTAAAAAAATTACATTTTACTTACAAAATATATTGATTATTATTTACAGTCAGTCTTATTTGCTTTTGTAACTGTTAAATAATTATTTTAAATGTAGTTATTGAAAACTCGTGAAAAGTGTTGTGAAAACATCATTTTTATACATTTTGTACGTTTGTGTCCTCCGTTCGGTCTTTCTCTTGTTGTACTAGCTCGGCTCAACAACAGAAAGACCGAAATAATTTAATTACTCTGATGTCTTGTGTCCTCTATGGAGCATTTACCCTTCTTTTTTTTTAGATTTTCCAGACACACTAGTGGTTTTTTGCAAAACAGATTGAAAATCAGTGGTATGAACTGGCTTTCTGAACTGGGGAAGAAAGCGTTCAGTTTTGCTGCTCCAACAGCGTGGAACTCTCTACAGCCTGAACTGAAGCTCTCAGAGCTCATCTCACTTGGAGCTTTCCGATCCTTGCTAATGGACAAACAGCATGAAACCATTAAGCAGTGCCAGTGTTTCTGAATCCTCTGTCCTTAACTCCGCTTTTCTTATTCACAAAAAAAATGCATTTTAAATTGTTGTTATGTTTTATACTGTTTTTTGAAATTGTAATTACCATGACGTGTGTCGCTGACCTCTTGGCCAGGTCACCCCTGTAAAAGAGATCCTGATCTCAATGTTTTTGTTTTTGTTTTTTTACCTGGTTAAATAAAGGTTTAGGTATTGTCCATCACTATTTATTAGCAGCTGGATAGACTGTATCGGGTCTTTGGAGGAACGCGGTGTGTGTCTCTTCTGTTATATCACTAACAGGCCTGGCATGCATTCTACAGTGTTTTCAGTCCCTCAGCGTTTCCGTGTAAACACAAGTTTTTTTCCCACTGCATTTTTGGGTGAAAACGTTGTCATGCGAAAGGCCTCTCAGATCTTTGGCGTTAAAACTTGTTGTGGACTGAAAGCACTCAGTGAATCCCTAAAAACCAAAGACTGTATGGACATAGTCTCTGCACCGTCACTCGTCTGTTTCTGAAATGGGTTTTTGAAGCAGATCAGATACCTCTGATTGGACGAACTTGCGATCTTGATATCTTCTAAACTGCAGAGTTAGAAAAAAATTCACCCCCCTACAGTTCGTGCTGTTAGTGAAATTAGCGACAGTTTTTATTCCAGGCTGTAAACATG
The DNA here is from genome assembly GCA_030710495.1 of Labroides dimidiatus. Classification (NCBI taxonomy): domain Eukaryota; kingdom Metazoa; phylum Chordata; class Actinopteri; order Labriformes; family Labridae; genus Labroides; species Labroides dimidiatus. Next base: position 2,783,446 of record CM061149.1, on the reverse strand, counting down.
TTCATTTTTTTTGGCTTGGTGTGCTTGTGACTTCTGGTACTTCCAGCCTCAAGCGGACACTGGTGGAACTGCAGATTTTAGCACTTCAGCATCGTCTCATATTTTCAGACCGGAAGTTGCCGCTTGTTAAAAACTCCTTCAGTTCACGGTCACAGAGAGGAAACCAACAAACAACTCCAAGACATCTGAGAGAGAGAGAGAGAGAGAGAGAGAGAGAGAGAGAGAGAGAGAGAGAGAGACTCCCCTCACTCCGCTGTCCCGCCTCTCCTCACACACACTCTCACACACTCTATCACACACACTCCCTCGGTCGCTCAGTGTATCTGCAGCTCAGTGTGAGTGGTTGAGGTGTTGGAGGCAGACCTTCCCCCCTGTAGAGGAGCGGACTTTGAGCCTTCACAGACCGCCTGAGGGGCCACCAGAGCCGGGGAGCAGCGGAGGAGAGGAGCGGTAGAGCCAGCTGCAGGTGACCGAGCGGAAATGGAGGCGCGCGGCGTGTGTGGTTAGAGAGCCCCGCTGGATTACCTCCAGAACGACCCCAGGATTGGACCAGGACCTTCTTCAGCCTCTCTCACCCTGTCGGATTATCCGCTGACCATGAACGTGTCTCCTCCGGACCGCAGGAAAAACATGCGGGAGCTGGCGCTGGAGATCGGGATCCGAGTTCTGCTCTTCGGAGTTTTTGTGTGAGTAAAAACCTGAACCTGTGCTGCTCTTTAGCGTCTGTTGGATCTGATCTGGGTCTGTTAGAGCTGGTCATCAGGTGCAGGTAGATGTGGGAGTGTTTGGACTTCAGGTAGAGTCTGATTTCTGCAGGAATGAGGAGGATTGTCCGCAGATCTGCAGGCTGACGCTGCGTTAACAGGTTGCACGAAACAAGTTAGAAATCCTGGAGACTCGTCGAGAATGAGGGATGACGGGTAATCTGATGGTCTGTGGAGAGGAGATCTAGCTTTAGTCCCGCTCTTCTTCTGTCAGGCGGTGACAGGATGGAGGGAAACCAACTGAGATGATATCTGAGGTTTTTATTCTCCTCATTTATCTGAATCCTGAAGACTCTGTTCATCCCGGAGGCTCTCAGCTCTGTGTGCAGTGTGTTTCAGTGTGTGTTTCAGTGTGTGTTTCAGTGTGTGTTTCAGTGTGTTTGTGTGTGTTACTGATCTCCTGTCGGTGTGATTTGAAGCCTCAGGTGCTGCAGCTTGTATTCCGGTCAAACATCCTCTCCTGTAAACCTCTGTGTACCTGCTCAGGCAGCGTGCAGCACATCCACCTCCTCCTGCCGAGAGCTGAGGGCAGAGAAAGAGCTGCTGCATAAATAAATCTGATAACTGAAGACTGCAGTGATCACCTAGTGTGTGTGCAGCTTACTGTAATTGCAGACTGAGATCTGAAATGTTCTGATCCTGCACATGCACATTTTCAATTTTCTTCATGCACCAAAAATTTAAGGGATGCACCGATCTCATCCTGGTACCTGGAACCTGGAACCTGGAACCTGGTTTCAGGTTGATACAGACTCAGAAAGGATGAATTCGTTGTTCAGATCTGTGCAACTCAAGATAGACAAGCTTGAAGATGCTGAAACATGATCCTCAGTCTCATCCTCATGTTAGAGAAGGTTGAAACGATACCACCATCACACCAGAACCCACCCATACCAAAGACTGATCCTGTTCAGTGTTTAAGGCGTAACTCCAGACCTCCTCTTGCAGTAATTCCTGTATGTGTGTGTGTGTGTGGGATACACACTCTGCATCAGTTTGTCACATAAAAAAAAAAAAACGTTTCACACGGTATCGTCATCCTCATCAGCAGCTATCAGACTGTCAGAGAGTCTGCAGTCACACTCTGATCTCTAGAATGAATGAGTTTATACTAAACACACACACACACACACACACCTCACACACAGGCACTCAGGCGAGGCCAGATTTACTCCCTGATACAGTCACATCACTAAACCTGAACTCAAACCTCCAGCTGAGTTTGCGCTGCAGTTCCCTGAGTGTCCACTAGAGTCTGTCTGCAGCAGTGAGTCGGTCCTCATAGAGCTCCATGTTAAAATAAACTGCAGTTCCCTGAGTGTCCACTGGAGGCTGAGCTCATTTAACTGTTTGTGTGATTAAAGTTGAAGTCTGAGGTGTTGAATCTGTTTCTGTTCACTGAGTGTTTGGAGTAATGAAGAGGTCGTCAGCGGTAATGGTTCTACTGAATCTGCTCTGTGAGTGTGTGTATGTGTGCTTGTGTGTGTGTGTGTGTGTGTGTGTGTGTGTGTGTGTGTGTGTGTGTGTGTGTGTGACCTGCTGAGCAGCAGCTCTGTGTCTCTCTCTGAGATGAGGGGATAATTGGGGCCAGGTGAAGCTGTTGTTTTGCTCTCTGCAGGTGTGATCAGGTGTAAAGGACGGTTTAAACTCCAACCCTCAGCGGCTGAACTCTCGACTGACCCGACTAAACTGACTGAAACCTCTGGAACTCTTTGTACTTTATTTAATGTAGGGCTGCAACTAACGATTACTTTCATGATCAATTAATCTATCGATTATCCTCTTGATTAATCGAGTAGTGCTTTGGTCCATAAAATGTCAGAAAATGTTGGAAATGTTGTTTCTTGGAGTCCAAGATGACATCATCAGATGTCTTGTTTGCAAACCAAAGATAATCAGGACCGTCAGGAGAAAAGCAAAGAAAATATTTACATTTATTATTATTATTTTATTTATTTAAACATTATTTAACCAAGTAAAACCGATTGAGATTAAATCTCTTTTCCAACGGTGACCTGGCCAAGAGGCAGCGTTAAACATCAATGATCAACAAAGAAAACAAACACACATATACAGAACACACTGAGCACAAAGAGTGATCTCATTAAACGTAATGAAGTAAAAGACGGCAGCATTTGATTAAAACAAAGCAAACAAATCAAACACCAGGGCAGGAGCAAACAGAGGATAAAAGTTCAGCAATATTGTGCTTAAAACACGTCAAAGAGACCAGAGAGGTCAGCTTGAGTCTAGTTTGGAGGTCGTTCCAAGACCAAGGGCCAAAATAGGACAGACTCCTACGACAAGCCTCAGTCCGCACTGAGGGGACGATGCAGCGCAGCCAGGTGCTGGATCTGAGGTTGTGGGAGTCTTGAGCAAAGTGCCCGACAAGGGCTTATAAATAAAAACATACCAGAGCCTCATCCTGCGCATAGGTAGTGAGGAGCAGCCCACTAGAGTATACGATGTACAGTGGTGAGTCCTAAAAGCAGAATTTATTTATTTATTTATTGATTTATTTATTTATTTATTTATTTATTTCGGTCACGTCAGCACACTTATAAAACATCACACATTGTCAATAGTTGATCAAATTGTACATGTCCGAAAGGGAAGACGGGAGAAGCAGAGCTTATCTAGTCCCGTCCCCATTTCCTCAATATTTAGTCTCCTCTTTTCCACATATCATCAATTTGAAATGAATCTCAAGGCAGCGTGATAGAGAGGGTCAAGTTTTTTCACAAGACAGTCGGACAAGCAAATTCATACACCGTAATCAAGCTGTGGTAAGAATCGGCTCGCTACCAATCGCTTGCGTGACGGCAAAGAAAAACAGGATTTTAACCTGTAAAGAAAAACAACAATAAACTGAAGTTTTTTTGACAACAAAGAAACATTTATGAAGCTGGTTTTATCTAAAACCATTTAGGAGATCCTCATGTGACGACCTCATCGTTTCAGCAAGTCTTGTGACGATGTCGCGCTGTTTTTGAAAGGGAGCGTTGTTAGAAATGGAAGGCACGCAAGGTCAGATGTTTGTTAATCAAATTTATAAAGTAACATGTCGCTCTAACCTGTTTTAGTCTTTTCTTTATTCGACTCTCTTTGTTTTTCTGCACAGGTTTTCAAATGCAGCTTTAATATCTCGACGTCATGTGTTTTCTTTCCGCAAGGAGAGACTCTGGTATCATGACAGATGTTTCAGTCCTTCCTCTGCAGATCAGTTTTCAGTTCCCAGTCTGAGTCTGTGAAGAATACAAACTAATTGATTTCTCTCTGTCTCATAATTGTGTTGGTGTACCAAAGGAAGCTGACTGGATGAATTCATCCTTCAGTTCGGCTCATTTGAAAGCATCAGAGGCGTCTTTAATCTGAGATCACACAGACGAGATCTGTGGCTGCGTCTGTGTGTGATGAGGATTAAACGCTGCCGGCTCAAACACAACAGAAACACAAACTCTGTGTGTGTGTGTGTGTGTGTGTGTTTCTCCTCCCCACCACTTTCACACATCTCTACTCAAGTCCTCGTCGAATATCTTCTCATTTCTTTCTGAACTCTCTCTCTCTCTCTCTCTCTCCCCGTGTCTCGGGGCCTCGGGAGGAGCAGCGACCTCTCCACAGGCCAGGTGTGTCCCTCCTCAGCTCCACCTGAGCCCTCAGACCGTAACAGCGCTCGGTGTGAGAGTCGCACAGCAGCGAGTCTGGAAACAGAAAGTTCAATCTAAATGGAAATGCCTCTCTGACATTTCATAAAGTGCAGAAAACAAAAAGAGAATCAGGAAAAGATAAAGTTCCTGCTTTTTGCAATTTCCTTTTTTCTCTGTAATCTGAACAACAGCAGCACACGCAAAGATGGAGGATTCATCTCTGACAGATATCACACCTTCGATCAGCAGCAGAGTCAAAGTTTGTGTTTGTTAGTTTGAGAGGATAAATCCTCATTCAACACCAGGAGACGGAGCCGGAAGGACACGGAGATGGAGGATAAGATCTGACAGATTAAACCTGAGGGAGGAAGTGAGCGCGAAGGAGAGACACAGACGGGGACGGATTTATGAGCCAATGTACGACAGAAACAATTAGACTGAAGCAGTATTGACGTTTTCATTCCAGAGATTTACGACTGAAGAGGATGACAGCGTTAGCGCGCACGCGGAGGTGAGGAGAAGAGTTAAATCCCCTCGCCGACATGTGCTCCGGCCTCACAGACCTCCTTTAAAACGGCGCCTGGCTCGGCTCTCACAGGGACGCTTCAGCAGCGCTCTGGGAAACAGCCCAGAGCTCCGGCGGAAAGCTTTGTGAGGACGAGGAAGAGGAGGGTGAGGAAGAATAAGCAGATTGTTCGGCTGGCATGTGAAGGACGAGGATCTCACGCTCTCATCTGGAAACACAGAAACTCTCTCTGTTCATCAGTCCAGACTAAAAACAAAAAACATCATCGGGGATCGTTCTACGGAGAGGTCGCATCTTCAAATAATGATTAAAGATAGGCCTGGGCAAGAAATCGGAAATTTACCGATACCGAAATTTACGAGAATAAACGATGTCATTTTGCCCATATCGGTATATTCGGTGTTAAAAAACAAAGAAAAAGACCCCCTAACCTCACTCCCCTTAACAGCCCATCTAATGGAAAAAGCTCCGACAGCTTTGACTGTAAGATAAAACATATAACTGATACTCAAGCTGAACAGCTCGTCTCATTTTCTGATATTATTTGCCAGAAACACAAGTCGAGCAACTTGATCGGAATCAAGTGTGACTCTCTTTTTGTTTGTTTGTCTACTATATTACCTGCACGGTACACTTCATGCATGAGCACGCGGACATGATCGCCACAGACTGCTCCTCCCGACAGTTACTTTAAACAATACGGGCTGTGTTAGAGGGCTGTGTGGGACCAAAACAACTGACATGAGCCAATCTTCATTGTGCTGATCCTGATGAGACCGCGCTTCACGTAAACAGTTGCTTCATGGTGACGTAGGCGGGTCATGTGTGCCCGAAGTCTGCTTTATGTTCGAGTAGTGTCCGCGGGCCGTAGTGACCAGCGGAGGAGCCGTGCTGCTGGGGGGGGCAATCATGCTTGAGTTCAGCAGGTTGTCATCTGCAAACAGAGGAGTTTCCTTGATGTCAGCTCACATCTCCAGGATGCAGCCGACATTTAAACGGACAATAAGAGTTTGTATTTTCTATACTTTGTGTTTGTAGGAAATTTAATTTATTTTATATTTTTAAAAGTACGTCATTGTCATTTCAAGTAATCTGTGCTCATCAGCTGTTCAATTAATCTTAACTCAAAGTACTTCAATTGTATTTTCTTTATGTATTTTCAGACAGTGTAGTTTTGCAGTCCTTTAAAGTGGCAAAATAACAGCAAAAAATAAGCCTCATCTAACGGCCAAATGCTTTTTTTTTTTTGTTGCGCAGGGGCAGTGGAGTGGTTATCGTCCATTTATCGTCATTGAAGTAAACTGCTCGATATATCGTGATATTGATTTGAGGCCATATTGCCCAGCCCTAATTAAAGATGTAACAAAGAGCATAAACTGCAGTTCCCTGAGTGTCCACTAGAGTCTGTCTCCAGCACTGAGTCAGTCCCCATAGAGCTCCATGTTAAACTGCAGCTCCAGAAATAAAGCGGTGAATTAGCCTCAGCTGAAGGAGGATTTTGATGATAATGGGGCGAGAGTTGTTGATCCAGAGGCCTCAGGTGTGAGACTGTGTGTGCGTGTGTGTGTGTGTGTTGGGAGTTAATCCTGTTAATCTGAAAGGTTTAAACACGCTAAAGCTCTTTGTTTTATTTCACAGTTGAGTCCTAATGGATCCTCCTCTGGGTCAGACCTCCAGCTAACAGGCAGGCTGCTGATACAGACACTCAACATCTACATTTCAGTGTAAACATGTCTCAGTGTTCAGTTTCTTTCTTATTATAAAAAAGAAAAACAGACGATGACCTTCAGGAGTGTTCAGCTATCGATCTTTGAGCCAAGCAGCTCAGAGATATCTATCATCGTGGCTCCTGCTTTGTAGAAATCCTCTTGATTCCTCTCTGAGCTCTCAAAGGAGCAGGTCTGAAGGTTTGCTCAGGTGTGTCCAATTAAAGGAGACAAAGGAGAGTTCATTTAAAGGGTTCAAGTAAAGAGAGGGAGAAGAAAAGATGGAGGATTAGAGTTAAAAAGACACCGAACAGATTAAAAGGACTGTGTGGACTGTTTGAAGTGGATCACAGCAGCACCTTTTGGCTTGATGACATGACTCTTAAGGCGTGTTTGATGGAAATGAATGGAGATCAGGTCTTTTTACTCTACTTTGTACACGTCTACAACGTGACGAGGTGAGGTATTTATCAACAGTTACACAGCGCTGCTGTTTGAAACATGAAAACATCCTTATGTCCTGCTCATCTACCAATCAGAGCTAATGTAACCTCTCTCTTCATTTTATTGACAGACTCTCAACATCATTACAAACAGCTTAGCCTGTGTTTTAGCCTTTAGCTTGTGTTTTAGCCTTTAGCTTGTGTTTCAGCCTTTAGCTTGTGTTTCAGCCTTTAGCTCGTGTTTTAGCTTGTGTTTTAGCCTTTGGCTCATGATTTAGCCTTTAGCTTGTGTTTCAGCCTTTAGCTCGTGTTTTAGCTTGTGTTTTAGCCTTTGGCTCATGATTTAGCCTTTAGCTTGTGTTTCAGCCTTTAGCTCGTGTTTTAGCTTGTGTTTTAGCCTTTAGCTTGTGTTTTAGCCTTTAGCTCATGGTTTAGCCTTTAGCCCGTGCTCTATCTCTCTCCTGTTTATCTTTCTTCTTCTCTTCTGTCCTTTTTCTGTCTGTCAGTTCAGCTCCAGTCTCCACCATCACTACTAAATTAATCACAGAAATCATTTTCAGCAGAGAAAAACACAGATCTCTTTTCTCACTGCTAAACTTCATCAGCCGGCGTGGTGTTGTCATAGAGACTTCAACGTGCCGTAAACCAAATCCTGTCCAACCTGATCAGGAAGCTAAGAAATATCATTTAGAAATAATCTACATTGGTGCTGATAATCTCATTTGAAGTTGTGGATTACAACTTGTTACTATTACTATATGGACCTGTCTGTAAATTTGAGACACTACTCTTTGCGTTCCTGGGTTTCTAATTCTCTCAGGTGTTTCATTTTAACCTTCATTTTTCTCAGATTGAGATTAAATCCCTTGTGATGAACTCCTGAAAGGTGCCGTTGTAACACCCTGAATGAACAAAAGAAAAAACACATTGTTGCTGGCTTTCATCCTAAAGTGTAATGAGAAGACGCTCGTAACTAGCTCCCCCTACTGACGACAACAGGAAGTGCTCGACATCAACAAAACCAATCGTTCACTGAGATAAATCTATCGTGTTGACATATCAGAATGAATAACATTAAACACATTGTAAATATAATTTTAGAGTTTTAAATGTATATGAACTCTTTTCTAACATGTTAATCTCAACTCTAGATTATTAGCCTTGTTCAAAATCTTTAAAACTAAATTTTTAATTTTACATCCATCGCACTATCCATCCATAAAATGGTCATTTTTATCACTGAATAATGTTGGAAGTAGACGGGGTCCTGTGTAAAGATAAATGTTTTTCTCTTTTTTTTTTGTCTTATAAACTTTTATCCTACTGTAAAGGGGGTGTTGTGGGGTTTTTCCAGTCTTTATTCTGTCCCTCTGGGGCCCCCGTAGTATCTTTACATCATTTACAGCTTAAATAAATCTTTGTTTTTCTCCCTCTGGTGTTTTTGAAAACTCTCATTTCAGCCTCTGTCTTTAACCCTTTGTTTTAACTGCTGTCTCTTTAAGGCTCCCCATTCCACAAACCCCCTTCACTCTGATTGGCCAGCCCACTGGAAGCAGACCTTTGTGTTTGAGGCCCTCCCCACCAATGTGCCATGAAACCAGTTAAGACATCCTTATGTGATGACCTCATCATTTCAGCGGGTCTTGTGTAGATCTGGTGCCATTTTTAGATCAGTGTTTGGATCAGTTTACAGACAGATTCAGGGATTTCTACAACAAATCAATAATTACAGGTTTGAAAATCTGCACGTTTAGTCTTAAAATCCAGCTTTGATACTTGATACATCCGTGTTTCTGAGAAGGTATTTTTTAGACGATGGGGGATGGAGGAGGCGATCTGTGAGTCTGAGCTCTGCAGGGGCTGAACCTGAAATAACTGAATCAGCTGACTGTCTCAGAGCGGCGAGGGATTCCCCGACAGCTCCATCTGTCAGCGCCGACACGTTTCATTTTCTACAATCACTCCATCATCTCATTACATCTCTCTGCCCTGAGGCCGTCCCTCTCTCCATCCATCAGCTCTCTCTCTGTCTCTCTCTGTGTCCTCTGAAACTGTCCTCTCTGAGTCTCTGCAGGTGTTTGCAGAGATAACTCTCGAGTCACAGATTCATCAAACTGAGCAGACGTCGCTGCTGTCACCTCGACGAATAAGAAAACTCAACATTTATTTATCGCAGTATCTCTGTTTAAACATCACAAGTAAAAGAGAATACATGACATATGACACATGACATACATGTGACAATTACTCAGGATCAAACGTTGTTTCAGAGCTGAAAAGCATCCGAACCAAAGCTCCATCAGATTCAATCTGCTTCTCAGCTCAGTCATGAGTCATATTCACTTTGTGGAAATATGTTTTCCAAGCTTGTTTGGCCGTCGCCCAAGCTACGTTTTTCATGATGCACTTTTCACTGTTGGTTAAACGGCGCTGGTCATGCAGCTGTTGAATTTAGTTGGGGATGCCATCCTCACAGGGATGGCCCTGGGAGCTTTTAAAGTTTTAATTTTGGTGTTCCTTGTGGTGGTTTTTACGTTGTTTTTCCCGACCTTCTGTCTGCTATGGAGTGTGCTCGTTTCTGTGTGCAATGTGGCGGAACTTTGTTGTGCACGATACAGAGAGCAGAGGAGCCTGAACGCACGACTGTATAGACAGAATTGACATCCTGTCATGTAAATCAGATAAATGGAGTCCAGCTGTTGATCTGTATAATAACCTGATATTGATTCTTACTTCTCCTCTGGTTAATGTGGCCTGTATGCAGCAGAGACTGTGACGCCTGTGATAATATGCTCCTCTTAATGTGCCTGTAGGGAACTCTGTGTTTGTGTGGGAGTTCATCTCATCTCCACACACTGGAAGGGTACGTGTGTGTCCCTGCAGGTTAACACAAACTGATCTTAATGACCTCCTTGACGCTGTGTGGCCCCTGCTCCTTTGGTTTGTCTCCATCAGCGGTCGCTCCTCGTGCATGCAGGCAGAGAGAGTCACATGCTCGGTCAGCTGTCTGCTGCTCCTTTACTTCAGTTTGAAGACAGAATCAGGTCAACATGACGGCAATCAGAGCAGACACTTTGCATCAGTCTGAAGAAAACAAAACATCTGTCTTAAGATTTAAGTTTCTCTGGCGTCACTGCTCTGCAGAACTTGCGTCAGTGAGAGATTGAGGATGTTATTGAAACCTTGTTTAAAGAGTTTTTAACCAGCTGATGAATCCTGGTGGTTTAATGAGAGCTGTAAAAGATACAAAAAGAGAGCATCAGGAGGAAGACTGATTGTTTCTGTAGGTCCTGTTGGCTTCCTCAGATCTGACAGAGGAAGAGCACAGAGAGCAAGATGATCAACAGTCTGAAGACAGCAGGAGGGCTTTATGTTTGTGCTTTAAATGTATGAAAAGTGTTTATAATAGGGCTGCAACTAACGATAATTTTCATAATCGATTAATCGGGCGATTATTTAAACGATAAATCGATTAATTGGATAATGACACATTTTTGCGATTTCCTTTACAATTTAGCTTAAAGTTGTTTTATGCATTTTCTAAACAGTAATAAAGACAATAAAAAGCATTCTTCCTTCAGTAATAATATTTTAAAGCCTTTTTCTTTCTTGAAAGTAGTGATGAATCTACCAATATAATTATTAATTTTTTCTTAAATTTAGCATGAAGTTGATTTAATCATGTGGCAAATGATAATAAACACAAGAAAGATGGGTACAATCAAAAATACATCTTTTATTGAACATACTGCGGATTCGTACAAAAATTAAATAAAAATGTCCGATCTAAAACCAATTAGGCACAGTGCTCGGTCAGCAGACATAAATCCATAAATAAATAAACCTTTGAACCATTTTTTAGGGACAGGCAAATAAATGATAAATTAAAATCAAGTAAACATTTGCCAAGATGTGCCTCTGTGGCACGGCTGGTCCAAGCATCGCACGTCAGTGTGAGGGAGCTGTTGACCTCTTTTAGGATGTCCTTTACGTTTAAACACAAAAGTTGATTTTTGTAAATATTTAAAGTGCAAAAACAAACTACATGTCAACAGAAACTATTCGACAGTTTTAATAGTTTTTCAACAGTCTGGCATAACGCTCAAGCTCTCTTTTATAGCGAAAATATGCTTATAAAATGTACAATGTATGTCATAAAAACCGTATTGGCTTGAATATGACTTGAATCTTACCGAGGCGAGTCAGACTCCGTTTCGTTCAACTGCCCGACGTGCTTTCTCTTTAAGTGTTCGAGCATCACCGAGGTGCTGCCATGATACGCAAGTTCTGCTTTGCAAACCTTGACAGTCGTCTTTTTATTGGCTGTATTCAGGCTAAAATGCTCCCAAACTTTAGAAGTTTTGGTACGTGTACCTGATGTTGATGCCGCCATTCCCGTATATTACCGCTCGGCGACAGAGACGCTATTGCGCATGAGCGACTCTCGGCAGAGATTATAATCAGGTGAGATGCCTCACTCTGTTGGAAAAACGCGTCTGGCGACAATAGTCGACAGTGGAATTCATTGTTGACTATTTCTATTATCGATTTTTGTCGACAACGTCGAATAATCGTTGCAGCCCTGGTTTATAAATAAAGATTGATTCGATTTGATGTTACCACGCACTCAGCAGAGAGACGCTGCTTTCTCTGCAAATGTAGACTCACTGGAAGTCCCTACAGGAGCTTAACATTTCCACGTACAATAATCCTGACGATGAAGCACAGATTTTGGCTCATGAGTCCATAGCACCATCTTCCCGTCTTCAGTCGTCCATTGCTGGTGTTTGATGGTACAGTCCAGCCTCTTCTTCTTCCTCTGACTCTGTGTCAGTGATGGAGGTCTTTCTTTCTGCACTTCGACCTGTCAAAGCTGCGTCTCAAAGTCTTCTTCACAGTAACTGAAACGGAGACTTTGACACTACGACCTCTTTGAAGCTGTGGAGCTTGAAACTGTTGTCCTGTGAGCGCCACACAAGCTGCTGACTCTCAGAAACTGGTCTTCTGATTCTGGTTTGGCTTTGAGTGCCAGACCTCTTCCTGTCAGAGAGTCCAGTCACAGTTTCTGAGTGTCTTTGGATGCTGAAGGAAGCTCACTGTCCTCACCTTGACCTGCTTCAACTTAATTTCTCTGAAGGAAACACTGATTTCTGTAAATGTCCTGATGCTTTGTGTCTCCTTCATTATGAACTGTCTGGGGGTTTGAATAAAAACTAAACTGTTCTTAAACATTTTACCGGTTGAGTCTGATGTATGCAGAGAGCAGTGGTCTTAACGTGGTACCCTGAGGAACACCTGTAACACAAAAAGCTCAGGTAGATGCTTATTTAAGCTGAATTTCAAAATAAAAGTCAAAATTTAATGAGTTTGGGGGAAATAATCTTAAATGTTTTGAGAAATCAGATTTTTTATGTCAGATTTTTTCCGTTGTCGGTCTTTTAGTCGGTAAAGGTGTGGAAACACACAGTGTGGAGGTGACAGACAGAAACATCCTCTCTCTCTCTGTCTCTCTCTCTCTCTCTTGCTCTCTCTGATCTGCCTGCTCACACACCGTCTCCGTCTCTTCCTCCTCCATTAACTCGTCCTCTGGTTCCTCCTCTGATCCGCTCCATTACAGTCTCCATTATCGTCTCCGAGCAGAGACGGACAAGCGGCAGAGAGATGTGAGAGAGCCTCCCCCTCACACACACACACACACAAATGTACAGACTCACACCTTGATGACTCCCTCTGTGGTCTCTTACACTCTCTGCAGACTGAAGTCTTCAGGGGAATCTGTCCTGAGTCTTCGGAGGACAGGTGAGCTGAGGTCAGACCACGCTCAGTGGTTTGGGTTGGGCAACAAAAGAGTCCACTCCAACAAAGAAACTCATCCAGTCTCAACTCCTGCAGGTGTGTCTCTGTTGACTCGTTTCCTGTCAGGGTTGGACTCTGCCAGGGCTTCATGGACAGGATTTCTAGGTACAGCCAAATGGAGGGAGTCAGATTTGGGGGTCTTAGGATCCCATCTCTGCTCTTTGCAGATGATGTGGTCCTCGTACTCGCACTTGAAGCACCTGGGATGAAGATCAGCACCTCTAAGTCTGAGGCCATGGACTGCCCACTCCGGGTCAGGAGGTAGTCTCTGCCCCAATCAGAGAAGTTTAAGTATCTCGGGGTCTTGTTCACGAGTGAGGAGAGAACCGAGTGAAAGATTGAGAGACGGGTTTTGGCAGCGGCAGTGATTCGGATGCTACACCGGTCCGTTGTGGTGAAGAAGAAGCTGAGCAGTGACATGACAATTTACAAGAAGCAGATCGAGCGGGACAGGAAGTTGTGCACAGAAATCACCTCCCAGTGACTTTCAAAATCAAACAGTGTGTGATCAATCCAGATGGTTTTTATCTTGACTATAAAAAAAACAACATTATGAGCAGAGCCGGACCAGGAGTCAACAGGTTTGAGGTTTAACAGCCCAACATGAACCAGGGGAGTACTAAACTGATGAATGAGAGAGCACACAGTCAACACGCAGCAGAGATGGATCCTCTGATTTCCTTCCTGTCTTAACTTTCAAAATAAAACACCATAAATTGACTCCAGTCTTTTTGTTAGATCGGAAATACTGACTGAGGATGATTGTAACTGTTGTTAATGGCTATCCGAAGATAACAGCACGACAGAGTAGAACGGTATGAATATTAAACACATTTTAACCTGCAGGAAACAACACTTACAGGTGGACAGCATACTCAGCAGAGGTTAGAGTTCAAACATCACAGGATCATCTCCACATGAGCAGAAAATCAACCCCAGACTGACTCTGCAGGCGGCTGTTTGTGTGTTGATCTCTCTGCATCAAGTCCAGCTGCTTCTTCACGTTCACTTCGCTGTGTGACGGAGAATAGGGATGAGATAATGGTGTCGAGAACACCATTATCTGTATCTGTATCTGTTTACCCATCCATATTATCTGTATCCATATCTGTACTCGTAGGGGGCGGGGCCTAAACCAGAGGTGGGCGTGTTTTGTCCTAAAATGGGCGGGACTTAAATCTGAACATTATGTACAACTGGTAAAATGTGTATGTAGTGGTTTATTTATGATCTGTGTAAATTTAATAGGTGATTTGTGCAAACATTTAGTGGCAAAAAAATAAAAAATATGCCTCGTTGTTCACTGTATTTTCAAAAACACTGTGCTCAGAATGGGCAAAGCTTTCCAACTAACTTTCTCACCAGCCAAACTAAAATCATGCAGCCAGTTAAAAAAAAAAAAAGGCCGGCGTGGAGAAACTAGGGAGACACGCGACACAAGGAGTTTACAGCTTCAAGCCTTCAAGTGCGTTGAGTGTACGTTGCAAAACAGTTAATCAAGTAACTTTAAATACAAAAAAAGAACTAAAGAGATGCGAGACAACGAAAACCTTAAAAAAAACGGTCCTGAATTGAAGCAAGAGGCACTGACCAGCGCGACACGAGCCGTTTTCAGCCCTGTCTTGTCACATGCATCGTGTATGACAGGAAATAAGTTGAAGAAGTAACTTTAAATACCAAACAAACCTCAATAGAGACGAGCAGAAGAAAACTGAGTGAGTAGTACAGAGATTAGAGCAACGTAAACTACAGTCAACTCAAGCAAGCAAGAGAAGTAGTCGCTGTCACTCGCTGCCTGTCTGTGTGTGTGTGTGAAAGAGGAGAGCAGGCACCTCCTCGCTGCAGCATGTGGGTGCAGGGAGGGGGTGTGCTGTGTGTGACTGGCCAATCACAGAGCAGGAAGAGTGAGGACACCCAATGAGGATTCTTTTAGCACGGATACGAATAATCCTAAAAAAAACTCGTGTTGTGCTCGGACTCGGCAAAAATGCATTATCCGTAACGAATACTCGTTTGAAACGAATATCCGGCTCATCCCTAACGGAGAATAAGTGTTACGCTGACGGAGTGTGTCGCACATGCTCACTGTGCTTCAGAAACTAACTCTCAAACTCCTCCGAAAAGGACAGATGCGCCGACATCAGAGCTCATCTGAGAGATTAAAACAGACACGGAGCAGGACGAGACGCAGAGACATCCAAACTACAGCCGAGGAACATCTCAGCAGCCCCGAGGCAGAGAGAGAGAGAGAGAGAGAGAGAGAGAGACAGAGATGTGACATTAGAGATTATACTGACCAAAAAATGTTTGCATGTGTGTGTGGGCTGTTTGTGTGTCTGTGTCTGCGTCTGCAAACGAAGTTAAAAGAGTGTGTGCATCTGTGAGGCTGTTTGTGTGTGTGTGTGTGTGTGGGGGGGGGGGGGGGGGGGTACTTTGAGGCTGGAATCTGTCGCTGCTGTCTGTGGATTTTGACATTTGCTGGATGAACACTGAGCATGAAAACCTTGATAAATGTCAGCGCCATGTCCTGGATCTTATCTGTGTCCAACGTTAGAGAGAGAGAGAGAGAGAGAGAGCGAGAGAGAGAGAGAGAGACATCTGTGTCCAACATCAGAGACAGAGAGAGAGGTCTGTGTCCTCTCTACATCCCTCAGATTTCACTTTCACAACCAGGATGTGACAAAAAGTACAAAGGACCAGTTGGGTTTTCATGTGTTCAGAGGAAGTAGAGCTTCCTGCAGAGACCGGTTATAGTCCAGGATCTGAAGCGTCCTCCTACAGCCTAAATGTCCGTAAATCCAGTTAGAGGAGAAAAAAAAAGAAGAAGAAACCTGAGGTAGGTTCAGAGATGTGGGACAAAGGTGTTCCCCGTCTCATATCCGGGGCTTTGAACTGGTTCCTGGAACAAAAATCGAAAACCAGAAACTTTTGAATTTGAAATGTTTGGGAGCAGCTGGTTAAAACTGGTATTTCTTTTTTTTTTTGGCCTTGAAATATCCGTCATCAGTGTTGCCAGATTTCACAATTAGAAACAAATCAGGAAATGAGGGTGTGGACGGGTCCTGGAAAAGGACAAACTGTGTGTGCAGTGTGATGATGAGAGTAAAAGTAAACTAGCAAAACAACAAGAACTCGACTGTTGTAAAAATGTTCTTGTGCCTCCTTCACATTAAGCTCCCTGACCGACACATGTTCTTCATGTCCGTAAAGAGTTTAATTCAAATAACTTTTCCTTCAATATTCTGTTTTATGTTTGACACCTTTGAGTAGTTTGTTAAAGATCTTTCGCTGAAACATTTACGAAGCCGGGAACCTTTTGGTTTGGCTGCTCTTCAAAAATAATACTCTGATCATTTTAGACTTTGATAGTGAAGACGTAAACATCAGTTTTTCTCAGCTCACTCCCTCTCTTCAGAGTAAAGGCCCTTGTTTTTAATGACATGGATGATCATGACTTGTGAATATTGTCTGCAGGGAGATAGGTCACCGATGGGTTCTCCACGATGGGGAGCACTGCATGGCCATAAATACTTCAGAAGTTGTTTGACTTCTACCTGGGGGAGAGTTGAGTCCCGTCTTTCACTGTAACCCAGTCTAGGGGGCATGAATTATGTGAGCCCACTCTTAAATAAATCGCATTTATTTTTGCTTATTTGTATTTACTGATGATAATAGAGGATTACAGGCTAAAGCTTTAAATAATAACAATAACTTTGCCCAATTGTGCAGCAGTAGTTGGAACAAATAAATAAACGTTGGATGTTTTGGAACGCAGATAGCCTAGTGGTCTAGGTCGAGCTCCATGTGGCATAAAGCCCTTGAGCAAGCTGCCAGGGTTTACGTCTGGCCTGTGGTGGTCACTCTCCTCTCTCACCCTGTTTCCTCCTCTATCCAATGTCTTGTCCTCTCACAGTAAAGGCACAAAACGCCTGAAAAAATAGCTTAAAAAAATTGTTGGATGTTTAAATAGATGTTTCCTGCAAGTACTGTTGTGAAAATCAGTGTTAATAATGGTGGGGAATAATAAACACTGACGTCTGAACAGTCTCTTCACATAGTATTATTACTACTACTACTACTACTACAACTAATACTACTACTACTACTAGGTCAACAGACTTAATAAACTGGTGAAGAAGGCCCGTTCTGTTGTGGGTCTTCAACTGGTCAACTGGACACTCTGGAGACGGTGGCAGAGAGAAGGATTATGGACAGAATCAGGGCTATCATTAACAACCCCTCTCACCCTCTGCACGACAAGCTGTGGGACATGGGAAGCTCATTCAGCCAGCGCATGATCCCACCCAGAAGCAGAACGGAGCGCTTCAGGCGTTCCTTTGTGCCCACCGCCATCAGACTCTTAAACAGCAGTGGAGGCCACAGTACATCAGTGCGCTGACCTCCTCGGAACTAATTGATACTTATAGCAATATCACAATATTACACTGTTCTGCACTTTAATATTTAATATATATATAATTTTTTTTACAACAACCAACATTACTCTGTTGCACTGTAATTACTGTATATTAATCTATTACCCTTTTTATCCTTAACACTCACTTTAATATTGTATAATATATCACTGTCATTTTTTTCCTTCTCTGCACTGCACTGCATAACAAAGTTGCCTGAATGACATTACTCGACACTGTAAATAGCTCATACTGTTGCTGCTACTGGATGGACATTGTTTCTCATTTTTGTTTTGTTTATTATACGTCACCCTTGCTTTGTCTTAATATATGTATTTGACCCCAATGCATGATACTACCCTTGTTCTTTGCCTTGTACTGCTGCAATACCTGAATTTCCCCTCTGGGCATCAATAAAGGATTATCTTATCTTATCTTACTACTACTACTAATTCTATTATTATTATTATTATTATTATTAAATAATGATCACTGCAATTTTGTTATTCAGGAAGTTTAAATCAAACAAGTAGCCCTTCGTACTTCTCATTTCTCTTGAAGCAGCCCTCAGTCTTAAAGGTTTGTGACCCCTGCTCTAAACATTCTCCCGAGAAGACCTTCAAATAGAGCTGAACGTCACAGCATTCAAGCTGATACCGTAATCAGAAATGGACAATACTCAAGGCCGCAATATCGGAACCAGAAATAAAAAGGTTTTATCTGGACACCCCGAGGAATGCGCTGTGATTCGTTGAAATTCACTTAGACTGCACGGTCCGAAATGACGTCTGCGTCACATCAGGATCTTAAAGGGATGAACGTGTAATTGTTGCATCCGGTCTAAATGGTTTGAGGTCCCAAAGTTAGACCAGTTAAGAGCCTTTGATGCAGAAAAATTCTCATTCCGTTTTTTTTAATTCTTACATTTATCTCCTCTCTTCAGTCGTATCGTGGTAAACAAGCGCTTCATATTCTGCAAACAGTTTAAAGAAATGTTTGAGCTGTAAACAGAGTCGGCGTCTGCTCCTCTGAAGTTGTTCTTCTTTCAAAGTCTGAGTCTTTGCCGGGACGTCGTTCAGGAAGGTGAACAAACTGAACCCTGAACGGCTCCATTATCAGGAGTTAACACACACGCTGCTGCCAGTAAAACCCTTCACACCATCCTCATCCTCATCTGTCTTCCTCAGAGCTGGATCACATTTATTCAGGCTTCTGTGTCAGACTGAGAGTCTGGGAGCAGAAATGTCAGCGCCCTCAGTGTGTGTGGTTACAGTCGGGGTCTCAGCGTGCTGTGAATACACAGCAGGGGGGGCCTGTCAACCAGGACGCTGAGGATGGAGGGAGAGGAGGAGAGAGGAAGGATGCTGAGTGACAGCAGCTCCGACTTCCCTGGAGATCAGGCTGCTGGAGTCAGCTGACGGAGGAGACAGAGAAAACAGCATCCTTCAACTGTCACCCAAACTCTGAGAGGAAGAACACGAGGTCAGGTTCCAGCACCATCACACTCTTCATACAAACTAATGAAAGACAAGAAGCTAAATGAAGGCTGGACGGTCAGGCTGCAGGTGTCCCTTTGAGATCCAAGCTCTAGAGTCAGTTTGGAAAGGTCAGAGGACTGGATGAGGACATGTTTCAGCAGACTGAAGCTGGCAGGACAGGAACACACAGAGGGACGGGGACAGGATGGGTATTCAAGCATGCACGACATGGTTCATGGTGTATCAGTCTGCAGCCTGCAGCAAAACAAACACAGGCCGATGCACTCAGATGATTGGGCAGCAGCTTCTAACTGTCCTCGGGTTCTGAGCTGATATTCAGGAAACCTGCAGAGAAAAAAACACAGTCTCTATTAGATGGTTGGAGACGTCTCGACACATTTACGTAGGTCTCGAACCGAGCAGAGGGAGAGGAAAACCTTCAGTTGGGCTGAGGAGGTTGAGCTAAAGGAGCTAATCCAATTAGCTTCTGAGAGCTCTCAGAGTATCTGAGAAACTCACGGCGTCTTTTTCTCGTCCAAACCTCGAAACAGTTCCCGTTAGGACGCTCGCAGAGGAAGGAGACGCAGATTTCACAGCAGACTGTTCGTAAAGCGTTCATAAAGAAATCGATCTTTCAATAAGTGCTTTCAAAACGTCAGCTGCAGGGAGTCTGACTGCTTCAGATAAACAGACTTCATCCTGAACCGCTGCCAACACTAAACACGCTTCATATTCAGAGTGCTGAAGGGTTTTATCAACATTTACAACTCCAATTCTGGTGAAGTTGAGACGTGTAAAACTTAAATAAAACAATCTTTGTTTTTTTTTTCAAATATTGAATCATTTTGAATTTGATGTCTGCAACACGTTCCTAAAAAGCTGGTTCAGGCTCATGTTTCCACTGTGTTCCATCACCTTTCCTTTTAACAACACTCAATAAGTGTTTGTGAACTGAGGACACTAATTGTTGAAGCTTTGGAGGTGGAATTCTTTACCATTCTTGATTGATGAACAACTTCAGTTGATCAACAGTCCGGGATCTCTGTTGTCATATTTTGTGCTTCATAATGTTCCATACATTTTCAATGGGAGACAGGTCTGGACTGCAGGCAGGTCAGACTAGTACCCACACTCTTTTACTACGAAGCCACGCTGTTGTAACAGGTGCAGAATGTGTCTTGTCATTGTCTTGCTGAAATAAGCAGGGACGTCCCTGAAAAAGACGTGGCTTGGATGGCAGCATATGTTGCTCCAAAACCTGTATGTACCTTTCAGCATTAATGGAGCCTTCACAGATGGTCCAGTTGGCCATGCCATGGGCACTAACACCCCCCCATACCATCACAGATGCTGGCTTTGAGACTTTGACCTGAGAACAATCCAGATTGTCCTTTTTCTCTTTGGCCTGGAGGACACCACGTCCATGATTTCCAAAAACAGTTTGAAATGTGGACTCGTCAGACCACAGCACACTTTTCCACTTTGCGTCAGTCCATCTCAGATGAGCTCGGGTCCAGAGAAGCCGGCGGTGTTTCTGGGTGTTGTTGATATATGTCTTTGTCTTTGCATGGTAGAGTTTGAACTGTCACTTGTAGATGTAGTGATGAACTGTGTTAACTGACAATGGTTTTCTGAAGTCTTCCTGAGCCCACGTGGTAATATCCTTTTCACAATGATGTTGGTTTTTAATGCAGTGCTGCCTGAGGGGTCAAAGGTCACGGGCATTCAATGTTGGTTTTCAGCCTTGCTGCTTACGTGCAGAGATTTATCCAGATTCTCTGAATCTTTTGATGATATTATGGACTGTAGATGATCAAATCCACTGTTGTCAAATGAACTGTTGGACTATTTGCTCACGCAGTTGTTCACAAAGTGGTGAACCTAGCCCCATCCTTGCTTGTGAATGACTGAGCCTTTCAGGGATGCTCCTTTTATACCCAATCATAACACTACAATGCTACAATTCTACAATTTCATTTAGCAGACGCTTTTTTCCAAAGCGACGTACAAACCACACACACCACTGAACAACAGTGGGAGCAATTTGGGGTTCAGTGTCTTGCTCAAGGACACTTCGACATGTGACTGCAGGAGCTGGGAATCGAACCCTCGACCTTCCGATTAAGAGACGACAACTCTACCACTGACCACAGTCACCCCCCACTCACCTGTTTCCAATGAACCTGTTCACCTGTGGAATGTTCCAAACAGGCGTTTTTGGAGCATTCCTCAACTTTCCCAGTCTGTTGTTGACCCTGTCCCAGCTTTTTAGGAACGTGTTGCAGACATCAAATTCAAAATGAGGGAATATTTGAAAACAAACAATAAAGTTTATTGGTTTGAAGAATAAATATCTTGTCTTTGTGGTATATTCAGTTGAATATAGGTTAAACAAGATTAGCAAATCATTGTTTTCTGTTTTTATTTACATTTAACATGACGTCCCAACTTCATTGGAATTTGGATTGCAAATGAAATTTAGAGCAATAAATTTAAATTACTGATGCAAAAATCCACTGTTCACAAATGCAGACTCATACATCCATCTCCTAATGATAATACTACCAAAGCTACGAGCAGAAGTCAAACTTTATATTCTGACTTTAAAACTCGTGGAAACATCAATCAAAGACCTGCAGACTTTATGGGATCGTGTCCTTTACTGCGTCTGTCATTAGGAGATAATGAGCTCTGGTTGTTCATAACTTTGTCTGTAGATCTCTCTTCTGGCATCAAACCATAATTATATTATCCCTGTGTGTTCTTCTGTTTGGGAGGCTTTCAGAGTTTGGATATAATGAAGATATATTTATCCGGAGCAGATGTATGACTTCATTTGTTGCCGTTCAGCAGAATGGATCCATCTGTTCGCACAGATCTTTAAAGTCGGGATAATGAACTGATTTGTTTCTCCTCATGAGACATGTTCCTCTTTTTGCTTGGAGCTTAGATCCATCAGAATTTAAACCTCTCAACACAACTTCAGCTACCACCTGTATGCTCCACTAATGACACCCGGTTCCTGGATCTTCATTTATCTGGATTCTGGATTCTGTCTTAAGACAGGGATGTGCCGGAGGCTGGAAGTCCCAGTGTGGACGGGAGTTTGATGTATGTGGGGATGGTTTTTGGATGTTTTGTTTCCGGCTCTATGACAGGTGCTAAATCACAGCATACATCCAGCAAATGTACCTTTGGAACCGAGACGCAACTCTGTGCTCCCAGTAAACAGATCCAAGCTGTTTTGGGCTTTTGAAAACGGCTTCGACTGGCTTTAGACGGCTTTGTCTCCTTTCAAGAGTCAACAAATCCATCTTCAGTGAAATAAAACACCATCAAAACCAGCCCAGGCTGAATCTCCTCCATGCTAACAGGCTAACTGCAGTGCTACACAGCTTGTCTGTCTCCTATGGTGTCATTTTCACTGAAAGGCCTCAGATTACTGCCCTCTGCTGGTCTGGTGCTCTTTTGCACAACCTACCCAGGTCTTTGGCCTCACAGTCAGGCAAATAATGGGCCACAGGAACCATTTGGTTTTGGGAAATGTTTTAACAGGAATTTAAGGTTCCTGGTCCCTCTGGTCCAAAAACAGCTGAATAAAGACTCCTCTGAGTTTCATTCTGGACCAGAATGATCCTGAAGGGTGGACCTCTCAGCCTTCATTGGTCTCACATTTGTTAATCATCAGGCCAAAACACAGCTGTTATTTTTATTAATGGAGTACATACTCATGTTGAGTTTGCTAAACTCACACTCACATTCCACCACTGGGGTCCTGTGTGTAAGGTCAGAACTGTTATATTTACACACACTTCAAAATAAAAGCTGATACACCCCTTGCTTTGATAAATGAGGACCCTCAAAGCTCCTTTGATTCTGAATTTGCAGCTGTTCATGAAATTAGAACACTTTTAAATGTTAGCTTAGTAAACCTGAGCTTTTATTCATGAGCTGTGTTGACTGAGAAGAAGCCAAGGACTCCAACCGTCTCCTGATCTCCTGCTGTTTCTAAATCTCTTCTTTGTTTGTCTTGTTTTTCAGTGAAGTTTAATTCCTCCAGTTTTATTTTTCTGGATGTGAGATTTTATGTCTTGTTGTTTTTGAAACTGTCGTTCCTAAAAGGAGCAGTCGCCTCTGAGTTTCTACGATCAGCAGCTTCATAATCTCATATTATCTGTGAGGCAGCTTTCAGCGCTCTGGTTCATTAATCCACGTTGTAAAACAGCATAATTAAATCAAAGCTCTCTTTAGTCTGTCATCTCTCTGCTCTGCTTCAGTGAATCACAGATACTCTGTCGTCTCGTACTGTGTGGGGCTACATCTTGAGCTGAGTTTGTCCCCTCTTCAGAGATCCAGGTGGGTTGTGAATCACCTGCTGTGACTCTAACACCATCACACTCTGCTCTTCAGTTTGAACACACTGACAGAACGTTTCACAGGTGAAGAGACGATTTTCACAAAGAGTATCTGTTAAAATAAAACTCAGTCTGACCCACTTCAAGGGGTTACGGGTCCACTTCAGATCCAGAGAACTCATCTTCCTGTCTCTTTAACACTTTCCCCTGTCAGCTCACCTGTCCCTGGCTCTAATCAGCCCAGCAGCTTCATTAGCTTCACCTGCCTTCTCTCCTCTCGTCAGCTCTAATCAGAGCCGTTCCACTGTTTCTGTCCTGAACCCACGCTTTATTCAGCCTTCTCTACTTCTCCCTGTGTGAGGTTTGGTTTTCAGTCCTGGATCTGTGCACCAGTGTGTCCGACACATTGGATAAGAAAGCTAACGAATTAATGCAAATTATTTTAATGGTTTACATCGGTTTACAGACATAAAGATATTAATATGTTGATCCTAAATGTGGTCAAAGTTTGAAACTGTGAAGTAAACACAGCTATGTCCCAATTCAGCGTCTGCAGCCTTCAGAGGCTTAAATTACTATACTTTACTTACTATGTTTCACAGGACGTCATTGATGATCTTTTAAGACAGAAAGATCACATATCATCTAGAAGGCATCAAAAGGGTCCAAGCTCCACATTGGAGGGAGATATGCATCATAAAAAGCTTCAGTTACAAGACAAAACTTCCAGGTCCCAGAGCAAACCTGATGAACCACATCTGGTTCCCATCAGCATCTCAGACAACAAGACAGAGGATCATGAGAAAAATCTAACCTCCTTATAACCATCTTCACCAAGAGAGTCTCTGTTAGTTTGGAGCTACAGTATTTACACTGAATCATTCAGCAGGACGTTTGACAACCTTTGTTATCTGGGCTATTACAGATAAGCTAATGAAGCTAAGCTCCAGAAGCTAACGTTAGCTTAACTAGAGCCCTTTGGACAACAGCTAACAATGATGGACGATCACCAAAGAAAAGAACAGGCCAATTAACTCCAACAAACAAAGAGACATGACGAACAACGCAGCTAGGAGCTAACGCTAGGCTAACTTCAGCTAACGTTAGAAAAATCCCAAACTGTCAATCAGACTGCTGTGGCGGTTTTAGTGTTAAAGATAACTTAATTTTTCTTTACAGCAAAGCGTTAATATGTTGCCTCACATACAACGTTGACTTAGCTTAGTAAATATCGTAGCTAATTTTAAAAACGCTGAGTTCAAATTCCGGTCCAAAGGAGACACATTTCTCTCAGTTGAGATATGACTTAAGGAAAGGGTAAAAAATACACGGAGTTGCATGTACCCCATGAACATCATGTGACCTAAAATTCTCAGAAAAACTTATAAAACCGAATGAAAACTGACTCTCTGCAATGAATTTCATTGGATGTCCGGGTAGAGAATATCTGAGTGTAGGACTGCTATTCGCTCTGTGACTGGCTCATCTTGTTTAGGGCGGGACTTAGCCATATTAAGAAAAGGTCAATTGTCTTGTTTTTCTTCTCCGCAGAAACTAAATGTTGGGATAAGTTACTCCAATCAGAGGAAACACAGTGGGCTGTTGTAAACCCATTCTTTCAGCATGATTAACACTTCAGAGAGCTTATTCTGGTCTGAACCTGATTACTCTTTTAATTTGAAGCTGCTCAGGGAAACAGCCCAAACAGCCTCTTGGTGTTTCTGAGAGGTGTGGAGTCAGAGCAGCATGCTGCTGATTAGTCCACTCAGAAAATCCTGATGCTGTGCCAAACTCCACGGGGACTAAACTCAGACACATCCAGGAGCCAGGAAATAGCCTGCTCCACTTCCCTCCTTGAATCTCATCCTCTCCTCTCCATCATATCAACCAAAGTGTGTTTCTGGATGTAACACGAGGCCTGAGCTCCGTGTTCACCACTGACCATCAGCTCGCTCGGCTGTGGTTTAATAGCGCTGTGAGAGGAGGGATGGGGATTTAACAGCGTTAAATGATCCAGAAAGACTCAGCAAAGAGGGATGGGAATTTCCCTCAGGGCTCTTCAAAACCAGAGATCCTGGTAGTTTATAAACCTCATCAGTTTCTTTCACCAATATCTCTCTGCGACATGATAAAAGGATGAGTGATAAGACACGCTGACATGACCAGGCTGTTTAAGTCCAAGTAAACAAAACAAGAGCAGAAAAACACGTCATGAAACAACGTCAGAGAAACAATCAGACTTTAAATCAGTCAGATGACAGAAACATGGCTGTAAGAGCGATGAAGAAGAGCGAGCAGGATCAGGGGTGACTCGAACCTCTTATCCCCTCTCAGCCGTCATCCTCTGAGAAACCTCTGTGTAAATGAGCTGCTTTCTTTTCCTCCTCCTCCTCCTCCTCCTCCTCCTCCTCCTCCTCCTCCTCTAAATGTGTCACTGAGTTGCATCAGGTATTGTCAAAGTTACCTGTAAACACTGCTGCTGTAAAGTGAGCTAAAGAGATGCAATCTGTCCTCAGGTTAAACACACAGGCTTTGTTTTGGGGTCTAAATCTTCTCCAAACCGCCGGGGGAGACTCTGACTGTCACACAAACCAACATGGAGGATTTATGATCCGTCAGTTAAACTGAGAGGTCAGTTTGGTCAGAGTTAGAGAGGAAAACAACACGACAAAGGTCAGGAAGCCATCTGCATTCAGCCAATCAGATTTATTTATTACATACATTTAAAAACAACAGCAGCCAATCAGAGCGATGAACAGGAAAAGGCAAAGTCTGGTTCAGGTCTTCATGGTGTGGGCTGAAGCAGAAGCATATTTAGTATCAGACGTGTTCCAGGTGTGGTTTAGTCTGAGTATTATTATCCAGCCAAGACCCGACGACTGTTCATCTTTGACTCATTTATCTCATTGTATCTCATTTGAACATCTCATCTGATTGGATCTAAAATGTCATCTCATTGCATCCAATCCTATCCTTACTCATCATCCCATCTTATCTCATCACCTCATTCACCTCATGTCTCATTTATCGATTTCAGCATCTCATCATCTCATCCTTACACCTCATCTCACCTAATTTCAGCTCATCATTTCTCATCTTATACCCCATTCTGAATTCACATCCCAAATTTCCCTTTGGGGATTAATGAAGTAAATTCTATTCTGTTCTATCATCTCATCTCATCCAATATCTCATTCCGACATTTCTCCTCATTGATATCATTTCAACATCTCAAATCTCTTAATTCCTGAATTCACTCATCTTCTTTATCTAATTGTAACATCTCATCTCATCTTGTCACGTCTCATCATCTCAACCTCTCATCATCTGTAACTTCAGCTTATGATACACAGCTCATCTGAACTGCTCATCGTATCCCATCTCAACTTATTATTTCATCCCATCCTTCATCTCATTTTATCTAATCTCAACATTTCATCTTGAAATCGCTTCTTAAAATCTCATTGCATCCCGTGCAACTTTTTTTCAACTCATCTCATCTCATCTCATCTTATCTCTTCTTTTCTCATCTCTTCTTATCTCATCTCATCTCATCATCTATATCTACCTCATTCACCTCATATGCCACTTGAACATCTCATTGCATCTTAAAATCTTATCTCAAAGTCTCATCATCTGAGATTCCAGCTCTTCATCTGCATTTAATCATCATAACACCTCATTTTCTCATCTCATAGTCACACCTTTGCATCGTTCCATGATGACCTGCTCAGGCACTCTGTGCTAAAATGAGCTCTGGTCTCATTTTCTCAGTGAGTCTGCTTCACATTTGTCATCATTTAATGTTTTTGAGAATGAATTCAGGTAAACGAGGCTTCATATAAATTTGCATGTTAAGCGGGAAGGTCATGTGATTCATTTCATTAGAAAATCATTAAGATGAAGTCTGTAGATTAATAGCATGCGTTAACATTTTGACAGCACTGATGTCCATTATCTACTCTGCATGTCAGTGCTGCTATTGATCCGTCCACTCTCAGGCTGGAATCACTATCCTCACATGATTCTTGCTGAACAAGGCACAGGCTGAGAACGATGAGACGTGAGGTAATAAAAGAAAGTCCTGGCTTCACTTACAGGCGGCTGCACTGCAGAAAGTTTTTCATGGCTCCCAGAGGATATATCATCACAAGAAAGAATTATCTGTAATCTCAGCCCTAAGTAGACTCTGTCAGTCCCTCTCATGAGAAGCAGTTTTATAAAACCCATGAAGGGATTACATCAAAGTAGAGTCAGCTTCTGTATGTTAAGCTGAGAGCCCTGGATCGTTCTGTTTGTGGTCCTGAGAGTCGGGGCGAAGAGTAAGAACCTGTTAAACCCTGATCAGTGAGGAAGGACGGAGTCGGCCATGAGCCAGTTCCAGCTCTGAGACTCCGTGCGTCTCTGTGACTCAGACATTTAAAGCTCTGTGATGTTTTTGTTCCTCCTGAGAGGTAAAGGTCACTCTGTGTCTGCTCCTCCTGCTCCTGCTGATAAAAGCTCTGACAGAGGTCTAAAACCTCCTCTCAGGGCTGCACTCCCACTCACAGCTGGCTCATGATATGATCGATGCCGATGAAAACTCAGCTGCTGTTTGGGTGTATGAGTGATGGGCTGACACTCACATACACACACTCACACACAGTCCAAAGATTACTTCAAACTTTGTTCCCGAAGTTAATCCAGCTCAGATATTCCTCTCTGTTTGCCTCGTCTCTGCTCGGCGTCTCTTCAGCTAATTAAGATGAATATTTTCTCTCTTTTGGGCTCCGTGGTGGCTCCACAGCAGCAGCAGCAGATCTTATTCCCTCAGCTTCAGCCGCACTTTCTGCCCACAGTGCATTTTAAATCAAGAGCTTCCAAATGAGCTGCTTGTATTGTTCTGGATGCTGCTCATGCAAACTCTCTGAGGTTTTTCTATCTGCAGGGGAGAGAGAGGCAAGAGATCTTCAGAAATAATTCAGTTTTATGTTCTGTGTCGAGCAGGGCTGAGCGTCAGACTTAGAACTTCTCCCAGAGATGGGAGGAATTGGTGATGATGAACCGGCCTGGTTGTAGAGTGTTAACGGAGGAGGGGGAGGAGAAGCTATAAAAATACCGTTTAAGAGAAGGTCAGGCTGAGAGATGGAGAGCAGGACGGCTGTAATGATTCCTCCAGGAACACCAAGAGTCCATCTATTTGGATCGAAGCCTTTTTAATCTAACGCTGTGTACGGAGGAGGATTATTACCGAAGCATAAACAGTTTATAGTGTGACACCGCCGACGAGAGGAAGAGGAGGATCTGTGGGGCTTGATCACGGAGACATTAGAGCAAACAGCAAAGGGATAAAACAGCAGAAAGCATCAAAAGTTAGGTGAAGCATGAGGGAAATCTGCAGCGTAGGTCTACATTAAACTGAAGACATCAATACTGGACCGTTTGTACGACGGAGGATTTGGGCCATGTAACATTATGAGAATAAAGTCACAGATTAACGAGCAGAGAAATTTCCCAGATTAAATTCATGAATGGATTTGAAATAACTTTAAAATCAAACTTTATCCTGAAAGGTTGTTTTGTAGGAGCGTCCATCCTCCTCCTCACAGAGGATGAAGTGAGAGCGTCTTCTTGATGAAGTCGTGTTGAGTTCCAGCTTTGACAAACAGCCTTCTTAATATCTCTGCCAATAGTTTGTTAGAGAACCTGGAGCTTTCTGATGAAGGCAGCTGGAACACGTCGCACCGTAGGCTACCACACTACGGCAGAGGATTAGGGCCAAGTTAAAACTTCTACAGGCGGCTGCTGCTCTTTAGACAGACTGGATACAGACTAAAATAACCAGATTTTTCTCAGAAATTTAGGGAATTATTCTTGTAAATAAATGACTTTATACTTGTAAATCTTTGACCTTATTCTTGTTCTAGAACTCTGAGATCGAGGACAGAACTCTGCTCTTGATCTCAGAGTTCAGAGACAAATGGAACATTCCATAAAGTCTCTTAGTTTCTGCGTTTCTGTTACACTTTTTTGCAAAATAACCAAACTCTGAATTAAAATCATCATCTCCAGCTCGCCCACTCACTCTCTCTCTCTCTCTTTCACTCACACACACACCTCGGCCCCTCCCTCCTGCTGCGCTCTGAGCCGCTCACAGCCTTCCTGATGCCTTCACTGACCGCCAGAAACGCCAACATCTGCACTGAACACAGAACGAACAGCAGAGCTGTTACAGTATGAACGCCAGAGTCCGTATGAACATGTAGCAGGGACTTCTGGGAGAGGATCAGCTGAGGAGGTGAGGGAGGTGCGTCTGTTATTCATGTTCAGTGGTGTGTTTTTGCAATTAAAGGTGTTTTCATCACACTTTGGTGATAAACTTCAACATCGAAACTTCTAAATAAAACAACCTCATGAGAGCATGAAAACCTTTCTTCGAAATGTGAAAGGGTTTTCCAAATTTTGGTGTTTCTGTCACCATTTTTTAATGTGACATTGAGGTTTTGCACAATTCTAGGTGTAATCAGAAAGTGACTCGTGACCCTCCTTCATACAGCTCGCTGATGAATCAGGGCCAGTTTCTCCCAGCTCCCAGACGGTGCTGAGTTCAGGGTTTGTGTCCTCCGAGGCGCTCAGAGAGCTCATCAGATCCAGTCAGAGCTGTGATAAGAGTCTGCTCTCATTCAGCTTCCTTTAACGCCTCTTTATGGGACTTTTCTGCATGGCCAGTCTTTCAAATTGTTTCTCTATTCCCTTATCTTTGCCTGCTGTGCTCTTTGCTCTCCGGCTCATTCATTAAAGAGATATCTGCTCAGACTCTCAGGTCTGTACGGCGGGAAATCACCGAGCAGGAGACGAGAGGAAAGAAGGAGATAACCGGTCATAAAGAAGTGAAATCAAAGCTTTAAATGAACAGAAGTAACAAAGACGGCTCACAGGCCTGTTTTAGTGTTAATTATTCATGTTGATCCGTCTCTAAATCAATTTTTGGTGGTTTTGGAAGCAGGAAGTGAGAAACAACTCCTGGATGTGAGTCTGAGCTTCAGGAGGTGGGATGATGCTGAGATGATCTCTGAGTTTCATCCTGCCGAGCGTGCGGCTCTGACTGCATTTCTCTGTGTGTGACTCCTCTCTGCTGGACTAAATGTGAAAATTACAATCATCTGCTGTAATTCATCCCAGCGCTAGCCCCCTGCCTCTCCATCCTCGTTGTTGATTCGGTGTTATTAGCTTCATTATCCTGCAGGATGAATACTCCTGCATGCTGAGTGCGTCGTTACCCCCCTCCAGGACTCTCCATCAGCTGTGTGAGGCTGATCCTGCTGTTCTCCTCCTCACAGGGACAAACACGTCCTCTGAAACCACGCTGGTGTGATTCATGTCAGAATGAGGAGAGGATTAATCTGTGGCGGCTGTCAGAGGAGGACTCGGAGACTCTCTCTCGGTCCTGCAGCCTGCAGCTCTCGTCTGCTCTGGAGTCTTAGTTTAATAAAGCTGGAAAAGCCGAGATGAAGCAGCAGACTGAGCTCTGACTCTCAGAGGAAACCCTCAGAGGCTCGTATTGATTCATGGAGGAGATTTGAAACAGATTCTCCTAAAAGCAGGAGGAATATTATTGCAGCTCCAAAAGGCAATTTAATTTTGAGCTTATGAAAGTCATCATGACCCAAAAACAAAGTGATTGGAAATATGTGGGAACAGAGGGGCTGAGGTTTGAGGGTTTTATTGCCTCCAAAGCAGCAAAGCTTTATTACATTTCTCCTGTCAGTCTGAAATATTCTCCCAAGATGCCTTTGGATCCACTTCTCACCAAAATGTACAGTTAAACCTTATTTAATGCAGGAATCTGAACATTAGATTGTAAAGGAAGCCGAGCTGGGATGTAGAAACCTGCTCCCTGATATTTAAACTATAATCTGTGCAGAATGCATTCAACAGATTCATAAACTACGAGACCAGTGAAGGGAGAAGGCTGACGTGAATATTAGAAACAGATTTGATCTGTGTTTTATCAGTCAGCTGGGCGTCTCAGGGCTCCTTAAAGCCAGCTTCTGCTATTGCTTTGTTGCTCTGATTGTTGAGATGAGCTGTTCACACCTCCTCTTCCTGCTTCGTCAGTGTGTTTCTGATTTCACTCCTGAATATCGAAGAAATATTGTGTCCTCATGACTCGTGTTTCTGAAATTCAGTGTAGTTTTTGGCAGTTTGATTCTTATTATTTATTAGTCTTAGTCCCATTTTAGTCGTTTCTATATGTGATAGTTTGAGTCAATGAAAACTGAAAAAAGACGGTTTTAGTCTTTTAATAAATTAATTTAGGTTACTAAGTCTGGATGTTGGAATCAATTGCTATTGCATAACAACCAGATGCCTCACAGACTGATAGCTCACTTATTAAAGTGTCTGTGAGGACTCTCTGTCTGAAGTGGATCACAGCGACACCTTCTGGCTTGATTCCAGCGCACACTGTGGTGATGTCATGACTCTGAACAAGGCGTGTGTTTGTTTTGGAAATGAATGGAGATCAGATCTTCTTTTTAACACTACTTTTCTTTGTTCAAGAAGACTTTTTACTTGATACAACGTGACAAGGTGTTTTAGCCTTTAGCTCATGTTTTAGCCTTTAGCCACTCTCCTGTTTATCTTTCTTCTTCTGTCCTGTCCTTTTTCTGTCTGTCAGTTCAGCTCCAGTCTCCACCATCTCTACTAAATTAATCACAGAAATCGTTTTCAGCAGAGACAAACACAGATCTCTCTTCTCATTACTTAACTTCATCAGCTGGTGTGGTGTTGTCATAGAGACTTCAACGTGCTGTAAATCAATCCGGTCGTGCCGACCCGATCAGGAAGCTGAGAAATATCATTTATAAATGAACTCTATTGATCTTGATAATCTAATTTGAAGTTTTGGATTAGGATCAGGCAGATATCTAGAAGAGAGACTCAGAAAGTCCTCTCAGGAACTTTAAGCTCAGCTTCACTTATTATTTACTCTCCATAGTGAGTCTTTAATTGGTCATAACCTCGGCTCCAAAACAACGTTTTGCTTATTTGTGGTCAAACCTGTTTATCTGAGGTTGGATAAAGAAGACATTTAATGGTGTAGTAATTCTTGTTTCATGTGTTTTATTATTTCTTGTTTTTTATATCCCTCATTCGTCTGGCTCATGTTGCCTCAGAGTGTGTTCTTGTTCAGCGTCGTGGTCGATATGTTCTCATTATCTTTGTTATGGCTGGCAGATAGCTTCTGTCTGCAATTTATCCTCATTGAGTTCTCACCGAGTTACATGACTTCTGCCCCAAACCACACACACACACACACACACACACACACACACACACACACACACACACACACACACACTCTTTTCTAATATATCCCTGAAGTCTGACGATGGTTTGGTTGTTGACTGTCAGTCAGCAGTCGATGGCCAATTATACACAGTTGTTTAGTTGAACCCAGCCTCTGTATGGGCGTAGCCATTGGCTGTTTAAGAGTGTAATATATCTGGATATCAGGGCTCATTCTTTGTGGACCAGCACTGTAAACTTTTCATGTGACCTGAATGAAATGCTGAACTGAGAAACTGTTCCTCTTCATGTGATCCATTAAAGAACGGGAAAGTTCTGTTGCTGCAGACGTCACTGGTTTTGTAGTGTAAAGTGTGATTCTGTTACCTGGTGGCTCTCAGCCAACCATCACTGACACTAAAGGCTTTTGTGCACTGAGTCTATTTTTTTTCATACGAAATTGTCACACATTAAAGAAGTAATCCAATCCAGTGTTGTGTCAATCTGGAGGAACAGGTTCTATTTTCTGTGTTTTTTCGGATCCATCCTGGTCGTTTTGAGGATGTTTGACTCTTCAGAGACACCGTAGGCAACTGGTATCATCATCATTACCATTTAATTTAGCTGGCGGATTAAATAATTGATGACAAATGTCCTGTGTGATGGGCCGACATATTTTTTGTATTTGTGTGTGTGTGTGTGTGTGTGTGTGTGTGTGTGTGTGTGTGTGTGTGCACGCGCCTACCTCAAATATATTGACAGCTGCTGCTCAGGATCAATTGCTTGATCACTGCTCAATGATTCCATTTGAATTTCACAGTTAATAGATAAACACATCGGTTTCAGTGTCTTTGTTTACCTTTTTTTTTTTTTTTTAATTTCGGATCCAAAAACACATCTTCTCTTGCTTATTGCATGCATCTCTCTGTCTGCAGCAGAGGCAGTCCTGGCTAATTTCACACCCTGGGCGAACCGTCCCTCAGCAGCTACTCAGCTGATTTCTGTCTCTGATCCTGGGATCTGGTTGTAGTTTGAGGATTCTCCTCCTCCTCCCCTCTGTTGACTTTGCAGCTCAGAGTTCCCTTTTTGCTGCGTTTTTAGATGTTTGTATAAGTTTGTGATGTCGCCACAGAGCCTCATTTGTTTGCTGATCTGTTAGCCTGCAGTGTTTTGGTATTTAGCTGTAAAAATAACACCAAACAGTGATCCTCTCTGCCAAATAGGGCCAGAAGTTCTCTGCTGAGTGACATGACTGAGCAGCAACACCCACAGTAGAGAATTGACACGATAATCATGGCGCCTCAGCACCTACTCCACTAACTTTTTTTTTACTTTGCAGGATGCTTATGTCTTCACGTAGATTATGCCCTGTGCGCATAGTAAAAACTGTACCTTGTCTGCAGTGTGTGGGTGTTTGTGTGTGTGTGCGTGTGTGTGTGTAGCCTGAAAGAAATGATAGTGTGTAGGATTAATAAAAGTGTAAAGTGAGGAGGAGAGACTCAGACTCATTAAGACATCAGAGATAAGGCTGCAGAGTGACAGAGCAGAAAAAGAGAGAGAGAGAGAGAGAGAGAGAGAGAGTGTGTGTGGGTGTGTGTGTGTAGGTGAGGGTCTGCCTCACCGTCTCTATCTGTCTCTGCTGTATCTCTGTTTTGGTCCCTGAGGACTCAGAGAGCTGAGAGACACCAGCAGGGTGAGAGAAAGACACTCAGGATACACACAACAGCATGTGTGTGTGTGTGTGTGTGTGTGTGTGTGTGTGTGCATGTTTGTGTCATCCCTCGTGCTGCACACTGATCATGTAATTTATCAGAATGGTGCACAGGTTCAAGTGTAAAATGAGCTGCTGAGCAAAACACAGACACAGACACAAACACACACACTCAAACCCTCCTCAGTGCAGCTCGTCTCTGGCACAGATTAAAGATATAATTGAT
Organism: Labroides dimidiatus; assembly: GCA_030710495.1. Classification (NCBI taxonomy): domain Eukaryota; kingdom Metazoa; phylum Chordata; class Actinopteri; order Labriformes; family Labridae; genus Labroides; species Labroides dimidiatus. The sequence goes on along the minus strand of CM061149.1, from coordinate 2,749,049 downwards.
TTTTTCTGGCTCACAGAGAGAGAGAATAAAACAATCAGCCGAACAGGGACCGGTTTAGTTCCAGGAGGAGGTTTTCAGGAGGTCTCCTTGCTCTCCTCCACCGGCCTCGAGCTGCTCTGCTGGAGCAGATGGCTGATGAATATCTGGGTAGGAAGTGTGTGTGCCACTCTGTCAGTGTTTAACACCAGATTTAACACCAGCAGAGGGTCTGCCGGACCAGGAAACACCAAAACCAACTAAACATTTCCACCAGATCTGTGTCCAGTCCGTCTCTGCTCTGTCTCAGATCCCAGAAGAGAAATAAATAAATGTGTTAATTAATTTGGGACAATCAGGAGTCTATCTGCTGTGGAGGTCTCTGGATTGAGGAGCTGAGTCGGAGCAGAAACCTGACTGTGGAGCAGAGATGGACCAAACGTGGATCTAGTGGAAGTTCTCTGTTTCCTGTATAGCTGCTCTTCAGTGATCATGTTTTCAGATCCTTTCCTTTGAGATCATTTCTAATGGGATTTAATGAATCCATTAAAGTAAAATAAACAGTGTTGCATCGTGTTTTTAGACCCTTGATAGTTGGTTTGGTCACTTTTCCCCTGAGTTCCAAACTAAATGAACCTCCTCCTCACTCAGACTCATGATTCAGCCTCAGTAATATTCTTCTGTAAACCTGAACCCAACCACACACAGGATTTACTGGATTCATTTTGGACTTTTGTAGCTGACAGATTTGGCCCCAGCCGCTCAAGAAACCTCTCCTTTGTTTGGTGTCTTTAATATTTAAGGATCAGAGCCGCGTGTTGGATAGTTTCAGCTGCAGTGACACAAAGACTTTGTCAAGGCGATGGAGAACATGGTGGAGTGTGTTAGATCACTGTGACGGCTCACAGTATGAGGTGACAAGGTTAATGAAATGAAAACCTGTCAGTGGCGTAGACTGTATATAGAACGGACATCGTGGCTCTGCCTTTTACTGCTGTACGGTTTTGAAGCCAAAGAAACTTCGTCACATGAGCCGCCAGTCTGCGCAGTAGAGACTATGAAGGACTCTGAGAAAATCTGAGTGGAAACAGGTGATAAAAATATAAATATTTTTTTCTTTGGACAGTCTAATCTCTTCTTAAATCTCCTTCCTGGTGTATTTTATTATTCCTGAAAAAACTACACAAGAACAGCAACTGTCAATCATCGTTAAACCAGATGTAAAACCTTGTTTTTAACGTCTAATAACTAATGAAAAAGAAACATTTCAGAAAAAAGAGGACTTGAACACAATGCAGCCCAATAAAATCTAAATATCACCACAACATACGGATGAGAGAAACATTTCTAGGAGGTGTATTAATTTTTTAAAGTTTGACCACAGTCCATCTGGAATGAACAGAGAGAGATTTTGACCTATACTGCAGCCAGACACCAGGGGGAGCAGTTTATGTGGTGACCTCAGTTTGAGCCAAGCGAGATGACGTCCATTTTTTTTTACAGTCTATGGTCAGTGGAGCCTGACTACAGTGGCATGTGGTGTATTACTGGTGTCAGAAACAACAAATGTTTAAATGTCCAACCAGTGAAGGCTGAGAGGAAAGATGTTCCGGAATGCTGATGACCTCGAAGATAAAGCGACGTGCATCTCTGAATGTATCTTTGAAGAAGGCTGGAGAAAATGTTCATGTGAGGCCTTTTACATACGTTGCTGAGTATTTTCAAAAACCAGTATCCCCCCTCATTTATTTTTTGTCCACACCTGATCATTTACAAGTAAATAAATAAATAAATCGTACACAATCGTACACAAATCTGCCGATAAGCGCTGATCTAAGCACGCTAAACCCATACGTGGCAATGTTTTTTTCAGACGTAAAACCCATGAATGAACCCAGGCCATTTTGTCTCTATGTGGCGCCGGGATTTTTTGTTCTGAAAAAGAGGTCGAATTACTTTTAAACGTAGTTTTAGAGTACAATAATGATAATTAAACTCACACACCTGCAGCATTCATACCCACAATATTCACATATGATGTCAGTAGATCACAAGCTGTGACGTTTGAGAACCAGAAACTCTGTTTCCCAGTTTATACATGAAACCAGAGTTTCCAGAAAATGTTTTTTTAGTGACGTGGACCACAGGTCCAAACCAAGCGGCAACCTCTGGTCTAAAGATTTGAGACAAGTGCTAAAATCTGCAGTTTGTCGAGTGTCCGCTTGAGACCAGTTCCAGAAGTAGACCAAACCAAAAAAAAAGCCGTTTTCACAGCAGAAATAAACATGTTTACAGCCTGGTACAAAAAATGTCTCCCACCTGAATCGCTAAAAACCAGATCCTCCCTAACAGGAAACCAGAGTTAATCTCGGCTCATTGTGCTTCTCTGTGTAAAGTATCTTCCTAACTCGTCCTGATGCCCCAGGGGCCCAATATGTTGTCCAGACGGCTGTGGTACGGATGCTGATTAGTGTTTGTGCTCTCTGTCACAGATTCACTGAGTTCCTGGAGCCCTTTGAGAGAGTGATCCAGCCCGAGGAGCTGTGGCTCTACAGGAATCCCCTGGTGGAGTCAGACCACATCCCCAAGAGAGTCATGTTCGTAAGTACTCGCCGTCTAATTATACGTCTCTCATTATGAGCTCAAGTGCTGCTAAATGCCGAGTCCTCACTGCAGACTGCTGTGAAAACCCTCCACGAGGCTTTTCTTTCTAAGTTTAAAGCTGAGACAGAGTTTCAGAAATAACTTTAAATCTCATTTAAGTGTCCTCTCCTCCATTAGTGTGAAGCTCTGCAGAGTTAAGGTGACTGAGAATCTTTTCCTGTCGGCTCAGGCTGGTACCTGAAGGGATTCCTGACAGGCTCTCCTCTGCAGCTCAATAACACAGTAACAGGCTCCAACAGGCTCAAAATAACCAAAACTGGGCATTGCAGAGCTTATTCCAATATCCTTATGAGTCACACGGCTCTCGGGCGCTGCATGATGAGATTTCAAGAGTTATTTTGGTGAATTTGGCAACTCCAGGATTCAGAAACAAACAAACAGAGAGGGAACCTGAGGATGCAGCCGCAGTGCTTCCATCTGCCAAGAAGGGAGAAATCCTGATCCAATGAAACCTGTGAGAGACAACAATAAATAACTTATGAGTCTGTGAAGATACTGAGCTGTGCATTCTGGGACTTATGCTTGGCTGCTTTCTTTTTATTATTATTATTTATACTTAAGTCGTGAGTTGGATCCATTCACCAGAGAGCAGATAAACTCAGGAAAGAACAAACACATTTACATCCAGAAACACACACGTTCATATTTAATAACTCAGTCAGGACAGAGTGGCCGAGGTGATGTTTTTGTGGACATGTAGAGCTGGGTATCATGGTAGCGTAGCAGTGGAAGTGAAGTCTGTATAATGTCACTGAGAGGAGGCCCTGTGGAGGAGGAACAGGAGGGGACCGAGCAGCGATCCCTGGGGGACACCACATGGTATTTCTGTGTGAGGGAAACACCGTAACACAAAGTTTCAACTACACATTTAAAAACAGAAACAGCTCACAGGAAGCCTGGATTATAGATATTTCATAGAGGATTTAGAAACACTTATAAAGTTTAAAACCAGACAAGTTTTCTTTCTTTCCCACCTCAGCTCAGACGTCACAAACTGTCCAACGTCCCACAAACAAACAAACTTTAAGCTCCTTCCTGAGGGATAAACAGAGTAAACGTTGCCTCTATAATCTGAGATATATCTCTGCTCTTATTTCCACTGAGCTCATCCTCAGTTTCTGAACCCGAATATTTATAGACTGACCCACTTCTCAGATCTGCTGGTTTGGCGTCAGATGTTTGCAGACAACAGAGTCAGAACACAGTTTACTGATTAGAGCTCTATAAAAGGATAATGTAGACCCACAGGGGGCGCTAACAGAGTAGTAGAGGTCAGAAAGGTGAGTTTGGAGTCCGTCACCTGAAGTACATTTAAGAGGGCGTCTCATGAAGTCTACTTCTATCTGCTATCCCTCACAGCTGGAACACCACAAAAACTGAAATCTGATCAGGGCTTTTTGTCTAATTTCTAGTAAAATGGTCTTATTAGACAAAATATGAGCCACATTAACCTGAAAAGTGTAGAAAAGTGTCTGATTTCAAATTAATTAAACGCTAAAAAAAGGCCTGGGAGGCCTCTAATGAGTAAAAAAATATCCCAATTCAAGAAATTTAAAAGCTTTTTTTCTTTCTTAATCTACTGACAGATTTTTTATTCGTGACAAGAAAATCAGGTGTTACTTTTGTCTTGAAATTTCTCGAATGAGACATTTTCTGGACTTGTCGGGGGTATACGGGTCATTGTAAGTTTAATTAGACGTTTACAAAAAAATGAGACAACACTGAGCTGGAAACATAAAGGGAGGACCCAGGCGCAGAATCCAAACAAAAGATTTATTAACTAAACTCCAAAGTCACTAAAATCCAAAAGGGTGAACTCAAAGAACAAGAAACACTGATACTGGAAACGAGGAAGCCAACTGAACAGCTACAAACAGGAACGGACGACAGGAGTGACACAATGAACTTAAACACAAAATGAACTGACAAGGAACTCAGGAACTGAGGCAGAACTTAACACATGAAAAAGCTGAACTCAAGAATGCAAGAAACACCAGGAAAAACCATCAAACAAAACCAAACACCAAAACACCACACCAAGAAACAAGAGGAACAAAAACAAGGGAAACCCAAGAAAACCAAACCAAACCCTCACACTGAGCCACTGATTGGGGTAAAGAAAATGATGGATGATGAGAAACTCAAACTTCTGTCAAATATGGACAAAGAAGCTGTTTCTGACTTTAATCTGGTAAAATGATATTTTATTATTTTCAGACCATTAAATTCTGTTTTTAATCAACATTTCCGAGCGTCTCTCGTTAAGTTTCAACTCCTACATTTCATTCTACTCTTTATATTTCAGAAACAGGATCGTTACTTTAACTTTTGCACATTGAAAAAGGATTGATGTGAATCTCTTTCCAAACAAACCAGAACATGTTTATTTGAGATGCTCATTGGGCCTTTAAGCTGGAAAACTAATCTATCTTTTGATTTTGAACATTTATTCTTCTGTCTTCTGCTGTCCTGTTTTTATATTTTATCTGCTGCTGTTTATTATTTTTTTTTTTAGCTTCCTGTCTGTTTTTGTGTTCCTCACAGTGGGCTGCGTGTTTCTCTGAAAGCTTCTGCATAAATAAAATGATTCATTCACCGTCTCAAGCTGATATCGTGCCTCTGGATTCCTCTGTCTTTCCTTTTAGCGGCTCACCCTTGGATCAGACCATCAGAGCAGTTAAACAGGCTGGGACCTGTCTGCCCATCGCCTCTTTAACCGACGTCTGCTCACACTGACAGACTGACAGACCTCCTCCTCCTCTCACGTCACTCACTCGTCCTGAGCAGACAGCACGCAGAGTGTGAGCCGAGCCCTGACTGTCAAACACGTCGGCTTTAACGGCTCCTGAAACTTTAGTCAGAGTGAAACTTTTCCTCCTGAATGAATTAAAGATCAAACTGTGAGCTGAGAGTGAGTTCATCTGTTTACTGATATTTAAAGCTTCTGTGTCAGACACTTTAACCACACATTAACTCACTGACGGAGCAGGAATAGAAACACTGAGCTTTAAATTACTCACTCGTCGTTTTTGTTAAAAGCACTTCAGAGAGCATTAGTCACACCATCACACAAACACACACAAACAAACTCCCACTGACACATCCTGAACACTCACTTTATCTTCTTATGGATGTGATGGATTCAGTTTTCTAACCTCTAGAAAACAAACAGGAACTCTGCAGAGGTGAGGAAGGTTCCTGTGGAGGGCCTGTGGTGTTTAAAGATCAAATCGTATGCAGACGACTTCATGATCTACATGTCACCACACACAGGATAGCTTTAATGAAGACCTGAACTCAGCAATAATGTCTCAGGGATGACCTTACATAATTCAGAGAGGTGACAACAAACCACTTTCTGCATGGATTACAACAGCATGGCTCTGTAGTAGAAGAGTCCAGATGATGAATCAGCCATTAAGTTTGAACATTATATTAATAGATACTTATAACCTCTTAACATCATGACTGTAATCTCATAACATTACAACTTTAGTCTTGTAGCAAGACAATTTTGATCTCCAAAGCGCAGTGGTTATCACTGTGGCCTCACTGCAAAAAGGTCACCAGTTTGAATCCCGGTTTGGGGAAGGTGTGCCTTTTTGTGTGGAGTTTGCATGTTCTCCCCGTGCATTCATGGGTTCCCCCCAAGTACTCCAGCTTCCTCCCCCAGTCCAAAAACATGCTCATCAGGTTAATTGTTGATTCTTAATTGTATGTAGGTGTGAGTGTGAAAGGTTGTCTGTTTCTGTGTGTCAGCCCTGTGATTGGCTGGAGACCAGTCCAGGGTGAAAGGACTGATTGAGACGGGCGAGATCTGCATGAGAGAAAGCGTGTGGCTTTGATGCTTTTTCACACTCTACGCGGCGTTCATTCCCAAGCTGCAGGGGGCGCTTTGTCCCAAACACACCTCTACCGCCATTTACAACATTCTTTTCACAAATTCTTCTTCTATGCCCGGTTTGGCTGCAACTTAACGGCAGTAATTGTTCATCACACGGTTATCACGATGATCTCTGTGTGGTGAATCACATAAATGCCAGTATTTCTTGTACTTTGGGCATGAGGAGCTACTCTCTGTCCGTGCATGTCCGCAGAGGAGTTAGAAATTTTCTGAGGTGCATGACGCGGAAATTTTCCCCGTGAAATGACCAAACAAGAGGCCAAGGCTGCTAAAGTAGACTTTGCAGACATGTCAAGCATAAACCAAGCTTTAGACAGATGACAACCCTGAACAGGATGAGCGGTAGCTTATCATTACAACTGTAATCTCATAAATTGTCAATTTTTATATATTTTTGGACCATCAAATCTGATTTTATCAACAAAATTTCAAAGTTAGTTCAGATTTCAAAATTCCTTACGGATCCCAAATCTGTCAGCAGGTTCAAAATACATCTTATTTTTAAACGACTGGCATTTACAAACCATTTGTACAAACCATTTGTACAATCAAACAACAGAAAACTGGTGTGATCGTCAGATTCCAAAGTGTCTGAGGGTACCTGAATGTATCACAAGTGATGTCAGCAAAATGACTTATGCTGGGCTTACACCAAACGATTTTCACAGTCTCAGACTAAAAACTGAAAATCTTTAGTAAATCTCGGAGTTTTACTGGAGTCACGGCGCGCTCCCGTTTTCTCGATCGTTTAGTGTGAGATAGTAATCTGCGCTGTTTCATCAGTCTTTTTCTAGTCTTGAGTTTGCGACAATCAAACACGTTTGATATTATCGCAAATCGCAGTGACGTAACACAATCAACAACCAATAGATGAGCGCTGACAAAAGCAGAAACAGGAAACCCGGCAGTCATGAAAAATAACAACAGAGGAACGACGGAGAAAGTGGAGCGTGGAAAAAGAGGAGCGAATGGTGGAGTTATGGGCAGAGCATCCCTGCCTGTTCGACATCAACTCTCAAACACACCACGACAGAGTGGAAAAGGAAAAGGGTTACTACGAGGAGCATGATGGGTGTAGTGTTGGTGCATATAATGAACAGGCAGTAGAAGAATAACTGCTGTTTGAATCAACTCCAACACTTAACCTGCAGTCAGGATACAGCAACATGAATCAGTCAGTCTGCGTCTTCCTCTACACCATAGGTGTCAAACTCTGGCCCGCGGGCCAAATTTGGCCCGCAGCGTAATTATATTTGGCCCGCTAGGCAATTTCAAATTAATATTAGAGCTGGCCCACCGGTATTATACGGCGGCAGCGCTGTAACACTGCATTCACCTCTTAATTAGCCTGTGTAAGAAGCTAATTTTGACATTTACCTCAGAAGGCTGCAAACAGAAAGGAGGCATTCAATTTTTATTCAAATTTTATTTAATATGCCATTGATATGTTTTTATTATTATTATTATTATTATTATTATTATTATTATTATTATTATTAGTAGTAGTAGTAGTAGTAGTAGTAGTAGTAGTAGTAGTAGTAGTAGTATCATTATTATTAGTATTAGTATTGTAAAGAGTGAAAAGAGGATATGTAAATTAGAGACATGTTTATTATCTTCTTTCTTCATGCAGACTATTTTAGTATGTTCTTTAATGGCTGTTATAATGCTGTTTACAAGTGTTTACAATAATGTTTATATCCTGTTATTAGATAGGCACCTAGGGGGCGCTGTTCGGAGAGTGGGGGAGAGAAAGAGGAGAGGAGGAAAGTCTTGTGGTTGTTGTGGTATGAGAGTGCGGAGGAGAAGTTCACTAAAAGTTATGAGAAAGACCCAGATTGTGTTTGGACTGATTTATTCCACAATCTACACCCACGTCGCTTACAGTATTATTAGCAACTCGATTTTGCACGCCTGAACTTTAAAGTTATATAAGCCTTGCTTGTTCAATATTCATTGTTAAATCAAAACTTGTTTGGTTCCATATTAAAAGGTTCATTTGGTCAACCTTGGCCCGCGGCTTTGTTCAATTTAAAATTTTGGCCCACTTCGTATTTGAGTTTGACACCCCTGCTCTACACTCAATCTGAGTTACAACAAGTCTCACTTTTAGGAAGCGCCATCTAGTGACACAAAGCAGCAACTATACAAAACTGAACACAACAATGGGGAAAAAATTGCATGGTGGGAAAAAAATACTAAAAGAATCTAGTTGTAGTCTTGTAATTAGTGACCCTGCAAGATTCACAGTCTTTGTAAAATCTCAGTCTGAGACTAAAAACTCAGAACACTTGTCTTTAGATGTGAGCAGGTGTGAGCTGATAGTTTTCCAGGAGTCTTTTTCAAATCTTTTCAAAGTCTTCTGATGTACAGGTAGCATTAACAGACCGGAGAAGATGCAAGAATTTCATTGACATCGCTAAATTCTGTAAAATACAAAAAATTCTTTGCTTCTTACTGATTTCTACAAACCCTGAACGATGGACATACACGCTTTATTCACGCTTCACAAATCCTTCGTCTTTTTCTTTTTTTTCCTACTGGTTTATAGCTTTTACATTTTGTTGCAGGACTTCACTTTGCTGAGGAAAATGAGACCACAGTGAGAGAGGGACGTTGATTCCTTGACGTGTCCGTCAGGTCATGTGACACTGGAGGGATGTAGCCTGAGGTTACCTGAGGTGTCTCTGCAGGTCACAGCTCTGCAAACATGTCACCACAGTCTGTTTTCCACTGAGGTCTGGTCTGTGTGCAGGTTTTGCTCCCTGACTCTATTTATTCAAAATCTTGACGGTTCATGTGAGCGTCAGCGTCGGGGGGGTTGAGCTGGTGGCAGGTCGCTGAATAATGAAGGAGGAGGCAGACTCCAGGGTTCCTCTTGACCACACGCTCTGAGATAAAACATCCAGACGTCAGACTCGCTCAGCGTCACGTCTCTGACAGCCGCCCCGCAGGTGGACATCACCGTCTACTGCCCCCCCCCCTGGAGAGCTGCTTCATCCTCCAACATGACGGGGACATGAGAGGGTCTGAATGTAGCAGGATGTGTTTGAACGCCTCAGCGTTAGCTCATAATCTCACTGTTCTAATGACGCTAACTGTTCTGACTTAAAGGGCACAGAGTCCCGGCGTGCAGCTCCTGCTAACTCTGACGCCGCTGTGCTGAAGCTTCGGCCCCACGGAGGAGAAACCTGTGAGGAGGTTTTCCTGAGGAGGAGTCTCAGAGCTGTGATGTTTCTCTGAGGCATGAAGCTGCAGGATGCACAGACGACCTTTATCAGAGTTTGAGTCAACATCACTTCAGCTAGCCATGGCTGATTTAATCCAGACCTCTGAATCAAAGAGCGGTTACAGGTCTGAGTCCAGCTGTGTCAGAGTGAAGGATGAGTTTACAATCTGCAGAGCCGCACAGATGAACTCAGAGGGGTTGGGTGTGTATTGAAACTTTGCTCTTGTTTTAACTGCTTCTGTTTGGAAGACAATAGATGTAATTTGGCTGAGAAAAGCAGCTGAATAATGACCCGAGTGCTGAGGAGGCTGAATCCCTGATCAAACAGAAACCTCCCCTGAGCAGGAGGAGACCTTAATGAACAGTGGAGAGTTGTTTAACTTCAGTTTGCCTCGTTAAAATGAACTCGGAATAACAAATCTCTTCACGTCGCTCCCTCAGGCTGAAGTCATTTCACGGTTAACCTGAAAACAGACCCTGAGGTGCGCCACGCAGACTCTTAATGACACCAGAACCAGAACCAAACTGTGTCTGTGTGTTTATCTCCTCCAGGCTATCTCCTTCCTCACCCCGCTGGCTGTGATCTTTGTGGTGAAGATAATTCAGAGGACGGACCGCACGGAGATCAAGGAGGCGTGTTTAGGTACGTTCAAATGTTTAATTCAACATGGCTGCGACAGATTCAGATGAAATGTTTGAACAATGAGCTTTGAGCTGTGAAAAGAAAACTTCCATCCGATGTTTAATATTCTAAACCAGCAGCTTCACTTCTTCAGTCACCTGGTCTTAGCAACAGGTACATCTGTGAGTCATCTGCATAACAAGATTTTGTGATCTTTAAGTTACCGTAACTCCTCGACCGTTTGAGCTAGAGAGGAAATTCAAACGGCTTCTTAAAGAAGAAAAGACAAGCTATAGGATCATATCTGAGGCATTACGGTACTGCATAGGAATCCACGTGCAACGGTGCTCCAATCACCTAAAATAATTGATGCAAGCTGTTTTCATTACCGTAACTCTTCTACTATTTGGGCAAGAGAAAGAAATTAAAACGATTCCTGAAAGACGAGAAGATGAGCTTTCTGAACATGATGTCTGACTCTTTTAAGGCCAAAATAACAAAAAATAGAAAAGTCCAGGTGGCGTGGATGATACCTGGAGGATGAAGGGTTAATAAGCTGTTTTGCATTCGCAGAGAAGATTTGGTACATTTTTATTGGTTTCTCCTTCGTAAAATCAACTAATGTGACTCCATTTGAAATGAAATAAAAAGACTCTCATACATTGGTAAAATATTTCTTACCGAGAAATAGAAAAATAATTTAACAGATTTACCGACTTTATGTGCTGAGTTAAATCATAAAATGAGCCAATCAAAGGTTCCCGATCATTAAGATATCCCTAAATATTGTTAAAGTTGTTTTTAAGATAATTTGATAAGAAAACAAGTCCTAGATTCATTTAAATCTATATTATTTTTTCTGCCTCTATTTATCTGTTTCTGTCTTTGTTGCACAACGTTTTTTGTGGATCGCAAAAGAATCTTCTCACTGTGCAGAGAAACACGTTTCCTCACTGTTCACATGTCAACACACACTTTAAATCTTTAAATCTTTGAATCTTAAATCTTATCCTCTGAAACTCGGAGGTGAAAGTCTCCTCCTCTGCAGTCTGAAGCGAATCTGTCAGGAGTTTCAGTAACTTTGAGGAAACTTCGTCTTCTTGTACCTGCAGCAGATAATTGGTCTCTCTGAGGGTCTTTGTCAACAGCTCAGGATCTGGGGTCTCATTTATAACCGTTACGTGTCCACAAACAGTCAGGAAGAGGAACACAGAACAACCCACATGTTTACGGGAAAATGTGAGAACCAGAGAGTCTGACCTGTTGTCTCCCTGTGTTTTAATTTTCCTTCATTTCATCTCTAAACCCGGTGTTAGAGTCCGTTCAGTCGAGGTGAAGTGATCCCGACTCCCAGACGCTCTCCGTCTTCACTTCTCTTTGAGGTTTCATGTTGACCTGCTGAGAGCTCTGCAGACCACAGAGAATTAATAACACCGATCAAACACAGAGACACACCTCCATGAGTCAGTGTGTGTGTGTGTGTGTGTGTGTGTGTGCATCAGTGTTCAGATTACAGGGCTGTGCTGGAGTTAACAGGCCCATTACAGCTCACAGAGACACTCGTCTACAGGAAACAGCATCCTGAGGAACAGAGAGGAACAGGAAGCCAATTACTCTGACACTTTTCTGCGTGTTCACAGTTTGAGCTGCGCTTTGAACCAACCTCACCTCCTCACCTAATGAGACACAAAGATCTGCAAAGCAAATTTTCAGCTGGCTCTGCGTTTCGGGCGCAGATTACTTCAGCTCCCTGTGAACTGATTTCATCCTCCCTCTGAGCTCCAATCACAGAAAACCAATCTGTCTGAATAAACCGTCCGTTTGTTCACCTCAGAGGTTCGTACATGTCTCTGCTGTTGAAGTGATGATACCTCAGATTATTGGAGCCGTTTCCTGGGCCGGATGTGCAGACTGACGTCAGCTCTGTTTGACTAGAGAGAAACTTTTTCTCTCCTCGTCCAAAGAAATCTGTAGGCAGCGTACAGCAGCCTGTAGCAGATTTTATTTACTGACCTTTTTCTGCCACAGCTCCTCTCTCTGTCACATCACCTCTGGATTTGTCTTAGAATATAAAGAGCTTAATATTCCCTCTACAGAGCCGTCTGATAACTCCACATCATCCTCGGGCTCTCAGAGTTTGATGTGAGATTATCTTTCTCTCCATGCAGCTCTTTCTTTACTCGGTTAATATACTTCCTCTCAAACACTTCCCTTTCTGAGTGATTCTGTGGGGATGATGTTCTGTTTTGATCACAAACATGAAGGATGTGATTCATTATGTGAAGATGAGATCTGATTGTCAGTGGAGACGTCGTGGTGGGTGAGCAGAGGGAGTCATTGTACACTCAGTGAGACAATCACAGAGTTTCAATAAAGAGTGAGTGCGCTTCCTGAACATTTGGTCTAATGACTCAAATAAGGTTATTGCTAAATGATACTTCTTAGCTTCCTTATTGAGTTGGACAAGACCGGATTGATTTACAGCATGTTGAAGTCTCTATGACAACATCACGCCAGCTGATGAAGTTTAGCAGTGAGAAGAGAGATCTGTGGTTTTCTCCGCTGAAAAGGATTTCTGGGATTCATTTCGTAGTGATGGTGGAGACTCGAGCTAAAATGTTAAACATTAAACCACAAGCTAAGGGCTAAACCACAAGCTAAGGGCTAAACCACAAGCTAAAGGCTAAAACATGGGCTAAAGACTAAAACATGAGCTAAGGCAAAAACACCAGCTAAAGTCTAACCATCAGCTAAAGGCTAAAACACAAGCTAAAGGCTAAACCATAAGCTAAAGGCTAAAACATGGGCTAAAGACTAAACCATAAGCTAAAGGCTAAAACATGGGCTAAAGGCTAAACCATCAGCTAAAGGCTAAACCATCAGCTAAAGGCTAAAACATGGGCTAAAGACTAAACGATAAGCTAAAGACTAAAACACAAGCTAAAGGCTAAAACACAACCTAAAGGCTAAAACATGGGCTAAAAGCTTAACCATCAGCTAAGGGCTAAAACATGGGCTAAAGGCTAAAACATGGGCTAAAGACTAAACGATAAGCTAAAGACTAAAACACAAGCTAAAGGCTAAAACACAACCTAAAGGCTAAAACATGGGCTAAAAGCTTAACCATCAGCTAAGGGCTAAAACATGGGCTAAAGGCTAAACCACAAGCTAAAGGCTAAAACATGGGCTAAAGACTAAACCATCAGCTAAAGGCTAAAACACAAGCTAAAGGCTAAAACATGGGCTAAAAGCTTAACCATCAGCTAAGGACTAAAACATGGGCTAAAGGCTAAACCACAAGCTAAAGGCTAAAACATCGGCCAAAGGCTAAACCATGAGCTAAAGGCTAAAACACAGGCTAATCTGTTTGTGATAATGTTATGCAGTTATTCTGCAGTGATCTGATCAAACTTGAGAGTCTGTCAATAAAATGAAGAGTGAGGTTACGTTAGCTCTGATTGGTGGATGAGCAGGACATCAGGATTCTCTTACGTTACATGTTAGCCCACGGATACGTCAGACACTGGGCTGTGAGTAGTCGCTAAAATATCCGTCTACTAAACTACAGAACAAGATGACAAAGTTTGCTTGTTGTCACATTTCAAACAGCGCTGTGTAACTGTTGATAAATACCTTACCTCGTCACGTTGTATCCAGTAAAAAGTCGTCTTGAACAAAGAAAAGTAGTGTTAAAAAGAAGATCTGATCTCCATTCATTTCCCAAACAAACACACACCTTGTTAAGAGTCATGACATCACCACAGTGTGCGCACGATTCCAGCCAGAAGGTGTCGCTGTGATCCACTTTATTTAACTAACTGCTCTTTGTACCTTTAAATTCCCTTCTGGGGACCAATAAAGTTTTTTTTAAAAATTGAATTGAATCACATAAAGCATTAAAATGGACGTCATGATGTTGTGAAGTGGCTGCACCTGCATGCTTAGCTCAGCAGCAAATTAGTTGTTTAGCAGCTATCTCTGAGGTTTTATCTCGACATTTAAAAGGACAGTAATGATGAAATTTTTCATCATGATGGCAGCAGGAAGTTACCAAACCGGGTTATGTTTACAGCCCTCAGTTAAATGTTTCAGTTAAATTTCGTGGATGACTCCATCCTCAGCTGAATGAGATGGATTCAAGAAATGGAACGAACGCTTTAACAGTGGATTCCCCCCAAAACCTTCAGTCACTGGTGTAATCACAGGGTGCACAGAGATTTGGACAATTCTGGTGATGAGAGACTCGGTCCTCATCAGTCCCTCCAGGATTTCACAGATTTCTCTGAGATTGTTGCAGCTCAGAACGTCTGATTTCACAGCACCTTTTTTTTAAAGTTGAACTTACAGTGCCTGAAAGCTTTTTTTTTTTTTTTGTTACACATTTTATATCCAAAGAGAGAAACTCTCTGTTAAAGCTATCTGTTGGCTCAGCAAGTCAACATCAGTACTTTTAAAGGATGAATTAAATTTGTTAAATTAAAGCACTCAAAGCTGATGTTATATTTGACTATGACTTCCCAAAGAGAATATAAAAGACCTGAGCAGCTGGAGGACTGCAGTGTCAGCAGCTGAGCGTTAGAAAAAGGGACAGTTGCCGCTGTTTTTATTTCTTTTATACAGATATGAGGCCGGTCAAGCCAGAACTGGAGGTAGAGGTGCGGAGAGCATGAATATAAATCCTGCTGCTGCAGTAAACACAACCAAAAATATGCACCCTGCTTTATGAGCCAGATTACTTTACCTGCTGCAGAAAGTCTCTCACTCGCCGCCGTAAAAAAAAAAAAAAAAACAAAAAAAAACACAGTGTCAGTGCAAAATAAAACCCATGAATCAACACCCTGATGACCGCTGAGAGGCTTCGGGTTGAACACAAGATGATGACGCAAACAGATCCAGAGGTCTGCAGAGACATGTGAAAATAGTTCCCTTTAAATATTAATTTTCTGATGTGTTGTTAATTTCACCTCCCGTAATTTAACACTCATGTCTTTATTATCTGCTCCTCACTTCAGCTTCAGTATCGAGCTGTGAAATGATAAACATTTAATCATGATTGATCCCAGAATTTCAGCTGTTTGACCACGAGTTATTTTATTTTTATTTACATCTTTAAACACTTTTATTTTTCATTTCGAACAGCTTTAAGTCCACGTTTTAAACACATCCCAGCTCTGTAATGTGTTTATTTAAATATATGAGATGAAATCTTCATTTAGATCTTGAATTTTAACCCTCAGTATGTTTATTCTTCACACCCTGCATCTAAACATGAACTCAGACTCAGAGGTTCAACCTTGAGTTTGGCATCAAATATCTAAAATATGCACCAACAGATGGTTTAAAACCACCGAACATGATCCAGAGACGATAAAAGAGGTTTGCACAACTCGACAGAAGCTTTACGATTCTGCTCCTCTGGTGCCAAATAAAATAAACTTGTTTCCTGGAGAATGCAGCGTGTTTGAGTGGACTGTAAAGTGTTTGGTGTAAATATGTGCAAACAGACGTGTTGATAATGAGTTTACGCTGTCTATAAACTGGTCTGGATTCTGTTTCTGCTCATAAATCCTGAAAACCATCTGTCAGGCTGCACAAACACTCCCATGGAGCGGAGCGTCTGTTTTATTCCTTCATTATGTCGGAGGAGAAGGCCGCCTGCCAGAGGCTGAGGCTTCATGCTTCTATACCGAGTCGTCCTTTCATGAATCAGATTTATGTTACAACCGCCTGAACCTCCCGTTTGTAAGACATGTCTCTGACGGTGTGGCTCTGTCTCCTCAGCTGTGTCCCTGGCTCTCGCTCTGAACGGAGTCTTCACAAACACCATCAAGCTCATCGTTGGCAGGTAAGACCAAAACCAGACCCTTCGTATCCTTCATGCTGTCAGGATCTCGCATCTCAGCCGACTAACAGCTGACTCTGTTTGATTTCAGACCCAGGCCGGATTATTTCCAGCGCTGCTTCCCAGACGGACAAGTCAACACCAAGATGCTGTGCACCGGAGAGCCCGATGTGGTCTCAGAGGGACGCAAGAGTTTCCCCAGCAGCCACTCCTCCTGTGAGTGTCACCGGTCTGACCTGATCCACTCCAGTCCTGATACACAACACTAGAACACACCGGGCTCCGTCTGAACCACTAACACTGTTTTAAAGTGAAGCTGGAGCTCGATTTAACCCCTTGAGATAGAGCTGCAGTTCCCTGAGTGTCCACTAGAGTCTGTCTCCAGCAGTGACTCAGTCCCAGGTTCAGTTCAGTTCGGTTCAGGATGATTCTGATTGGTTGGTGTTAGTTTATGATGCTCACCGATCAGTGATGTCACAGATTGAGTTATTCTGGTGTGACTTTTCAAGAAGTGTCTCATCTTGAGATCACTCTGACACATGGTTACAGTTTACCTGGTCATACCTGGTCTTTCCTGGTCATACCTGGTCATACCTGGTCTTTCCTGATCTTTCCTTGTCATACCTGGTCTTTCCTGGTCTTTCCTGGTCATACCTGGTCTTTCCTGGCCATACCTGGTCTTTCCTGGTCTTTCCTGGTCATACCTGGTCATACCTGGTCAGACCTGGTCTTTCTTGGCCATACCTGGTCTTTCCTGGTTTTTCCTGGTCTTTCCTGGTCATACCTGGTCAGACCTGGTCTTTCCTGGTCATACCTGGTCATACCTGGTCTTTCCTGGCCATACCTGGTCTTTCCTGGTTTTTCCTGGTCTTTCCTGGTCATACCTGGTCAGACCTGGTCTTTCCTGGTCATACCTGGTCATACCTGGTCTTTCCTGGTCATACCTGGTCTTTCCTGGTCAGACCTGGTCTTTCCTGGTCATACCTGGTCATACCTGGTCTTTCCTGGTCATACCTGGTCTTTCCTGGCCATACCTGGTCTTTCCTGGTTTTTCCTGGTCATACCTGGTCAGACCTGGTCTTTCCTGGTCATACCTGGTCATACCTGGTCTTTCCTGGTCATACCTGGTCTTTCCTGGTCAGACCTGGTCTTTCCTGGTCTTTCCTGGCCATACCTGGTCTTTCCTGGTCTTTCCTGGTCATACCTGGTCAGACCTGGTCTTTCTTGGCCATACCTGGTCTTTCCTGGTTTTTCCTGGTCTTTCCTGGTCATACCTGGTCAGACCTGGTCTTTCCTGGTCATACCTGGTCATACCTGGTCTTTCCTGGCCATACCTGGTCTTTCCTGGTTTTTCCTGGTCTTTCCTGGTCATACCTGGTCAGACCTGGTCTTTCCTGGTCATACCTGGTCATACCTGGTCTTTCCTGGCCATACCTGGTCTTTCCTGGTTTTTCCTGGTCTTTCCTGGTCATACCTGGTCAGACCTGGTCTTTCCTGGTCATACCTGGTCATACCTGGTCTTTCCTGGTCATACCTGGTCAGACCTGGTCTTTCCTGGTCAGACCTGGTCTTTCCTGGTCTTTCCTGGTCATACCTGGTCTTTCCTGGCCATACCTGGTCTTTCCTGGTCTTTCCTGGTCATACCTGGTCTTTCTTGGCCATACCAGGTCTTTCCTGGTTTTTCCTGGTCTTTCCTGGTCATACCTGGTCAGACCTGGTCTTTCCTGGTCATACCTGGTCATACCTGGTCTTTCCTGTTCATACCAGTTGTTTCCTGGTCTTTCCTGGTCACACCTGGTCTTTCCTGGTCATACCCGGTCTTTCCTGGTCATACCTGTTCTTACCTGGTCATACCTTTTCATACCTGGTCTTTCCTGATCTTTCCTGGTCATACCTGGTCATACCTGGTCTTTCCTGGTCATACCTGGTCTTTCCTGGTCATACCTGGTCTTTCCTGGTCATACCTGGTCTTTCCTGGTTATACCTGGTCATACCTGGTCTTTCCTGGTCATACCTGGTCATACCTGGTCTTTCTTGGTCATACCTGGTCATACCTGGTCTTTCCTGGTCTTTCCTGGTCTCTCCTGGTCATACCTGGTCATACCTGGTCTTTCTTGGTCATACCTGGTCATACCTGGTCATACCTGGTCATACCTGGTCTTTCCTGGTCTTACCTGGTCTTACCTTGTCTTACCTGGTCTTTCCTGGTCATACCTGGTCTTGGTTTACCTTGATCAGTCTGGATCAGTTAATGAGTGTTACTGTCTCACCTCCTGCTGTGTTCTTCTGATCCGTCTCATATCAGAGCCTGGTGGTCTTTGGTGCCGTGTTGCTTCCTGGCTGCTCTCGCTGCTCTCGCTGCAGCAGTCTTTAATAATTCAGGTCTTTCTGCTGTCCAGCAGATGAATGTTCAGCAGTTTGTTGGAGCGTGAGCTGAGGGCCACACAGCTGCTGTTTGGGCGTTATGTGGTCAATGAGGCGCGCACAGACTGTTTGAGAGGACACGTCTCTGAAATCAGGATGTCATGTTGAGATAACTTGTTGTGACTAAAGTTTCTGTGTGTGTGTGTGTGTGTGTATGTGTGAGTGTGTGTGTGTATGTGCTCTGAGTAAAGTCCAGCAGCAGTAAGATGCTCTCTGTGTAATTAACTGCACCTCCTGCCATCTATTATCCATAATGAGAAATATCTCCATCCCCTCGCTGAGCTCAGCACCAACACAGCTTGGTTCTCTTCTTATTGTTTGTTTCTGATATCAGTCGAGCTTCACGTTGGTACAGGAGGATTATTCCTCCCCTCCAGCTGCAGGGACAAGTTGATAAAGAGCTGAGTGTAACTGAAGCTTTTAAAGCTTTAACGTCAGGACAGTGAGAGATGTTTGGGCGTTATCGGATTTTCAGCTCTGTACCTACAGTCTGTCTAACTTTGAAATGTCAGTGGATGTGCAGTGAAACTGGTGGAGGTGCCTTAATCCACTTCTGGAGAGTTTGGCGTACTTGGTGGGAAAAATATCTAAAGTAAGCCAATTAAATGAGGCTTTGGTCAAACTGTCATCAGTAAGAACTTCACCAATCAAATCACAGCTTTTTTATCAACGTAACGGACATGAAATAACGGGAGGAGTCCTTTGAACCACCATGAAATGCAGACATGCAGGCAGTATTTCTGACGTTTTTTTCTGACTCGGCGGTTTAGAAGATATCAAGATCCCCAGTTCGTCCAATCAGAGGCACAGCTCAGCTCACGTGACTGACAGGCACCCTATGGCTGTTACTGTCGAGACTCAAACTCAGCCTCATTTTCAATATGGCTGCTCCGGCCGATTTGCTTCAAAAATCTGTTTCAGAAACAGACGGGTGATGTCACAGAGACTACGTCCATTAATTAAACAGTCTGTGGTTTGAACACTGTCATCGCTGGGAGCCACATTAGAAACGCTGACTCATCCTAACTTCCACCCTGCAGATTTAAAGGGAACAAAGGAGTTCAGGAGCTCTGCTCTTGATGTCTCTGAAGATACAGGGAATTCTGGAATGGTCCCCAGAATGTCTCTGAGCAGCGTCATGTGATGTAATCAGCTGTTCTAAATGCATGTGTATGTGGCTTCCAATGCTTTTTGAGCCAGCCCCAAGTGGACACCAAAGGAACTGCAGTTTTTATTACTTTTCTGCATCAGTTTGTTTCATCGTCACATTTGTTCCTGAATGTAAATTATGGAACAATTTTTGGATTTAAACACAGTCTTTTCACCCCAGGAACTCCTGTTCAAGGGGAGCAACAAGCAGTTAGAGACATGAAAAGTGATAAACGTAAACTTTATTAACGTCTATTGATTATAATTCATATGAAATCACAGAAATCTTCACCTTTCCCCATAAAGTATCAAACTTTACAGCATTTCTAATGTTTAAAGACAGTTTATGTCCATAGTTTGCTCAAAGTTACTGTTCATAGAGAATCCGCTGAAGGCTGGCTGCAGAAAGACAGGAAGTCACAACCACACCAAGACAAAAAAAAAGCTTTTAATTCTACAATTTCATTTAGCAGACGCTTTTTCCCAAATCGACACTTTGGACTGCATTAAAAATAGGGCTGCCAGCATACAGCTAACATCATTAGCTTCCAGCTTCAAGTGTTTAAGGTATGTGCTAACTAAAAATGAAGACAGTTAATATCATAGTTCATTCAGCTTTTAATGAACTTTGCAGCTTGTAGCAGCATTTCTGACATTTTTTTTAATGTACCAATTTTCTATTCAAACATGACATCGCTATTAAGTAGGTAGCTCCCTGTTGACGTTAATGTTAGCAGCTAACTAGCCAATTAGCTTACCGAGATTGTCATTCTTCGTCAGAAAATAAATCAGCCACGGCGTGCTGTCTTTTCAGATGCTCGTGCATCGCCGTCGTTCTGTCATGGAAGGACATTTCTGCTTTGCAGATTTTGCATTGCACACTTTTCTCCTTTATTTTGGAAAAATGCTCCCAAACTTTCGAGCTCTGTTGCCGGCTAGCCATGATACTGTTGGGCATAACTTTTCCGGTGACATCACGGGTTACCCCGGTTACCACTTCTGCGCGTATGCGTCAAGGACAGAACGGCAGACGAGACAGGTGAAAGTACAGCGGCAGTTTTGAGGGAAAAATAAAGTTTAAAAAAATATCAAAACGACGACGTCGATTATTAAATATTGTGACTAGTCGACTAATCTTGGCAGCCCTAATTAAAAAACACATTTACAGCCTGGTTCAAAAAACAGCTTGGGTCTGAAATGCTAATTTAGCTATCGGAACGCACTGTACATGGGGTGAATTATTTTCTAACTCAGCGGTTTAGAAGATAATAAGATCACAAGTTTGTCCAATCAGAGGCTGAGCTCAGCTCACATGACTGATGGGCAACTTATAGCTGTTAGAAAAGAAGCTCAAAGCCTGCGTCATATCCAAGATGGCCCTGTCCAATTATTGACTTCATGTGACTGTATCAGGAACAAACAGGTGACGTCACAGAGACTACGTCCATATTTTATACAGTCTATGGTTATGAAATAAGTGTGTGTATAACAGGAGCTATAACAACACGTCTGAAAACATTACTTTACCTGTTTAGGCAGACACACACTTCGTCGTGATCACAGCGTTAGTGTTTCCTCGCTTCCTCCTCTGATTGAAATGAGGCTGAAGATTCAGCGTGAGCTCAGGAGGATTTTCAGGAGATGAGGAGAATACGTCTGCGTGCATCAAATCCAGAGCTCACAAAGGTTTCCTGGATGGGTAGAGTTATTATCTCACTGTGAGCATGACGGCACATAACTCCCTCCTTTAAAGGTTTGAACATGAGCCTGTGACAGCAGGTAGACGGAGCAGAGTGCTGTTTTTAAGGATGTCAGCGAGGGAGAGCTGCTTTTAAAGCTGTAATTTCATGCTTTAGTCTGATTCAAAGAGAAGCTTTAGTTTGATATTAAAGCTGCTCACACACACCTGATTCAGAGAAACACTTTGAAGTCCCATTAGAGACGACACACAGCGCTGCGTGGATTACATCCACCGCTCCGCAGCTCTAACAGCCTTATGTTTCTACGCCCTGAGAGGCAGCGAGCACCCAGCTCACTCAGAGAGCGCCAGAAAATCCAATTTCCTGTCCGTGTCCCTTCACACCGGGATAAAGATGGTTACAGCACACACACGTTGGAAAGCTTTGCTCTGATAAATGTGTCAGAGGACGGGAACAAGGCCAGACGGACGAGTTCAGAGTGACGTCTGAGTCTGATGAAACATCTCCGACGTCATGTTTGAGCCTCAAAGACAGACTGGAAGTTGGAAAGAACCGACACTCGGGAGCATCCTGCAGAGAGAGGAGGGTCAAACTCATTTTATAAAACAGCTTTCAGCACAAACACTTCAGTCCAACAAGAAAAGAAACTCAACATTCAACAGCAGGTGCCTTCTGTTGAACTGTGACTGAACAATACAACGAAACATCACCGAACACGGAAGAGAGAACACAGGACGGATGAAATCACAAGACAATGAGGAGCTTCGGGTCAGACTCTGTGTTTACCCTTGTTACAGTTTTCCACATCCCTGTTATGAAGTGGAGGATCTTACATTATCCCACCAGTGGTCTATGGAGTCAGATCAGTCTCAGAATTCACAAATGCACACAGACGGATTCACAAATCTATTTCTGACTCACAGACAAATATATAGATCGTTCTACACAAATGTAAAAATAATCCACAAATAAAAAAACCAAAATTCACAAACGTATATTTCTGATTCACACAAAAATGTTTATTGTTTTATATGTATCTAATACAAATTCACAAATATACGGGGCATTAATGAGCTGCTTTTCATTTGTGAATATCGCTGCATTTGTGTGTGGTTTCGATAATCGACTAGTCACCGATTATTTTCTGTGATAAGTCGACTATTCAGATCATACATAAATTGCAGCTTATTGCAGCAGCATACAGCTAACATCATTAGCTTCCAGCTTCAAGTGTTTAAGGTATGTGCTAACTAAAAATGAAGACAGTTAATATCATAGTTCATTCAGCTTTTAATGAACTTTGCAGCTTGTAGCAGCATTTCTGACATTTTTTTAATGGACCAATTTTCTATTCAAACATGACATCGCTATTAAGTAGGTAGCTCCCTGTTGACGTTAATGTTAGCAGC
Source organism: Labroides dimidiatus (assembly GCA_030710495.1). NCBI lineage: Eukaryota > Metazoa > Chordata > Actinopteri > Labriformes > Labridae > Labroides > Labroides dimidiatus. The sequence continues at coordinate 2,726,130 of CM061149.1, read as the reverse complement.
CAACTAGCCAATTAGCTTACCGAGATTGTCATTCTTGGTCAGAAAATAAATCAGCCACGGCGTGCTGTCTTTTCAGATGCTCGTGCATCGCCGTCGTTCTGTCATGGAAGGACATTTCTGCTTTGCAGATTTTGCATTGCACACTTTTCTCCTTTATTTTGGAAAAATGCTCCCAAACTTTCCAGCTCTGTTGCCGGCTAGCCATGATACTGTTGGGCATAACTTTTCCAGTGACATCACGGGTTACCCTGGTTACCACTTCTGCGCGTATGCGTCAAGGACAGAACGGCAGACGAGACAGGTGAAAGTACAGCGGCAGTTTTGAGGGAAAAATAAAGTTTTAAAAAATATTAAAACGACGACGTCGATTATTAAATAAGTTGTCGACGTCACCGTGACTAGTTGACTAATCTTGGCAGCCCTAATTAAAAAACACACTTACAGCCTGGTGCGAAAAACAGCTTGGGTCTGAAACGCTAATTTAGCTATCCGCACCCACTGTACGGGGGGGTGAATTATTTTCTAACTCAGCAGTTTAGAAGATAATAAGATCACAAGTTTGTCCAATCAGAGGCTGAGCTCAGCTCATGTGACTGATCTGACGCCATAGTGGTCCAGCGACCAAACAAAGAAGTTATGAAGCTGAGCGCTGGCTGGCGTTGGCGTTTTGACCTGCTCTCCTGTCTCGTGACGTTCAGAGTCTTTTAACTAAATAAAAACTGTAATAGTATCTGAGGTTAAGCAGGAGACAGGGTAAAGCTTGATGAATCCAGACCTGTGGGCTCGGTCTATCACCTGATGTCTCTTTTTAACAGGTAACAGATGACAGACAGACGACAGTGCAGGCTGTGTGAGTGTAATTGTTGCGTCTGATGGCGGATAAAGCAGCGTGGCCTTTGTTTGACATTTCCTGCAGAGATCAGGAATCAGGGATTAATTTAATCTAACAGGGCGGCTCAGATATAAACCCTGTGGTTGTCTTTTTATTGCAGACATTTCACTGAGGTATTTCTGGATCGTGTTTGAATATCAGATCTAAATATAAACATGCAGCAGCAGCTTCACCGTTTGATATCTTTAAAGGATTATTATTGAGTTTCAAAGTTAAACAGCGCTCAGGTTCTCTGATTGTGTTCCTCTGCCCTCCTGAAGCAGACTAACACAGTTAAAGATATTAAAGCAGACAGGCCGGGAAAACAAACAGATTAATACCAGCGCCCCTGAACACATCACGGCGAGACACACACACACACACACACACACATAGCGGTAAACAAACAGGCCCTGAAGCAGACGTATAACCGTCTGCCTCCAATTCATCTCCATCTCCCTGAGAGCACATTAAACTCTGAGAGCCCATCGCTTCTTCCACAGTCAGACGAATCCTCAGAGAGCGAACGAACTCCTCCAACGTCTCATTTTCCCTCTGTTTGAGAAACTCCAGCAGAAAAGTTTACTGAAACTCTGAAACGTGCTCAGAGAGGCGAGGACCAGCCGGTGTGGGAGTGACGCAGAGATCACATCCAGCTCATGATGACTCTCTGCTGCTCTTTCAGCATCAATGAATCAGATTCAGACGCTCAGAGCTGTCTTTAAATGCATCACTTCAGACGAAACGCCGAGGGCAGGAGTCAAAGGTCTGCACAGACTTCAGGGATATTTGAAGGTTTAGACCAGGTGTCTCCAACAGGTAGCTCTCAATAAGTAGCTCAAGAAAGCAAATGGCAAAATGTGAACTGTATTATCGTTACGAATCTGGATTTTATTTTTCTGTGACTAAAGCTCTTTAACATTCAGAGATAAACAGAGAGTGAGCCTGGAGAAAAAAGACAAAGAGACGAATTACAAGGCCGAGGTTGACAGCATGCAGTGTCCAGCTGTCAAGGGGATTCAGTTAACCTGCCCTGACTCTGAGGAGGTGATCAGGGCCAGGTGTGTGTGTGTGTGTGTGCCTGATTGCCCTGATTTGGAGCAGGTGGGGGGAAGCTTATATATACTCCTGAGCTCCAGCTTATCTCACCTTCAGAGGTCATGAGGGGTTGCTCCTAGTTCCCACTGATTTCCAGTGTTTCCAGTGGTTTTCAGCCCCCTGCTTGTTTCACAAAGCAGCCTCTGCTGAGTAGTGGTGGTCCCTGGGCCCAGTTTCTAGCCCAGCTCTTTCCATTAGGCTTACCTGGCCATCCGCAGTATTTTCCTCCCCCGGGTGGATCGATTGAGATCTCAGTGCAGGTCCCTTTGGGTTAATTTTCACAGACGTCCCCACATGACACGAACATCATATTAAAGTAATGGCTGACATACACAAGATGCGTCTCCAGTCCTGCTTTGCTCAGTCCCAGCACTGGACCAAAATGGTTTCAATTCAAGTCAATGTATCAACTTACACTCGATCCATTCCAATGTGTTCCGGCTGTGTGCCTGGTCCATAGACTGTAAAAAAAAAAGTGGACATTGTCTCGCTCGGCTCAAACTGAGGTCATCACAAAAACTGCTCCCCCTGGTGACTGGCTGCAGTATAGGTCAAAAACTCCGCCTCTCTATTCATTCCAGATGGGCTGTGGTCCAACCTTAAAAAATTAATACACCTCAGAAATGTTTCTCTCATCCGTACGCTGTGGTGATATTTAGATATTATTGGACTGCATTTTCATTATTTATTAGACGTTAAAAACGGGGTTTAACGTCTCGTTTGACGATGATTGACAGCTGCTGTTCTTGCGCAGATTTTTTCGGGAATTGTAAAATACATCAGGAAGGAGAGTTAAGAAGAGATTAGACTGTTGAAAAAAATATATAGATATTTTTGTCACTTGCTTCCACTCAGTCCTAGACTGGCTGCACAATGGCGGCGCCCGTGATGGAGGTATTTGGCTTCAACCGTACAATGGTAAAAGGCGGAGCCTCACTCCATTCTATATACAGTCTATAGCCTGGTCAAGCAGGTCGCAGCTAATACGCAATCATCCTATTTTTGCCAGATGCTGGAGCTGTGACGGCTCAGTTCACTGTAGAGAAGATCAAGCAGGACAGGAAGTCTCACACAGAAACTACCTAAAATCGCCCAGTGACTTTCAAAATAAAACCAACCATGTCAAAACTATATAGTTTATCTTAACTACAACAACAAACGGACGTAATGAGAAGAGCCAGAGCAGGAGTCAGAGCCACATCTGGTGTGTTTGAGACATGAGCCTTGTAATAAGGTGTTCAATATGAACCAAGCCAATAAATAAATAATAAATAAGTCAGGGGACTAGAAGTTTCTCATGACTTATTTAATTGTTTGCAAGTAGCTCTCATCTTAGACTCATCTTAACTCTTTAAAACCCATCAGAGCGCCGGAGCTCCTGTTTTGAAGTGTCCTTTAACATAACTCTTCAGATCTCTGCATTTACAAGGTCTGTTTGAATCATACTGGCGTCATAATAAAGGGAACACCTGTTCAGACGTGTTCAGAGGTTTCAGTATTGGTATTCGTCACTGGCTCAGAGTAAAATTCAAGTATTTTTTGTGTTGCCGAGTGTCCTTAAGTCCCTCCGTTGCAGGAACTGAGGGTTCAAACAGTTAAAAGAGCCGTTTTTACGTCAGATTGAGTCCTCTTCATCAGATCACTGTCAGACGTCTCAGGAGAGTTTCCCTCATCCGTCCTGTCTGTTAAACCTCTCCTCACCTCATCCTTTAGTTCCCTTCTCGTCACTGTCTTCATTTTTGAAATGGTATTAATGACATCTTTGGTCTCCTCATGAAGCTGAGTCCCTCTCTGTGTCCACTCAGAGCTTTATAATCTGCTCCGTGTCAGGTCGGTGGAAGTGTCCGACGCTGAGGGGACGCTGACGATCCGACAAAGACTCGTGCATGAGCTGAAGTGTCGGACAAATGAAAAATCCTGACCTTATAATGACTAAATGAAAATTCATGGGGCAGATAACTCATGCTGATTTATTCTGAGGGCCTCATAACAGTCTGCATGAATATTTATCCAGCAGACGGGACGAATGTCACTCAGAGCTGCTGCAGAAAGGAGGCTTGAGTCCAACAGGTGAGTCTGCAGAAATCACAAGTCTGCAAGAGCCCAAAATGATCAAATCTGCATGATTAGATTTATCACAGCAGTGTGCATAAACCTGGTTCGAGTGAACGCCGTGCTGCCTGCAGGTGGAGGTGAATGAATCCTTTATACACTAGGGCTGCCAAGATTAGTCGACTAGTCACGATGATTGGGTCGTCATTTTAATATTTTTTTAAACTTTATTTTTCCCTCCAAACTGCCACTGTACTTTCACCTGTCTCGTCTGCCGTTCTGTCCTTGACGCATACGTGCAGAAGTGGTAACCGGGGTAACCTGTGATGTCACTGGAAAAGTTACGCCCAACAGTATCATGGCTAGCCGGCGACAGAGCTGGAAAGTTTGGGAGCATTTTTCCAAAATAAAGGAGAAAAGTGTGCAGTGCAAAATCTGCAAAGCAGAAATGTCCTTCCATGACAGAACGACGGCGATGCACGAGCATCTGAAAAGACAGCACGCCGTGGCTGATTTATTTTCTGACGAAGAATGACAATCTCGGTAAGCTAATTGGCTAGCTAACTGCTAACATTAACGTCAACAGGGAGCTACCTACTTAATAGCGATGTCATGTTTGAATAGAAAATTGGTCCATTAAAAAAAATGTCAGAAATGCTGCTACAAGCTGCAAAGTTCATTAAAAGCTGAATGAACTATGATATTAACTGTCTTCATTTTTAGTTAGCACATACCTTAAACACTTGAAGCTTGAAGCTAATGATGTTAGCTGTATGCTGGTGCAATAAGCTGCAATTTATGTATGATCCGAATAGTCGACTAATCACAAAAAATAATCGGTGACTAGTCGATTATCAAAATAATCGTATGTGGCAGCCCTAATATACACTAAAACATCCGTCCACTGACTCTGTACAATTAATTTGTTCCTCTTTTTACTAAAACTGACTAAAATGTGACTAAAATTAATCAGCAATCAGCTGCCAACAGCAACACTGGAACCAACTTCAGCCTTTAACCACAGATCATCACCAGGATGTTAAAATCATGCTGGTTGTAGAGAGAAAACAAAACATGAAAAATTAATCGTTTGTTGAAGGTTTTTTCCTTTTTGTCCGCTCAGAAATGTCAGGCCTTTAAAAGATCGACTCGCAAAGACATATTGTTCTGTTTTTATGAACAAATTGTTCTGACACGTTCTTTTTTTTTTTCTCCATCTACCGTAATGTTCCCCCGCTTGTCTCCATGTCTGGGACTCGTTGTTAAATTAACCTCATTTGTTTGAGAAAAGCACACCCAGCCCCCCCCTATCTCTCTCTCTCGTTCACTCGCTCATTGAGCAGACTTTGTGCTTGTTTGAAGCTTGTGAAAACAGAAATCTCATCACCCTCATTAGACGTCTCTGTTGGGTCTCAGGAGAGTTTCCTCAAGGTTTTCTCTGAATGCATGAAGTGGCTTCAAGATGAGAACGTTTGCTCCTCCGTCAGCGTCTGCTCCGTCCTCTCACCTGTCACAAACATCCGTCAGAGTTTAAAGTTTACTCTGAGCGAGTGTCAGAGCATCCTGCCTCTGCATGTTCCACCGCTGAGTTCATTTAGATAATTATGTGTTTAGAAGTCTGTCTGAGAGAGAGAGAGAGAGAGAGAGAGAGAGATGAATTATTCATACCACAGAAACATTCCCACTGATGCTCAAGATGTTGATTCTGTCTGCAAACATACTGAGTGTATGCAAAACAGAGCCGTGCTGTTTCTACCACAATTAACCCTTTTTCCTTTCAGCAAACCTCCAAGAGCTCCAACACAACTCTTCTTCTCTTAATCTGATCATTTCTAACGTTTCAGTTTGAAAAACCCCTCCAGACCGGCACAAAGACAAACTGAATATTCATGTTTTACTCAGCTCGAACGACCACTAAACTTTACAGACTCTGAGTCATCCACTCTTTGATAAGATACGCACAAGAATCCGACCCCATCAGAGCCATTTATTATAATGTGTTTATCCCTTTCAGTCGGTCGTAATGAATCAGTGTATGAAACGTTAGCAGTTAGCGTAGATATCTGATTTTGAAAGGTGTTCGAAAAGGATTGTTTCCCCCTCAGCAGAAAGCCCCGCCCCCAACTATGACACAACACCGACTGTATCTATCTCGGATAGAGCTGGGTACCGAACTTTGGTTCTTTTATGGCACTGCCCCCGTTTGCCTCGTTTTTTGGCTCCAAT
>CM061149.1:2654883-2714883 GCA_030710495.1 Labroides dimidiatus | reverse complement strand
CAACCAAGGATCCACCGTAAGGACAGAGGACAAGATCACACAAAAACAAGAAACTTAGAAACAAATGAAACCACAAATGTTTAACATCCAGGGCTGTAATACCAGGAGTGATGCTGAGTAATACAACGAAACTAAGACTCAGCGTAGGTAGATACAATGACACGAAGACTCTAGAGGCAGATACAGTGAATCTGGGACTCAGTGGAGGCAGATAAACAGAGAAACTGAGACCCAGTGGAGACAGATACAGTGAAACTGAGACTCAAGAGACAGATACAGTCAACCTGGGACTAAGTGGAAGAAGATACAGTAAAACTGAGACTCAGTGAAGATGAATACCGTGAAACTGAGACCCCAATGAGATCGCTACAGTGAAACTGAGACTCAATGGAGACAGAGACAGTGAAACTGAGACCCAGTGGATGCAGATACAGAGAAAGTGAGAATCAGTGAAGATGAATACAGTGAAACTAAGACTCAGCAGAGTCACATTCAGAGAAACTGATACTCAGAGAAGATGGATACAGTAAAACTGAGACCCAGTAGGGACATTTACACTGAAACTGAGACTCAGCAGAGTCACATACAGAGAAACTGAGACTCAGGTAGACAGATACAGTAAAACTGAGACCCCATGGAGATGGATATATATACTCATTGGATATAGATTAAGTGAAACTGAGACGTGGCAGAGTCACATACAGTGAAACTGAGACTCAATAGACAGATACAGTGAATCTGGGACTCAGTGGATGAAGATTCAGGTAGACTGAGACTGAGTTTACACAAATACAGAGAAACTGAGACTCAGTGGGGACATTTACACTGAAACTGAGACTCAGCAGAGTCACATACAGGGTAAGTCAGACTCAGTGGACACAGATACAGTGAAACTGAGACCCACTGGAGACGGATACAGTGAAATCAAGACTTATTGTATATAGATTCAGTGAAACTGAGACTCAGTGGGGGCAGATACAGTGAAACTGAGACCCCATTTAGATGGCTACAGTGAGACTGAGTAGATAGACACACTGATCCCTGGGGGAAGGTTCATGCAGACATACTGAGATTTTGGGGACATTTACTCATCTGAGAGAGAGTCAAGGTGAGTCCAGGTGAACCCTGACAAGATGAAGTTTGTGTCTGCAGGGCGAACACTCTCGGGTCATGTTTAACAGATGGAAATAAACGTGAGTGGAAATATCAGGACAAGAATATTAAGTGGTCTTTGGGTCTGCAGACAGTTTAAGTAAGCAGAAATGGTGCAGCCCATTAAATGGAGGGTCCCCAGCCTGCTCTCAGAGTAAACACCAGCTGTGAGCCCCATTAGCACGGCCGCTGAGCCGCGCCTGATGGATACTAATATTCTCAGCTTCTCTTTGCACTTTGGAGGTTAGCCGTGTCCTCAGGGGGAGAGGCCGAGCTTCCAATCAACGTCTCAATAAGGCCAGAAACCCAGTGTATTACATCAAGTCACAGTCTATTAAAGTCAGCAGACAGAGTCGATGGAGCCGTCACACAGAGCCGTCATTCTGCTGCTTTATGAACGCAGGAAATCGATGTTTGCTGATATTTCAGAAGGACAGAAAGAAGAAGTTTATGAGACGTATGGAGGAGCAGGATTTCAGGACATTATGGAATCTTTCACCTGCAGCCAGTGGAGACAGTTTGATCCAGGATTCACCACAGCGGAGTGATCATGTGATGTATTATAGCTTTAAGGGGGGGGCAGGGGGAAATGAGAAAGCGTTCAGCATGGATAACAGAGAGACACAGACACAATGTCCAGAGGTGAGACAGCTTCACAAGCTCTTCAGAGCACATTTATCTCCTTCAGTTTACCTTAAAAAGCAGCCCTGATGGATGAAGACTGAAACACGGCTGCAGACTTTATTATTACCTACAGATCTCTGCTCATTAAGAGAAAAAATAGAGGGTACAAACAACTTAGAGGAAGATAAGCAGAGCCAAGGTCAGCTGGATTTATTCCGCTCTAAAGAAAAACACCTCAGATCATTACAGGTGCTTCATTTATCAACATAAATATTCGACTGAGGAGAGTTCACAAGAAACAAAACGAAGATGAAAAAAATCCTCCTCCTCGTTTTTTTCTGTTTAAAATGTTTTAGTGTATATAAAGACTGTATGTGGGTGTTTACTGTACTTGTGAAAGTGTGTGTTATTAAATGTGTGTGTGATGCTGGTCCTGTTTCTGATAATGTGAATCACTGACCTCAGATCAGCTGTAGTTGTTCCTCCTCCTCCTCTTTCTTTAAATAACTTCAGCTGAACGTGTTTCTGTGTGTTTCAGACGCCGTGGTCGGAGGCGTGATTGGCTTGTTGTTCGCCTACATCTGTTACCGGCAGCACTACCCCCCCTTCCTGCACTCAGACTGTCACTTGCCTTACGCCAGTCTGCCCGCTGCGCCCCACACGCCGCCCCTCCACCCGGACGACCCGCAGCCCACCGACAACGCCACCAGCCTCCCCCTGGAGGGTCTGACCGAGGGGCCCGTATGACTAGTGGCCCCCGGGGAGAGCCCGCTGCACACCCTGACCAAACCTCCGAGTCCCCCTCCCTCCTCCAAGTGACCGACTCGTTTACATTCCAGTGGACAGAAACTCACCTGCATGACACACCTGCAGACGTCTGACTTAATTGATGTGAGGACGGGCCGCAAGAAGAAGACACGTCCGAGAGAAAACATCCAACTAATGTTTCAGAAATCAGACAAAAACATCCCCGTTATTTTATTTTGACTGTCTCAAAGTTTTTGACTGTCACAGGAAACAAATATGGGCTCATGAATACAAAGAGGAACGTGAAGCATTTTCAGACGGATGAAAACAAAGAAAGATAAAATGAAGACGGCCGTTTCTGTCAACAACAACTCTGACAGGAGATTTTAACGGCTGCTGGATGGAGACGTTAAATAATAACGCTACAAAAAAAAGAGAAATGTCCTTTTAATCTTGATTTGTTTAACATTCATCTGCTCAAAGATTTTAGAACTCCACCAAACGTCACAGTCACCAGTTAAAATCTCAGTTTGTTAAATTCACATTCAGTAAGGCTGATGGGATCTGAGAGCAAACCCACACATCCCTGTGATCCAGCCCGACTTAAAGCATCAGCCTTCAGTTTTACAACTCGAGGACTCAGAGGCTGCTCTCTGCTATGTGTGGCTGTCATAGCAACACAACATAATATATAACGCTAATGCACTGATGGAGGAAACACTGAAACATCTGAAGAATAAGACCCTGAGATTACAAATGTTCAGGCTGCAACTCTCTGCAGAGGATGTGCAATCGAGAACCCCCCCCCCCACACACACACACACACCCTTCCTCCTCCTCCTCCTTCATCTTACTCTCATTTAACTGAAACTTACGTTTATCAGGCTGCATTCTGCACGTGTGTTCTAAGGTTAAACATGTGCTGAGTTTAAACATGTTTCCTAAGGTTGCACATGTGTCCTCAGGTTGCACATGTTTCTTGATCCCTTGAGTTGAACTTGGTCCCTGAGGTTGCTAATGTTTTCGTAGGTTGCAAGTTTTTTCTGAAGTTGCACATGTGACCTGAGGTAGCATATGTGTTGCTGAGGTTGCGCATGTTTCCTAAAAAGTGCACATGTTCCCTGAGGTTGCACATGTGCTCTGAGGTTACACATGCTTCCTGAGGTTTCATATGTGTCCGGAGGTTGCACATCTCCTCAGGTTGCACATGTGACCTGAGGTAGCATATGTGTTGATGAGGTTGCGCATGTATGTTTCCTGAAAGGTGCGCATGTTCCATGAGGTTGAACATGTGTTCTTAAGTCAAACATGTGTCTTAAGGTTGCACATGTGACCTGAGGTAGCATATGTGTCGATGAGGTTGCACACCTCCTCAGGTTGCACATATGTCCTCAGATTACGCATGCCATGTTTCTTAATCCCTGAGATTGCACATGGTCATCCTCAGGACACATGTTCAACTTCAGGAAATACCTGCAACCTCAGAACATGTGTCCTGAGGTTGCATGTGTTTCTCAAGGGGTTGCACATGTTCCCTGGGGTTGCACATGTTCCCTGAGGTTGCACATGTTCCCTGGGGTTGCACATGGTCCCTGGGGTTGCACATGTTCCCTGAGGTTGCACATGTTTCCAACAGGTTGCACATGTTTCTTGATCCCGGAAGGTGAACTTGGTCCCTGAGGTTGCTCATGTTTTCTTAGGTTGCGAGTTTTTTCTGAAGTTGCACATTTGACCTGAGGTAGCATATGTGTCAATGAGGTTGCACATGTTTCCTAAAAGGTGCACATGTTCCCTGAGGTTGCACATGTGCTCTGAGGTTACACATGCTTCCTGAGGTTTCACATGTGTCCGGAGGTTGAACATCTCCTCAGGTTGCACATGTGTCCCTCAGGTTACGCATGCCATGTTTTTTGATTCCTAAGATTGCACATGTTCTCAGAGGTTGCAGGTGTTTCCTGAAGTTGCACGTGTCTTGAGGATGACCATGTGTCCTGAGGTTGCATGTGTTTCTTAAAGGGTGCGCATGTTCCCTGGGGTTGCACATGTTCCCTGAGGTTGCACATGTTTCCAACAGGTTGCACGTTTCTTGATCCCGGAAGTTGAACTTGCTCCCTGAGGTTGCTCATGTTTTCTTAGGTTGCGAGTTTTTTCTGAAGTTGCACATGTGACCTGAGGTAGCATATGTGTTGATGAGGTTGCACATATTTCCTAAAAGGTGCACATGTTCCCTGAGGTTGCACATGTGCTCTGACGTTACACATGCTTCCTGAGGTTTCACATGTGTCCGGAGGTTGCACACCTCCTCAGGTTGCACATATGCCCTCAGATTACGCATGCCATGTTTTTTGATTCCTGAGATTGCACATGTTCTCTTAGGTTGCAGGTATTTCCTGAAGTTGAACATGTGTCCTGAGGTTGCATGTGTTTCTCAAGGGGTGCACATGTTCCCTGGGGTTGCACATGGTCCCTGGGGTTGCACATGTTGCCTGAGGTTGCACATGTTTCCTCAGGTTGCACATGTTTCTTGGTCCCGGAAGTTGAACTTGGTCCCTGAGGTTGCTCATGTTTTCTTAGGTTGCGTGTTTTATCTGAAGTTGCACATGTGACCTGAGGTAGCATATGTGTTGATGAGGTTGCGCATGTTTCCTAAAAGGTGCACATGTTCCCTGAGGTTGAACATGTGTTCTTAAGTCAAACATGTGTTAAGGTTGCACATGTGCTTTGACGTTACACATGCTTCCTGAGGTTTCACATGTGTCCGGAGGTTGAACATCTCCTCAGGTTGCACATGTGCCCTCAGGTTACGCATGCCATGTTTTTTGATTCCTGAGATTGCACATGTTCTCTGAGGTTGCAGGTGTTTCCTGAAGTTGAACATGTGTCCTGGGGTTGCACATGTTCCCTGAGGTTGCACATGTGTTCTGAGGTTGCACAGAGACATGCAGCTCTTTGATCTTGTTCCAGTCTCCACTCTCGCAGGCTTTTAGGCATTTTCCATCATTGTGAGAGTGTTTAGTGTCATCCTGTCAGATTAGTTAGTGTGAGGGCTCACACACACACACACGCACACACACTCTCACTGAGGTCATGAAACTTAGAAAATGAAATGCAGAACCCAAATTCATGTGCCTTATTTAATCCATGGATCTTAAGAACTAAGACCTCGTTCTTTATTCTAAACCTGTTTTTCTGACACGTTTACTCTGAATTCGTAATTTGATGCTCAAAAACAAAGGGAGGTGTGACATCATGATCGACAGCTGTGTTGACCAATGAGGTGCAGCAGATTACCAGAGTGGAAGAAGAACAGTGAGAGTCATTAAACTTTACATAACAGTGATGGTTCGGGTGGAGACTGGGACGAGCTGATTAGTGTGATTAATGACAGGCAGTGAGGATGAAGAGGAGGAAGAGTGTGTGAACACACACTCAGAGTAAGTGTGTATTAATTCTCATTAAGTGAGGTCAGACCTGCTGTTGATGAGCTCATTATGACTGTATGAAGCTCAACGCAAACTGAGAGCCGCCTCTGAAATCCACCATTCAGGACTCAACAAACCCGAACCCGGACAGATTAATATTCAACCCTTATTTATTTATTTATTCCTTCAGATTTATCACATTTATTAAAAACAGAAAGGCTAAACACATAAATACCAAAGACAGGGCTCTCTCTCTCTCTCTCTCTCTCTCTCTCTCTCTCTCGCTCTCTCTCCTGACCCCGCTCGTCCTGATTCTAATTTCCCGACATCAACAAAGCAATTTTCTGCCTCTTCCAGGTTTGATGGGTGACTTTGTTGCTGTGGTTACTCTCTCTTTTTGCCTTTGTTGGACCATTTATTTGAGAATCCATCCTCAGATTAACTCTGAACCAACCCAGCTGCAAATAGCAGAGAGCATTTATTAGCACGTCAAAGATGAGGAAGAAGGAAGTAAAACACAGAGAGAGAGAAACGCAGACAAACAAATGTAAAAGGTTGGTTTTTTTTAACTAAATTTAATTCCAAGTTTGATAATCGAGCTGTTCTGTGCGGTTTTAATCTCCCACATCTAGAAACACTCATTTAGTTTCTCAGAGCAGACGCTAAAATCAGCCGCAGCATGTGCTGCGTGTTTGTCTGACAGAAATAGACGAGAGAAGCTTTGCTGTCCATGTTTTTATTTATTCAAATCGACTTTCAACTCAACTCTCTGGTTCCTCTCTAACTGATGCGGCCCATCAGCAGCTTCTTTAAAAACCTGTTTGTGTCTGTTTGTGTGTGTGTGTGTGTGTGTGTGTGTGTTTGCCAATGACTGCAAACAGGCCTCAAAATCCGACACGATCGTAAACAGAAGTCCAGAACAAATTTGCGAACCAACATTTACTGCAAGTAATGAAAAGAAAACCCGCTGAAAACTAAAACATTTCAAAGAAACATTCATCAAAAACTCAAAACAGAATAAAAAAAAAAAAAAAAAACAAGAACAAGAACAAGACAAACACTGCAAATACACTTATCATGATGGGAGTCCTCCAGGCCAGAGGGGGGCGCTGAGTGAGTTATATCCTGTAGAGTTTTGGAGCCTTTCACTGTTTGTCCCCAAACTGGAAATTCCTGCTCAACCTGATTTTGGTTTGGTGTGCTGTAATAAGGCAGCCCACCTGTCAATCAAGCTAACCACACCCCTAAATATGCAAACTCGTAGTCTCACTAACTATTAAAACACTGAGTTATAAAAACTCCCCATCACAGAGCGTGCATGGACACAGAAGTGAGTGGTGCAGTCACTTTTTGAGACTCTGATCCTTGTAGTCTGCCTCCAGTGGACACTTGAGGAACTGCAGCTCTGGTCTAGTGGAGGTGACAGCTTGAGAGATGCTGGACTTTGTTTGGACTTAAGGCCTCATTTACAAGACAACGTTTCACAGAGTTTCACTTGAAAACACAAAAAAATCAGCGTTTGCACGGAAATGCTGTGCATGCCAGCCCTGAAGGTGGCGATATAACTGTAGAGTCTTTTGGTAACCCTCCACCAAAGTAGAGGTGGGCTGATCATCTGTCGTATTTATTGAATGCATCTTATATGAGAGCAGAAGTGGAACAACAGAAGCACGTTTTGTTAGCAGATTCAGCAGCACAAGCAGAACACGGTAGTCGGCCATTGAACCGTTGCTGTTTTCCGATTCGTGCATTGCAGTTAAAGTTCCCACGACAAAAGTAGAACAGAGTGATGTCAGTGTTTTTGCTGAAAACTCCGGCTTGCCGATTACACAACAATGGAAGTTGCAACGTATCAGAAAAATTCCACTCTGGCGGGCGTTAGCATTTTAGGTCGGCTAAAACATTGTTTCCGTGTAAACGAGAAGCCGAAACGCAACAATACTTTTGCGTTTCCTCCTAAAACTGTTGTCGCTTAAATGGCCCCTAAGACCTGTTTGTGATTTCCCTCTTAAAGTTACTTTTTCTGTCCTTTCATGAATTCAGTGCTCTGATTAGCACCCCCTATAGGTTGGGAGGACCACCATCGTGGTTGGATGGTTTTTCCAGAGGAGGCCTGACCAACCAAACATGATTTAACGGAATCCATGCAGCCTTTACTTTGGACCTTTTGACCTGGTTTATGTGGGTTTTTTTTTTTTTCAAACTCTGAGACTGTTTCTGAAACCTTTAGGCTGCAAACACTCCAGCTTTTACACTCCATTTGTCCTCACAGTGATGCAATATTAAAGATGAAGCTGTCCCCGGAGGAAAGGTGCTGGACTCTGCTCCTCAGACTCAGACTCTGAGACGGACTGTTTGCTCTGAGTGTTTCCTGGTGACCCTGCAGAGTTTGGACCGTGAGCTTCAGACTCTTCATCCTATCTCGAGGAAATGATCGTGAATCAGCTTCTTTCCGTTCTGTGCCCTGCGCTGGCCCGGCTTTGCAGTCTGATGTTCGTTCTCTGTCCTTCAGTTTGATCTTATAGATGGCGTGTTGTTCCGTGAGAGTGAAAACCTGCAGATCCATCCTTTATTTGTCCTCATTTGGTGCTATTGAGAGTTTTGTAGCAGTAGTTTCACCTCTTAGATGGTGGATGTGTCATTTTGCAAGGAGAACTGATAATTTTATACAGAAAAATGAATAAATGAATAAAAAAAAAAATATTTTGTGAAAAATCAGACGCTCAAGGACGACGTGCTTGAGCTCTGAGGTTTTTTGAACTGTTTCTCCTCCCGAGGACTGATGGGGAAAAAAACAGAGAGAATAACGAAATAGATCAGTTCTGTGAATAGATGTCTGAAGAAACCTGAGTGTCAGATCTATGAGTCTGTGTTCACGGCATGCTGATTCCATTAGTGTGAACAGATTGTTTTCTATCAATAAGCATGTCTGGCCTTGAGATATTTTGCTGTTTATATTCTTTCTGTAAAATAAAGGATTGCTGCTGCTGCCGCCGCCGTGGGAAAGAAAAGAGGGATCCCGTCAGAGCTGAGCTGGATTCAACACGTAAATGGAAAAAAAAACATGCTTTCAGGACAATAATGTATGCAAGTAACTGATCCTGTGTGACCAGCAGCGGACGATAACACGAGAAACACCCAGAATTTAAAGGAGCAGCTGAATGTGTGTGTGTGTGTGTGTGTGTGTGTGTGTGTATGAACTCTGTTCTCAGTGTGTGTCGTGGTTTTCAGTTGTGTTCCTCTTGTTTAAACGGTTTTCAATAAACTTGAATGCTGATGACGGTTTCTTTTCTCATTCGTGGTTTTCATCCACTCACTGTCCTGATCGCGTGCAGGATTTCAAACCTCGGAGAAATCCTTGAATCTGTCTGTGAACTGATCTTCATGATGAGGTCATCACACAGGTGGAACTTTAAAGCGCAGGGTCTCAAACACAGAGGCTTGCCCATAGCTCCTCCTCCCCCGTCAGGCCTCTTGAGGGCTGGCCACGCAAAATGAAGGGGGTTTGCGGAGCAGGGAGTCCTTAACCCTCTCCAGGCAGGCGTTGCAGATTTGCAACAGCTAAATGCTAGTTAGCTAAATACTCCATATCCATATTCAATTAGCTTTTTTTTTTTACACTCAGAAGTACCACTGCAGGACTTAGTTGTGCATTAGCAACAAACAGTTTTCCACTATCCCACCAATTGGCAGAGCTGTGTCACTTTGAACATGCCAACACATTTCAAGCCATCAATTTCATGTAAGTTTCACTACTAACCTCCATTAATTTGAAACCAAAACTACATAAGATGAATCCTGAGTATATATAGATACAGTACATGCCAATTAGTAGATTTTATCTCCTCTGGGTTTTACCCCAGGGTTAGCTTTATTTCAATGTTGCAGATTTGCAACGTGGAGCCAGACAGGTACCAATGAATGCCACATGCTTTATCTGCTACTTTGCCTATATTTTAAAAAGGTCAGAATCGTATATTATTACCCCCAGGATAATTTTCCCTAAATATCAGATTTTTCCTGTTACTAAAATTTAATTTGAGCCTGAGAGGGTTAAAGAGACGGCAACTAAAGAAGGTGTTTCAGAGAGGCTGAAGTAAGAGTTTTCTGAAACACCAGAGAGAGAGAGATGATTTGTTTTGAGTTGGAAGTCACATGAAGATACCACGGGGGCACCAGAGGGACAAAACAAAGACTAAAAAAAAAATCACATACCCCCTCTTTAATCTTTATCTAACCAGGTTGGTCCCACTGAGATCAGTTAATTCTGAGGGAATACCTGTCTGAGAGCGGTTTAAACCAAAGGAAACTCAGATTCAGATGATTAAAAAAAAAAAAAAAGGAAGAGTCTTATAAAATATCCACTGAAGTCTGAGTGAAAATCACCTGGGAGATTTACCTGTCTGAGCGCAGCTGGCCTTAGACGACTTTAAGATCTTAACGCGTTGAAAACTGTGGGAGACCACACACATACAAACTGTTCAACATGACAATCCTCTGATCATACACGAAAAACTCATCCTTAAGACCACTAAACCCACAGCGTCTCAGCACCTCTCGCTGTGGGTTTGACAGCGAGAGGATAAAAGAGAGAACTCTTCCCTCAAGCTGTCGTAAAGATTGTGTGTTTGAGACGTTTTTAGAAATCACACACACACACACACAGACGGATGTTATAATCTCAGGTTTCACCCTCAGAGAGACCGTCAGGCTGTGAGATGAGGAGGTAAAATCTTCATGTCGGAGTATTTCAGACGACTGACGCTCAGAATCGGCTCTGAGCAGCGTTTGTTTTCAGAGATGTTTCCTATAAGTGCAGATATATGATGATAGACGACAGAGCTCCATTAGACTGAGGTCGCTCCTCTCTCCAGACCTCCACATGAAGACACACACACACACACACACTCCTCTGGAGTCATTACTGCTTCAAATCAACCTGGATCCAATGCATCAACAGGCAGCCGCCATCTAATATCACTTAACATTGGGATACCCTTCAGGACGACACACACACACACACACACACACACACACACATACACACACACACACACACACACACACACATACACACACACACACACTGATGTGTTTAAAGACAGATATCCTCAACCTGAGGCTCCATCAGCTAACATCAGAGGCCTGCACTACGAAGCTTGATATCAACTCGCTCAGTGAATCCAGAGTCTTCCAGCCTTGATCAGAGCGCGCTCACATTAAAGGGGTGGAGTCTGCAGTGTCTGACCAATCACAAACATGGAGAAACAGGAGAAACCCTGCAGAGCAGCCTACTTTACCGTGGAGCAGCGTTGCCAGACGTACGATAATTATCGTATTTGTACGATAATTTAGCCCTCTGTACGATGTACGATCAATAATTCCAAAAAAGGCTAAATGTGCGATAATTTGACAATTTCGTGTGGTTGTTACAGATCTACCCCAGTCTGACGGATTTATCTGTAAACCCTAAATGCATCTTATATCATGTGACGTTTCCAGCCAATCATAGTTTAAGTGTCATTCGTCTCAGAACGATTGACGGCCAATCACGGTCGTAGGAGCTCCGTCAGGAGGAAGTCAGTCAGTTGAGAGAAAAATGAGCACCGGAGCCTCGAGCTGCTGATCAAACGCTGCTGATGTGGGGCAGGGCGATGAATGCTCACAAAAGTGCCTGTAGGACACTAAACAGAGGGATCAGTTGTGATTTTCACGCAACAATAAGACAGTTGTTTTGATCATTATCAGATATTTTGATTATTTTGTCGGGTGTACGATAATTTCCCCCAAAATACGATAATTTTGAGGCTCTGGTACCATAATTTTATATTTCCCATCTGGCAACGCTGCCGTGGAGGAGCCAACAGTTATTCTTTAGAAATACTAAGAAGGTCAAGAGTGACACTGTTACTGCAGCAAAATCCAGGAAGGAGGCTGACAGAAAACTGTGACTCTGTTAATGAGTAATTCATGAGATTATCAAAAATTAATTCACAGGACAATATAAACAGACAGCACTCGGATCACTCAGTTTGCTTTAAATTTTCCACTGAATTTTGAGGCTCCGCCCCCCGTCTGAGTGCGTTTTGTGTTGGAATTAAACTCCCACGTAGTTCTACGTTCATAAATTCCTGTTTCTGCAGTTCTGCCCTGTGTGTTCATTATTATTAAAATCATTATTTAAGATGCAAACAGTGGAGCTAAACAGACTTGGGGAACAAGAACAAAGCGGTCAGTGACAAGGCTTTATTTCCTCACTCTGTCTCTGATGTTTGGATGAAATCAACTGAATTTATTTATTTATGGATCCATCAGCTGACAAATGAAGTTCAGTCCATCTGATGAAAATCTGAATCTCTTGTACAGGATGACATCGTGAACATTTAAAGGATTGAATCTCTCCCTAAAAACTTTCTCTCTCCTACACGAGATCGACAGGATCTTCTAAAAATGGGCAGGGTCTTTTACAAGAGAGCTGATTGGTCAGGAGGTGTTGTTTTTCCACTCGTTGATCTCTTATCCAGATCTTAACCTGCTCCAGAGCAGGTTAGCCGTTCAGCACGGTTACCACGGTGATTCATCCCAATAAGAAGTGAACCAGCTTCGTAGTACAGAAAATCCAGGGTTAACCCAGAAGTTACCTCGCTAAGAGAAAATCCAGCTTCATAGTCCAGGCCTCAGGAGGACACAGGCTTATCTAGCATGCTAACTCAATATTGTAGCCCCAAACTGATAATAAACAGCAAGCTAAAGATGCTAACACCTGTGGGAGAGATAAATAAAGTTAAGGCAAGGGGCAACATCCGCTTTAGAAAAATGAAGCCTATGCAGAAGTGCTAAAAGTTGCATTTCATCAAGAATCCACTAGAGGCTGTTGACTCTGGTCTTAGTGTGGTAACTTACAGCTGAGCATCTTTCAGGTCTCTGTTCAGAGTTTGGTTTATTTTTCTGTTCTGGTCTCTGAAGGAAATGCAGAAACCTTGTCCATTCCCGTCTTCTCCGGGGAACAGGATTTCTGCAGAGCGTGACGTAGAACTCGAAGAAAAGTTCCCCTCAGCCAATCAGGTTCATTGTTTTTATGAGAGAGGAGCAGATTTCCCTCCTGCAGAGCTCGCCGTATGAAACCATCTCAGGAAAGTTGAGCTTTAAATAATGAATTTATTTTCTCTGTTACTCTTCCAGTTTTGTGTCGGTCTTTTTTTCACCGAGTGTGACTGTAATGAATAATGGATGGATCTGGATTCAGAGGCAGATGGCAAATAAAGGAGTCATCAGAAAGACTCATCATTAATGGATCCATGAAGAAATGGATCGCCTGCTGGAGGAGAGGAAACTGATGTTTGTGCTTTTAGAGAGCTGAGTCACTTCACATTCATGATTTCCTGAAACCAAAGAGGGAATGATTGTTTGGTGTTTATGGATCAATAAATAACTGAATCTGCAGAGGACAATAATTATTATATTCAATGTTTCCTCACGAACAACATCTGAAGCTATCCTGAGAAACTGTGTACATGAAGCGGAGCATCAGAAACATGAATTCATTAAAAAAAACATGGAACCTCGTCTCTTTCACTTCCAGCTGTGAATGTGTTTTTGTTCTCGTTTCCTCGCAGCAGCAGGAATCAACCACGACTGTCTGCATGTGTTATCTGTGCTGAATGTAAAGGGATGAATTAAAGAACCTGTCTCCATCAGCACAGGTGTGACTGGTTCCACCCTCAGGAGTCTCCTGGAGGCTGATGTGTGTCTACAGTCGCTCTGTGTTCTGCTCCGTCGCACTTCCTTATCCTATAAATGTGTTTGTTCCACACCAGGCTCCAGTTTCTCATCTCATTTCTGCTCCTTTTATTCTGGAACACACACATGAACACACATGTTGGATGTCTTTAGAGATTAGCACAAACACCTGAGGGTGATATTCACCTGCATGAACACCAGAATGCACCAGATGCGTCCCTGCTCAGTCCTGTGTTGACTGTGAGCTTCTCCAGACAGCTGGAGTCACAGACCGAGGAGGTCCCTGGATCCTCACCCCAATGATGATCCTCTCCTGGTTCATGTTGGGCTCTAAAACCTCAAA
Organism: Labroides dimidiatus; assembly: GCA_030710495.1. Taxonomy (NCBI): domain Eukaryota; kingdom Metazoa; phylum Chordata; class Actinopteri; order Labriformes; family Labridae; genus Labroides; species Labroides dimidiatus. The sequence continues at coordinate 2,700,855 of CM061149.1, read as the reverse complement.
CCTGTTGACTCCTGGTCTGGCTCTGCTCATTATGTTGCTTTGTTGTTGTAATCAAAATGAATAGCATCTGGTTTGGACAAGCTTTATTTTATTTTGAAAGTCAATGAGAGTTTGAAGGTGGTTTCCATGCACGACTTCCTGTCCTGCTCGATCTGCTTTTTGCTAATTGATGCTCTGACATCCAGCAAAACATCCAGAGCTGAGACACAACAGAGCCGGAGACACGTCTTATGTATTTTGGTCGTAAAAGAAAGTGACATGCTTCCACAGGCCCACAGACACACAGTTGGGACGTTGTGTAAAATGTAAATAAAAACAGAATACAATGACTTGTAAATCCTGTTTAACCTAAATTCAACTCAATACACTTCAAAGACAAGATATTTATCGTTCAAACTGATTCAGCACGTTCCTAAAAAGCTGGTTCAGGCTCATGTTTCCACTGTGTTCCATCACCTTTCCTTTTAACAACACTCAATAAGTGTTTGTGAACTGAGGACACTAATTGTTGAAGCTTTGGAGGTGGAATTCTTTACCATTCTTGATTGATGAACAACTTCAGTTGATCAACAGTCCGGGGTCTCTGTTGTTGTATTTTGTGCTTCATAATGCTCCATACATTTTCAATGGGAGACAGGTCTGGACTGCAGGCAGGCCAGTCTAGTACCTGCACTCTTTTACTTCAAAGCCACGCTGTTGTAACAGGTGCAGAATGTGTCTTGTCATCGTCTTGCTGAAATAAGCAGGGACGTCCCTGAAAAAGACGTGGCTTGGATGGCAGCATATGTTGCTCCAAAACCTGTATGTACCTTTCAGCATTAATGGAGCCTTCACAGGTGGTCAAGTTAGCCATGCCATGGGCACTAACACACCCCCATACCATCACAGATGCTGGCTTTGAGACTTTGACCTGAGAACAATCCAGATTGTCCTTTTCCTCTTTGGTATGGAGGACACCACGTCCATGATTTGTAATTGTATGTTAAGAAACATTGTTCTTAAACTGTTGGACCATTTGCTCACGCAGTTATTCACAAAGCAGTGAACCTTGCTCTATCCTTGCTTGTGAGCCTTTTGAAATCTTCCAAACAGGTGTTTTTGGAGCATTCCTCAACTTCCCCAGTCTGTTGTTGACCCTGTCCCAACTTTTTAGGAATGTGTTGCAGCCATCAAATTCAAAATGAGTGAATATTTGAAAAAACAAACAAACTATAAAATTGATCAGTTTGAACAAAAAACATCTTATTTTGTAGTGTGTTCAACTGGATATAGGTTAAACAGGGTTTAAAAAAACTTGTATTCTGTTTTTATTTACGTTTTTCACAACGCCCAAACTTCATTGGAATTGGGGATGTAAATGCAGGATAATGCAGATGCTGCTCAGTCTATGCTCCACTTTCAGGCAGAAGCTTTAATTTGAGAATAACTGATAAAAGTGAAGGAGTGGCAAACATTTAGCAGCTCAGATCTTCATCCCTCAGGTCTACAGGCTGCAGACACGTTGATTCATCATTAAACTTCCCCCTCCTCACAGATTAAATCCACTCCTTAGATGAGTCACCCTGTGGAAATGTCCTGATGTTCATCATTCAGTATCTGTAAAATATGCACAGCGTGAAGGCTCCATCCACTTGTCGGCTGCAGATAAAAATAACCGGCTATCATTTTTACCCCAAACTCATCATTTACGATTTGGAGCCGCAGCCTCGGCTCGGTCGTCTCCGCATCAGCGGAGATGTCATTCAGGAAAGCTGCTGTGGAATAAGTCCCGTTTGAAAACCATTCACATTATATGACAGTAATGGAGAGCGATAAAAAGGTGACCTTACGGTGTTAAAGGCGATGTAATGAAAAATTTGGGTGGACCATAATTTTTTTATTTTACTTTAGAAATACAGTAATAAAAAAGTTAGGCCCACCAGTGCAGCCAATGCAAAATTTAAGTCTGGAGGTGTTGTAGGAGGAGATGGTTGTGTGTCAGGTTTTGTGTTATGGTCTCGGGACTGAAGGTTGAACTTTGACCCAGATGCACCAGCAGAGAAAATAAAGTTTTAACAGATTTCATTGTAATTGAGTCCAACAAGCAGGGTCTCTTAAGTCGCTTTCACACCAATGTCGTTTGGTCCTGACTTTCCGACTTTTCTGTTTGATCTGAACCAAAATGATAGGTGTGAAACCTCCCCTGCACCTTGGTCCAAAAGCAGTGGTCTTGGTCTGGACCAAACGGGACCACAGTCTGGTACATGCCCAGTGTGAAAGCATTATTTTGAAAGGTTTGGACCTTCGTACCAATCACAGGATTACACACTTTCTCCTTCCTTCCTGTCGACAACAATAAAGTTGGCGTCTTATCATATAACTCATAACATGACCTCGGGTCAGCATTATGTACAATTCTTCAAGTCGTCGCTGTTGGTGGTATAAAAACATCAATAACAGGTGTTGAACCTTAGCCTTTTTCGTGGAGTTTCTCGTGTCTTGACGTCAGGCCAGGTGAGGCCCAGGCTAAACTTACTAAACTACTGAACTGGTCGGTTAAAACAATGTCACTCAAGAAAAACACACAAGGCGTCCAATCATCAGAAGAGACCGACTTTATTCAAAGCAATCGTATCTGAACAAAGTAAATGAGTTGAGAGTTCTGCAGATCACCTCAAGCAACTGAAAACATGACCAACAAGTAGCATCTTTATAACCCAGAGGACTGTTATTTTCTCCTCGCTCCTGTCTCCGGATTGGTCGTCTCTGTTGAAAGACAAGTCTCCTTCAGGTTAGCTCCCTATAAGGAGGGAAGATCCTTCCTGATCGATGCAGAGGCTAAAAGTAGAGACTGATTGCTGTGGTCATACTGAAGATTCTGCTGTGAATCAAATTGAGCATTATTCAAAGGTGTCATCATGAGTTTGCTTATATACTTTGGTTTCGAACCTGGTTGCAACAGTTTTCCTTCCATTGACTTTTGTTCCAATGTTGGTTAATGCATCTATGTGTTATAAGATATGCTCCTTCAGAGTCCAGCTGGTCCAGTTACCAAGAGCCCCAGCATCGAGGCCTGGCCAGCCTCAACGGCGTCTCGCTAGGGCAAGGATCAGCAGATTTATGGCTTTGTTTTTCACTCTGGGAGACAACTGCAGACTATAACGGGCATGTTTTTGCTTCACTCGTCCTTTGCTGTGAAACAATCTTCTACACATGATGGTGATTTCATTCATTGTTGACAAAATTAAAATCCCGCTCAACATGTTGACGTCAGACAGCCGAATGAAACCATAACAGACCGAACCAAGGAGGACAGTGAAGGTTAGTAACAAGTTACAATCATGGGGAGAATCAATGTGAATCTTAACAGAGTTTCAGACGGCCAAGGCACCACAAAGGCTGAGGAATAATCCGGCACTGGACTCCGCTCCTCGTCTTCCTTAAGAATCTGCAGTGATGACTTGATGGGAGGCAGGTGCGCAGAGAACGCCAGAGAGAAGGAACGAAAGGTGCTGCCCAAAGCTCTGAAAGAGAAGGGAGGGGGGGGATAAACACTTAAAACCATACAGATCACCATGTTTCGGTCTGAAAGCTTGAAGCTAAATGCTACGAAATCCTGCACACAGCTCCTTTTAAACCCTCACTTCCTGCTGAATAAAAACAGCTCTGATCTAAAGTGAGTCGTTATCCTGTTACATTAATGATTCTTTCACTCTATGCTTTCTTTCTCCAGCTCTCAGCTGAATCTCCAAATGTAAAAACTAAACCAGTAACTTCTCCAGCTCTGATTCCCTTCGCTCTGAGACTATCTGCACTTTTTTATTTTTTTATTTGGGCTGTGTTTGCACAGAGCTGAAGTTTCCTCTGTTCAGTCCCAGCAGGCTCAGCCTCTCTGCTGGTCTCTTTAAAGTGTTCCTAACTAGGTCAGTCCCTGTTAGCATAGCACTGCTCACCTGTGGCTGCTCTGCCTGCTGCTCAGAGGGTACCTTTGGTTATCCTTCAGCTCTGACTCAGCCGAGGGAGAAGTCGGTCTGTTTTTAACTTCCTTTGGTGACTGAAGCTTCTTCCTGACTCGTTTTTATTCCTTCAAATAAAAAAATCTATTTCATTTAAAACTCAACCTCCAAAAACGTTAAAATGCTGGAAGTGATTCTGAGCCCATGCAGTGATCTCCACTACAGAGTCATGTCTGTTTTTAATGCAGTGCTGATTCTCTGAGGTCGTTTTAACCATCCTCACCAGATTACCCATCATTCACAGCAGGTTTTATGTCCTGGGACGACTTTCAGTTTGTTCCACCTTGTTAAAAAGTTGTTGTATGGTGTAAGTTTGACTCTTCGGGGAGGTTTGTTACGGTGGTGAAGTTTCGTGCTGACAGTGCAGACTCAGATTGTGCCCTCGGCGTGTCACCGCGCTCCCCTCACACCTCAGCCATCAATAACAGCCGTGAAACAGAAGCAGCATGGAGGACGAGATAACGATGTCCTCCTGAGCCAGCTGAGCTCACCTGAAGACGCCTCTTCGTTCCTAACAGGAAGACGAACACTGAGCAAAGTGAGGGCTCAGAGTCAAACGCTTCACCGTAAAGGATGAAACACTGTCTGTAAAAACAGGCTCCTCATGGAGCAGTTATATATATGTATACTACCAGGTTAAACGAACTTCCAGTGTTTCACTTGAACTCAGAAAACAGACGGAACGAGTGGGAGGAAAGACATCGACAGGGAGCAGAGAGAGAGAGAGTGAGAGAGAGAGAGCACAGGTGATGTGATTTAACAGAGTAACAGGAAGAGGTGTCGTTATATTAATGAGGCGACAAAAAGAGATGTGAAGGTGAAAAGAAGAGCTGCCAGGATTTTAATACAGAGAGGAGTTCCAAGATTCCAGACTCAGATCCCACTCTGGGTTTTTGTCACTGATAGCAAACACCTTCACCTGAACTTTTCCTGCATCTGAGTGTTTCCAACAATCAGCGTTTATGGACTGACGCCTCAAATACACCGGGTGCGTCTGCGTTGCAGCTCCGCTGCGTTGCGTGTTGACTGCGTTTGTCAACTTACACCGGCTGCGTCGCGAGTCCGGCAAGCTGCAGAGCTGGAGTCGCGAGACCGAGGACCTCTCGCGGTAATTCACGATCCCGTGAGAATGTTGAAGCAAACAGTAGTACTACAATACTGTACGGTGCAATACTCACCATTCACTCCCAAAACACTTGAAACACTCTTCCATGCCATTTCCTTTTTGAGATTATCTTTATAAAAAGGATGTGTTGGGTCATAAATTATTCTGTGGTTTTCCACCTCAATGATAAGCTTCTCCTCGTCCATGTTTTTCACTGTTTCCCCTTGGTAAACTCTGACCTGTTGACTACTTGCGTATCTCTGCTCATTGTGAAGCGCTGCTATTGTAATCAAGCTAAATACGATCTAGTTTAGACACGGTTTGTTTTATTTTGAAAGTCTCAGGCTCTTTTTATGTAGTTTCCGTGCACTACTTCCTGTCCCGCTCGATCTTCTCTACTCTGAATTTATGCGTCACAGCTCCGTCATCCGGCAAAAATAGGATGGCTGCGGATTAGCTGCGACCTGTCGGACCAGACACGCAGCTGAACCGCAACGGAACGGATCCAGTGTAAGTTGACACATTGACTTGAATGGATTTTAAACTGATCCGGCGCCTTGACGGAGCGGAGCTGCAACGCAGACGCAACCGGTGTATTTCAGCCGTTAGAGCTCAGAGTTCCTGTTTAATGAGCTGCTCTGTTTACAGTCCAGTTAACCTGAGACGTGTCCGCCATGTCTCGATTCATCCATCCCCTCAAACATTCAGTTTTCCTCTGTTCACCCTCAGTTTCACTGAAATCAGTAAGTTTGTCATGTCTGTAAAGTTTCCGTCATGTCACACATTCTGGTTTCATGTTTTATTTTGAAATGTTTAACCCTTGTCTCTGTCTTCTAGGTTTGTTCCTGTCTGACCTGCCCTCCGTCTGTCACACCTGATCCCTGATTGTCCTCCCCAGCTGTGTCTCATCACCCCTCATTACCTCTTGTATTTAACCTCATGTGTCTCACTGGCTGTTTTCCAACCCACCTACTACGCTAGCAGTGCCTACTGATTTGCCCGAAATTCAGTATGTAGTAGTTAGTATGTGAACACTGGCAAAATCTGCAGTATGCCAAGAATTCCCGGATGTCCTACTAATCCGGAAATTTTTTTCAGTATGCATCGGACCAGTCTACCTGGCATACTGTTTCCCACAATGCACAGCGCTAATGCCGTTTCTCTATGGGGTTGGCAATCAGGTTTAGGTGAATTACAGCTGTTAAAACGTCACTTCTTGTCTTAAAAGAGGCGTTTACTTCTACAGATTTATTAATCATTATACTGAAGTCATTTTTACCTACTTTACTTTTACTTAAAAAAAAACTTCGCTGAAATATAATAACTATTCTCTTCCCTAGCTCAACAACATTTTTTTACATTTATATTTAATTATAAATTTAAACATTTAAAAAATCCATCAGCTGTAGTTTCATTTTCCTAAACTGAAAACCAGAGTAGCTACAAAACAGAGCCAACAGAGCAGTCATACTACACACTACATTAAAAGGTAGTAGGTAGTATGCAGTGCCTACTACATACTAAATTCACATGTAGTATGTAGTAGGCAGTTTGGAAAACAGCCACTGTCTTGCTGCCAGTTCATCATACGTCCACCTCTGCTTGATTGGACTGATCACCTGTGTACTGACCCCTGCCTGTCTGACTGCCTCTTTTATCTATCTCATTAAACCCTTTTGTAATCTGACTCCGAGTTTACATTTGTGTCTAAATCTGGGTCTGAGTTCTTGACAAAGTTTTGTAAGCGTCAGTAAGCTAACTGTGAGAAATACTTCTGCAACGTCTCTGTGAGCTGTTTCCAACAGTTAGCATCAAACCGCTCCCTGAGCGTTTGTTCAGAGTCTCAGTCTGACTGTAAACAGTCCCACAGAAGCTTCACTCTGTCTTCCTTCAGAGGTCTGAAGCTGAAACAAACTGATTTCTTTGTGGTTAATGTCTCCTCAGTTTGTTGAAATGATGTTGTGGTATCATAAAGTTATGAGGTTAAAAGTTTTAATTAGGGGATAAAGTCAAGGTTTTAGATTGAGGTCAGCATCATGTGGTCCATCCATCCATCCATCCATCCAGGCCCCAGTCCCAGACTACTTCCACCAGCTCCTCTGAGAGGATACCGAGGCGTTCCCAGGCCAGCCAACAGATATAATCTCTCCATCGTGTCCTGGGTCTACCCCGGGGTCTCCACCCAGCTGGGCATGCCTGGAACACCTATTGTGGATTTCCCAGATGCAAACACTGAGACAATGATGACCAGGAGAACACGACCAAGCTCCAGCCTCTCGGGTTTATTCAGGTTCACAACAGCTCTGATCACCTCTCGAGTAACAGACAGACGGACGGCCAGACGGACCAAGATCTAACTATCACCTCCTCTTTATAGACCCTCGGTGATGTCATTGTTTCTCTGGTTTCATCTTTGCTGAACCATGGCCAAACCTGAGAAACCTCCCATGGAGGGAGATTTCCTGTAAACACTCTTATCTAGCCGGGACACATTGGCGCCCAACTTGCCAAAACCTCCCTTGTGGTTTTCTGGGAAAGTCAACTGTTAGACGTTCCCACAGCCATCTCTCAACTTGTTTTTGGGTCGGATTGACCGGAGTGTCCTGTTTCCAAGCACGTAACCTCTTAAACTCCAAAAAATGTCATCTCGGGATAAATTGAGCTAAGATCTGTTTCCTGGAACATGGATTTCGCCACCACACACCTTTTTGTATTCACGATCGTGTCCTTTCGGTCACGACCCCCAGCTCATGACCACAGGTGAGGGTTGGAACGTAGACTGACCGGTACATTTAGAGCCTTGCCTTCTGGCTCAGGACCGGTATAGCGTCCGCATCATTGCCGACGCCGCCCGATCCGTCTGTCAGCATCATGTGATCAAAAGTCAAAACTGTGAGAAAATAGTGATGAGCCTATGGTGTCTGTCCAGCTCTGTATGTTCATCTTATTTAATATCCTGTAAGTGAACATCTCTATTTTTATATTTCTTATATTTTTGCCGTCTGTTTTTATCTCTTTGCACCTCCAGAACAAGAAGACGGTTCAAACACTCTGTGACAAATCTGATCCTGATGCTCAAACCCGAGCAGACTGAGACCTGATCTCACGGGTTGCAAACCAAAGCGCTCCACATCTGAATGTTTTCCTCTCTTTAGTGAATTTAAATGTGGCTGATAATGAACTAACAGGTATTGAATATGCAGCAAAGAACAGAAACTCTGACCTTCTCTGCAGACGAGCTGATCTTCGCTGACATTTAGATGCGTCAGGATGATATTTCTCACATGTTGCATCAATCAAACAGCACCTTTAAGTTTTAGTGTTTGGTAATATTAAAGCTGCCTGAGAGCCGGGCTGCTTGTCCTTGATTAACTCTTGACTTTACGTCTGAATGATTACTTCCCCCCTCAGACGAGAACGCCATCAGGACGTTGAGTTAAAGAAAACAAAGCCTGCCGCTCACGGTGCAGAAAACTCCCCAGACTCCTGGGTGAAGGTTGATTCTGCATGTTGCTCTTTGACAGCGCTGTGGTTTGTGTATTAATGAGGCAGACATGACAGAAATCAGGGAGTTCAGGGATCTGGCACAGCACCCCGAGGAATTAACACGAGCATGATGGGTACATCTACAGCCGTCTGCTCGTCGCTATTGATCTATTATGGATGTCACGCTGAGCTGCAGGTTTATTGTGTGAGCTACCCACAGAACACATTCACTCAGGTAGAGAGAAGAAACTAGTTCAGGTAAGAGAAGAGCTGTGACTTTATTTACTGCAGAGACGGTTTGGTGTCCTGGCTCTGAAACATCAGGGTCAAAGTGTCCTTCTGATGGACGTTTGTGTGTTAAGCTAACTGGAGCTAACCTCATATTTTGGAGACTGAAGTCAGTCAAACTTCCTCAGCTCTGCATGGTTCCTCTTTGTTTCCTGTTAATCACCTGTATCCAGGTTTTTTTCATTGCACTCTTTTTTTTTTTTAACTTGTGCATATATTTCTGAATTTGCAGCATGTTTCTCAGTGTAGCCCACTTCTTCCTATTTTAATAGAGAAGGGCCCTGAGTTCGTAAAACTACATGATTTCCCTAATAAAACATTGCTCACAATAATATTTTTACTCCTTGTTGAGTCTACAATGATTAGTTATCCTGGGTTTAAACTAATTCTTTTAAGAGCAGAATACACAGCAAAATTTAGTTCAATAAACCTTTTAACTAAAGAATTTACTGTAAATTCTAGTAAAACAAAAACAATTGTAGGAACAATAAACTCAATTATTTACTAAGACGGACAAGCTTCTTATCACCAATTTAACGGATCAAACGTGATATTAACCTTGGTTAAAGTCTCTAAACACACTAGCACTAAATGCAGTGGGCCCACGCTCTCATACACGCACACACTCGCACACAAAAGCCGGCATAAAAGAAAAACCTCTCGTTGCAGGCCTGATGTAGTGATGCTTGACAGCGGTGAAATCCACGGCAGCTCTCTGCTCAGTCCATAGGGCGAGGGATCCAAATAGCAGCAGCGACGGCCTACCAGTCAGCGTCTCCGATGCAACAGGCAACATATGGGCGCCCCGGGCGATCTGATCTCCAACCAGGCAGCAAGCGATGTCCGAGTGATGACTTGGGGCTCACATTTACAGCGCGTCTGACGACTCCTCAGGGTTTCGTGTAGAAACGATGACTGACAGCCCACAGCTTCAGCTGGGTTAGCTAGGCAGTGGATAAAAGTCAGTTCGTTTTCGCTAACGAATGCTAATGTCACACACTGAATTAGCATGCGAGCTAATTACACGCGTGGGCAGCTACAAAGGCAAGTTCACTCAGAAATGTCTTTAGCAGCTCACAAACTGGGTGTAGAGAAAGTATCCGTTCTCAGAATGTCCAGCCGACAGTCTTTCGGTACTAAAACTACACACTTCTTTCAGTGGTGTAGTCGTCCCTTGAGAAGTGGGTATACTCTATTTTTTTACCTTAATTTTTTACCTTTTTTAAGTAGTACAGAAAAAAGACGGTATTAGAACCAGTGACATGTAAGACTACTCTGTTTACCCAAAAATCTGTCATTTCTATTTGCTCACTATTATAAAATTATCATGACTTAATTAGGAGCAGTTTGTAGTTACTACTGGTCACACAAGCAGAATGGATTGTATGTATGTATTTATCATGAGGCAAACTTGGTGTGTTGGTTATTTTTTTTAAAATATATTTTTGGAGCATTTATGCCTTTATTTAGAAGACAAGGAAACGGGTGAGAGTCGGGTGTGACATGCAAGAAAGTTGCCACAGGACAGACTCGAACCCGGACCACTTGTGTACATGGAGCGCGATCTTACCCACTTTGCCATCTGCATTTCATATTTGTCAGCTGTTGAACATTTATTTAAATAAAATACTTTAAATCTAAAGTTGACTGCATTCTTGTTCACATTCAACTCACCGCCGCTTGTTCTGTTGTTAGGTCTGCTCTGCTGCCGTTCACAGTCAAGTGTCACACACAGACACCTGAGGTGTTAGCGATGTTTTAATCGGCATGCCTATAGTTAACCAATTTAATCAGTGAAGGCAGCGAGTACCAACCAATTAGAGGCAGAGGAGGGTGGGTCATGGCTTCACCATCCTTGAGGGAAAAAAGGGCAATCTGGCAGTTAGATATTACTGAATGGTGCGCATCGGGGACGAGCGGGGGGGGGGCGGGGTATACGCAATGCTGACTGAAAAATAAGTGGGTATACGCCGTATACCAGCGTATACCCTCGACTACACCACTGACTTCTTTCAAATCAATCTACGTTCGCTTTATCAAAATGTGGCTCAGCCGTCTCTCACTCGAATCCTCACACATACCCCGTCTCTCTGCACAGGAATCACTTCAACCAATCGATGATCAGCCTTGAAGTCTCCATGAACTTTTCAAAATAAAATGAAACATTTCTCAAGGTACTTTTACATCTTTTAACGCCTGTTAAACATATTTATTTCACTTATTTATAACAGTATTTTAACCCCTTATGAAATAGTTTTTAAACCACATTCACAAATATTTTTAACGAGGAAATCAACATATGTACACATATACTTTCTATTTTAACATCTATTTACTTTAACAAACAACCATTTTAACAGGGTTACATCAGAATGAAAACCACGCTGCTATCATGTCGACTAACGCTGCCTTCTGGAGTCTCTCCTGCAGCTTCTTACACGTCTGTTGTGAGCAGTTTAACCTGATGGGGACACCAAGGAATCAGCTTTCCCATCAGTCATAGTTTCATCTGTTCGAGCTGAATCAGTCTGGATGTTTGAAAGGTGACGTGAACTGATTATTCTCCTCACATTCAGAAAAAGTTCAGATGTTTGCGTTATGGGGGATGGAAGTGCAACGCTGTCAGCATAACAGCTGACGAGTCTGATGCAGACTAAATGTTGATTTCCTGAAAAGCTTGGCGCCGATCCGTCAGAGGAACCGGCTCCGTTCCAGCCGACTGACTCGAGGAGCGTCATCCTCTCAGTCACGCTCGCTCCGGGGACGCAGCGTTCGAGTCACGCTTATTCATATTCTTGGTTGAGCACTCTCATGCGTGTCCGTGTTTTCCGGCTGCCTGCACGTCTGACAACAAAACGGTACGAGCAGAAACCAGAGAGGGGAAAATGAAGCTGTACAGAAACAGTTTGTGGCGAGCAGCAGCACCTGCAGTTAAAAGCAGAGGAGCATCAATAATTCAGCAGCAACAAAAGCTCATCGTGGTTACAAACCTGTGAGTCTGCTTCACTACATCCTGCCTTCGCCTCACACCGACTGAGAGCATCATCACCTGGATTACAGAGCTGATCACAGGCTCACAGATTAAAAGAGGTGCTTCAGGTTAACAGCCTGGAAATCTGTAAAGTCTGAATCAAACATGGAGTCGTCTCTGTGACAGAGACGCAGACCTTAGCCTTCTTCTGCCCACCTTTTTAAATGTCATCGTTCTGATCAGTCCTGATCCAGCAGGACTCCTGGATTTCAAATCTGATGAGGCAGAAAAAGCCTCTCTGAGATGGACCAAGAACAATGACTTCAGTCCAGGGAGGGGCTGGAGTGGGACTCATTTTCTTTTCTCTTTTTTTCACCTTGTCTGCATTATTCTCGTAGTGTAACATCACATGAAATGTTAACTTTTATGAGGTGGGACTCATTTTCATGCCTCAGACCGGCCCACTTCAGATCATGACCCATTAATTTGAAATAATGTAATAAAAACCTGCTGCGCGTGCACGGACATATCGTCAAGGTAACGGCTGGCTGCATATGAGGAGAAAAAACAGCTGCTTGTGCAGGCAGCCCAGAGACAGCGTTAGCAGCTTCTGTGATATATTTCAACCCAGTGTTATGACTGGACCCTGGACTGGGCCCTCACAGTCCGAGATCTGACTGACCCATCTGGAATTGTAGATAACTGGTTGGTTTCTTCTGGTTTCATTGATAAATATAACTGAGTATCATCTGCAGATGTGTCTCCAGTCCTGCTCCACTCTGTTGCATTTTTGTTGGATGCCAGATACCCAGCCCCTCCTATGTTTGCTGGATGCTGGAGCACTTCTATTTACAAAAAGCAGATTGAGCAGGACAGGAAGTCGTGCACAAACCACCTCAAAACTCTCACCCCTGATTCACACATACAGCGCCAGCGCCGCGGTCCGTCAGCGCCGCGATCAGTCAGCGCGAGCCAATTCACACTGCATCCGTCTCAGGAGCGGAGCGCAGCTCAGCGTACTCACAGCAGCTGGATACACAAGATCACAGGAGAACCACATGTTCCTGCAGGAATCACACCCATGACCACTACTTTCATGATATTTAGTATGTTAAACTCACCTGCCCTCCCAGAGCTTCATTAGTTTCTGTTGAGGATGTGTTGTATCGTATATAATTATAAGGTTTTCCGCCTCCAATATAAACTTTTCCTCGTCCATGGCGTCAGATTTCCTCTGGGTCTGACCTGCTGATGACTGCTGGCCCTGTGCCAGTGTCGTAGTTTTAATATACGAGGATAAATGTACGATCGACGGGCTGAACATGGTGCTTTATTTTGAAAAGATCGTATATAATTATAAGGTTTTCCACCTCCAAAATAAACTTTTCCTCGTTCATGGCGTCAGATTTCCTCTGGGTCTGACCCGCTGGTGACTGCTGGCCCTGTGCCAGTGTCGTAGTTTTAATATAAGATTATAATTTTACGATCGACAGGCTGAACATGGTGCTTTACTTTGAAAAGACCGGAAACTCTGATCGTTTTTTGTGTCTGATTTCCTGTTTGGAACGATCTGCTCTGCGGAGATTGACGCGTCTCAGCAGCGCACTCCGGCAAGAATAGACTCGCAGCGAAACAGCCGCGAGCAGCCGTTGGTAACACGCGCCGGAGACGGACCGCAGCGCGGGCTGTGTGAATGCACTGATTGACTTGAATGGCAGTGAAATACAGCGCAGTGCGCGGCGCTGACGGACCGCTGCGCTGACGCTGTATGTGTGAATCAGGGGTCAGTGACTCCACCACACACTGGACAGACAGCGGAGCACCTTCTCAAACAGACTGTTGCAGCTAAGCTGTCGTACGGACAGGTACAGGAAGTCTTTCCTTCCACAAGCAATAACTTTGTATAACAGCCACCTCTGACTGAAATCCATAACTTCATACTGTTTTACATTTTAACCTGGTCATAGTAAGTGTCACCTATCACCTCTGAGGTTTGTTGCTGCTTTTACTTATTTATTTATCTAGTATATGGCACATCACATTCTTTTTTGCACTGCACATTATATGTAAATGTTCATTTTGCACAATTCCTGTACCTTGCATTTTGCATTTTTCAATCCAAAACAAAACCACCTCTTTTCACACATTCTGTTGTAGTTATTGTATATATTTTTTGTATTTTCTTCATATTATCATTTTATATTGTACAGTGGTTTTACGTTTTTTTATATTTTATATTCTGTTTGCTGCTGTTACAAAAGAATTTCCCAGCTTGGGACAAATAAAGTACCTATCTTATCTTATCTTATCTTATCAAAATAAAACAAAGCCTGTCCAAACCAGATGATTTTATTTCAACTACAACAACAAAGCGACATAATGAGTGAAGCCAGACCAGGAGTTAACAGGTTTGAGGTTTTAGAGTCCAACATGAACCAGGAGAGGATCATCAGTGGGGTGGGGAGGCTCCGGCTGTCTGGAAGTCCTGATATGAACACGCAGCCGGAGTGGAGCTGGAACTAGCGTAGTCCTGGCGTTATGGTATCTGAAGCAGCGGTTCCTAGTGTTGTGCTCAAGACACTATCCGAGACCAAGACTTGCCCGAGACCAGAACGCACCGAGACCAAGACAAGACCAAGACTTTTGAGAGTCGAGTCCGAGACAAGACCAAGACCATAAAAAATAATTTTCCAAACTATGACAAGGTTGAACCGTTAGAGAGCATTCTCATTCTAATTTTAGTTTTCTTTTAAATACATTTGACAGACAAAAACAAGTTGCCTGTAACTCTTTCAACTAAATTCTTCAAAAAAAATCCTTGCACATATTTGAAAGCCATTGCAGGGTATGACACTAAGGTTTTTGCCTACTTTGCCCTGTCCAAGAGGCACTTTTTCTGGCCTTCAGGAGCATAAATTTTGCTAGTATCATACCTCAACCATCATTCCTGTCAGCTGTGGAAAGTGATACACAACACTTCTTTCATAATAAACTGTATTTATTTTCTATGTGTTAGGTCACCTGGTGGCTCTCTGCATTAATTTAAACACAGGAATTCCCCAATTAACAACCCTAATAGGGTACGAATACAAACTCAGAAATAGTGCTGCACAATTTGGCAAAATTGTCTAACTGCAATTATTTTGGACAAGTCATTACTGGCGGAAATAACACATGCATTGAATCTATTTGTTGTTTTATTAGAGTGCTTCTCCTTTTTTTATCACATTAACGAAGTTGAGTATCACCAGATCAGTGCTGGTCTCCACCGGTCTTGACGGAAAATCTCGAGTCCGGCCAGCCCGAGAGAGTCAGAGAAAAATGCCCTCAAGTCTGAGACAAGACCAAGACCTTCAAAATCTGGTCTCAAGACCGGTCTCGAGACCAAGACCGGTCTCGGGTAGCACAAAACTAGCAGTTCCCGAAATTCCTTTTAAAGTCTTTGAACAGTTGCATATTTTGTCTGTTGTTGTTTAAATCCAAAGACAAATAAAGCTTTAATTTGATGTAAAAACAAACAGAAAGCTTTTGATCTGCTTTTCTTTGTTGGAGACCCCTGAGGTGACTTAAGCAGGATAACCACGGTGTCAGCAGAGGCAGATTCACAGCAACATGTGACCATAGTTAAACTCATTTTATACACGTCAGATAAATAAAGGATCTGACAGCTTTTATTGTTAGTATGTTCCCATGTTAGGGGGTTGCTGGTCTCTGGTATTTTAGAGGTCGTTTGGTAGAAAAGTTTAGGAACCCCTGATCAAAAGGAAGCATATAAGATGAAAAGAAGTGGTCCAAAGAATGAGCCTTGAGGAACTCCATAACTAACCACAGCTGATTTATTGTTCACATGAACAGACTGAGATCCAGCCCACAGCTAAAGCGGTTCCTGTAATGATGAGAAGTTTCTCTGATCTGTGCAGGAGGATGTGATGATCAGTCGTGTCTTTTAGGCATCTCAGAGTTATGGTGGACTCTAAACCCTGGATGAAAACCTTTAAACAGTCTGTAGGAACTGATGAATCTCCTGTCAGGACAGTTTGATGTCGAACAGGAGGAACAGTGTGCTGTGAGGTCTGCAGCTTCCACTTTCTGAAGTCATTAAACTGAATTATTTCTGCTTTCCTCGGAGCAGAAAACGCTTTAATATGTGGAATTACAGAGCGTTAAACTGAAGGAAGCTGAGCGGCTGCAGAGACGTTCCTCGAACTGGAGACCTGACTCCAGCAAACTCATTACAACACTTCAATCACCTCCTTGAAATTGGGATGATTTCTCCTGCAAGACGCTTCAAAGTGTTCATGTTTGAGGAGCTGCTGCAGAAAACGGTTTCAGGAGCTTCCAGGGTTTAAATAAAACACACCACGATGGTCCAGTCTGACTCAGGGCCAGCAAGAGCCTCAGAGGAGGATTCTGTAATAATCCAGGCTCACAACAAAGCCCGGTCCTGCCCGAGGCTCAGGAGTCCTCCATCCCTGAGAGGAAGAAGCTTCGCTCCAGCCCAGAGGCAGCCTGAGGCAGCCCAGGGCTCGCTGTCTGTCAGACCGCACACGTTACAGCAAACATCCTTAGAGAAACACGCCGTCTGTGGATAATTCATCGTGTGTTTGCTTTCTTAATGTTTGTTTCAAACAAATCAACATCGAACGCAAAGACATCGCTCCAGAGATGAGTTTCTAAAGCTGTGCTGCAGGAGACGAGCTGAGGAGAGGCGTGATGAATTTTTAAAGTCTCTCCTCTCTTTTCATTTATTCATTTCATCGTCTTTATTGGCTTTCGCTCACTTTGTCTGCTTCCAGCTGATGAATCACTGATGAGCCGCAGCGTTTCCTCTTCTCTCCGGAGATTTCGAAGGTGTGTTTGGCAGAGATTTTCATCACTTTGTTCCTCTAACTTCACCGGTCCCTGACTGGTTAGTGCTTCCAGAAACTTCTGAAGGTGGATTTTATAGTTTCTGTGAGCAGCTGAGATTCAGCTGAACTCTGAACCTCAGCCTCCAGAGACAGCATGAAGTCTAATCCAGTTCTGCAGGATTGTTGATAAATGTGTTCATGCACACACACAAAAACACACACACAGGAAATAGATGTTTTGGAGGCATTTAAGGTTAATTTCCCGTCTCACCTCCATTATTAATGTAAATATTCATAAATAATTAGATACCTGCGCCTCCTCTGCATCACCCAGCTGGAAGAATCCCATCAACTCCGTTTGTGATGAGTCTCTTTCATGCAAAATGATATTCATGACCTCCCTAACAGTCTCCGTTATTTAATTTAATGGAAACAGACAACATGAGTTATTCTCTCTCTCTCTCTCTCTCTCTCTCTCGCTCTCTAGGTCTCTCTCTCTCTGGGAGCAGGCGGCCAGCCCTCTGAAGTGGAGATTTTGTGAGAATCTGGGGCAGGCAGTGACTGATGTTCAGCACTGATGGGCCCTGCACCCTGCCAAAGCCACAAGGAAGAGGAGAAGAGATACAGCTGGCCTGGATAAAAGTCTCCATCAGGACCGACAGAAACCTGGCTGCAGAGAGACCAAACACAGAGACCATCAGTGAGAGACTGAGAGTGTTAGCTTCTGTTTCCTGTCAGGAAAATACTCAGAGACGACAGCTACACGTGGGCATAGAGCTCCATGTTAACATAAGCTGCAGTTCCCTGAGTGTCCACCAGCGTTGCCAGATGTACAATAATTATCGTATTTGTACGATAATTTCGCCCTCTGTACGATGTACGATCAATAATTCCAAAAAAGGCTAAATGTACGATAATTTGACAGTTTCGTGTGGTTGTTACAGATCTACCCCAGTCTGACGGATTTATCCATAAACCCTAAATGCATCTTACATCATGTGACGTTTCCAGCCATTCATAGTTTAAGTGTTGTTTGTCTCAGAACGATTGACAGCCAATCACGGTCATAGGAGCTCCGTCAGGAGGAAGTCAGTCAGTTGAGAGAAAAATGAGCACCGGAGCCTCGAGCTGCTGATCAAACGCTGCTGATGTGGGGCAGGGCGATGAATGCCCACAAAAGTGCCTGTAGGACACTAAACAGAGAGATCAGTTGGGATTTTAGCGCAACAATAAGACAGATGTTTTGATCATTATCAGTTATTTTGATTATTTTGTCGGGTGTAGGTTATTTTCCCCCAAAATACGATAATTTTGAGGCTCTGGTACGATAATTTTATATTTCCCATCTGGCAGCGCTGGTGTCCACTAGAATCTCTGTGTTGAAATGCTGAGCCCTAACCCTAACCCTAACCCTAACCGCACCAGTCCTATTTATAACCGCTGAACCCCTCCTATGACATCATCAACTGTGTGGTTTCCTTGTTGACAGATAATTTCCATTCATTTTAATGGGTCTAAATGAAATTGGAAAATGCAAAAGGGTTAGAAATCTGTATACACACATTCACACACTTAAAATTCAAACGGTGAAAATCTGTAAAAATTTGTTGGAGGAGAAGCGATGTGCAGAAAAATAATAAATGCTGTTGCTCAGCACAATTCCCCAAGCGGCCACTAGAGTCCGTCTCCAGCAGTAAGTCTGTCTCCATAGAGCTCCATGTTAATACTAGAGGGGGGGGGGGGGGGGGGGGGGTTATGTCTTTGCAGATTCTAGATGTTGAAATGCTGAACCCTAACCCAAGCTGCAACGGTTGTATTTATAACCTCTGTTCCGAACTCTAACTGTAACCCCTTATGACATCATCCGCTGTGTGGTTTCCATGGTGATGGATCATTTCCATTCATTTCATGGGCAAAAAATTATTTAGAAAATACAAAATATTAAAAAAGAAAACAAGGGTTAGAAATTTCAACCATACACACACACACACACACACACACACACACACACACACACACACACACACACACACACTTCTCCTGAATATGCTTTCATGAACATTTTAAAATTTGAACGGTGACGAGTAGCCAAATGCTGATATTTCTAAGCATCTGAAAATCATAAACTGCAGTTCCCTGAGTGTCCACTAGAGTCTGTCTCCAGCAGTGAGTCAGTCCCCATAGAGCTCCATGTGAAAATAAGCTGCAGCTCTCTAAGGAGGTCTCTTTGGTCTTCTCCTTGTTGGTCGTCTTTGAAAAGATGTTGTTAGATTTTGATGACTCAGCACCCTCAGATACGCTAAGTCGGTTTGTTTGGACTCACCTGTACCTGTCCGTGTCTCTCTGAGGCCTCTGAATGAGTCTGGCTGCGGTCGTTTCCTCTCGTCCTCGTTGTGTTTCTGCATGCAGAGTCGGTCTGCGTGTAATAAAGGAGGGGGTCATAGTTTAGTCACACTGTGTGCGTAACACTTGTCATTAAGCTCTCTCTGCACCGTTCTCTGCACACTCTCATCATTTAGACATCATCGGCAGATACGGTCAATAAATCACTCAGCACTCAGCGATGAAAAGCTGTTTGCAGGAAATGAATTCACATAAATTAACTCAGAAACACAGAGAAATAAAGAGAGAGGCAGCGGCAGCTTCATTTACAGAGAGTGTGTTTGTGTACCAGCGTGACCCTCAGAGACCTCCGAGTGCTGCTTAAGTCCACATCCTCTCAGAGTCTCATCAACAAACCCACAAACACTGATGTGTCCATCAGAGCGGCTTATTGCTATTCTCTGTGCGGCCTTCGTCCTGATGTTTTATTAACGCCTAATAAACGACAAGGTGACGGACGCTCAGACACGAGACGCTGCTGGAGGAAACGAGCCGCTCCCCAGAGGAGGACAAACACCATGAATTAAAGCTGGAGTGTGTGCTGTGTCCATAAAACACTGAGGCAGAATCTGACACGCAGAGAGGACGAAGTCTGCAGCCGGTTCATCACAGCGAGGAGGAAGAGGAATGAGGAAGAGGAGCCCAACCACAGTCATATTTCTACATCATCCTTTAATACCCAGGGCCTGATTCTCTGAGGATTAGCTCGGCTTTAACATCCTCACATGAGTCATAAAGACGTCTCCTCGTTCACACAAACAAACCTCTGTGCAGTTTGCACGTATTTAAATCATGTTTCATGCATTTATCTGGAGTTAAACGTGACTTTCTGCGCAGACGAAGCTCAGAGTGAAACACGTCTCATTCATGAACGTCAGCTGAGGGGAGCGATTTACCGTCTGCAGAGAGCAGCAAAGTCTTAAAGAGGCACAAACGAATGAGTTAAAGCAAACTGAGAAATATTTGTGTTTGACAAAGACTTTAATGGTATTAACACACTTTCTTTAAAGCGTGCCAAGTCATTTTACGAGTTTTTTTTTTTTTTTTTTTGTCGATAAATAGAAAAAGCTAATGTTATGTGAAAGTCATGAATTTTTGTCCAGACTGTTGACACCTACTGCGATCATCTTCAACGGCCTGCTTTCTCATGCCAAATCACAGCTGTGCCGGCTCACCAGCGCCCCCTTGGTGTAATACTCCTTGGTATTTATTGATCACTTATTTTAACATCATGTTTGCACATGAATTAAGTTAATTTAGAAAAAGAAAAAACTCAACATCACTGGTGGAAGTTTAGAATAATAAGGAACTTAGAAAAAAAATCAGATTTAACCACCTTTTAAAAAAACAGTGAATAAAAGGACAAAAAAACATTTTCTAAGATGACATCCTAGCTAGAATACATGGTAAGGGGTTAAATCCGCCAAAGTTGCTTTTTCAGTTTTGGCCCCCTGACTAGTAATCTCATAAATTTATGAGAATGAGCCAAAAAAAATGAAGTCAGTTTTTATTTGTGGATCCTATACTAAAGTATCACTTCAAAATATGCTCCACGTTCCTCAAGTTTGTGCAGGCAGCAGCTAATCTTCAGATATCGGAGCTATAAACTAAAACAACCAGTTTATTCTCATAAAATCGTGACGTCATTCTCCTAAATTGATTGATTAATTCTCACAAATTTGAGATTGTTCTTCAAAATGTGTTATTCCCGTAAATTTAAGAAATTATTATCACAAAATGATGAATTTGTTCTCATAAATTTATGAGATTGTTCCTGAAAATGTGATATTCCTGCAAACGTATGGGATTATTTCATGAATTCACAGCTTCATTCTTGTGAATTTATGAGAATATTCTCGTGAATATGTGACTTCATTCACATAAATTTATGAGCTTATGATCATGAAATGATGACTTTGTTCTCATAAATTTATGAGATTATTCTTGTAAAGTTGATATTCCTTTAAATTTATCAAATATCTTATAAATTTACAACTTTATTCTTAAAATCTGAGATTGTTCTTGTAAATCTATGACATTATTTTCATGAATATATGTCTTTATTTTTGTATATTTATGATTTTATTCTCATAGATTAATGAGATTATTCTCATAAATTTGTGAGATTTATCTTGTAAATTTCCTTTTTTTTTTCTTTAATGAGGCTCTAATCCTGTGCTGTACAAAACAGCTCTGTGTTTACAATCAGTGGCAGTTCCCTCTGCCACTGTTAACACACCACATCATCACTCATTTCACATTTCACATGTCACACGTAGCAGGTAGCATGCTAATGATAGTTTGGTGGGTGCACACACTGAACTATCCAACATCTTAGTAAGTTTCCTGTGCAAAGAACAGAAACGCATGCAAACATTATGGTTTTGAATTGACTCTTTATTATTGAAAGAATGTGTATTTTGCGTTTGTTTGGAATCTCATTGTTCTCTTATCTTACCACAGTGCTTCCTGGTGCTGGGCAGTGTCAAAGGACCCGAAAATAGTTTCAGGCTGTCTTTTATAGTGCCTGACTAACTAGTGGAAAGCAGGCTCAGTTCATTTTTACTAAACTATACCAACTGATGGGGGAGTCATATGAAGATGTGCAGTTATTCCTGGCTTCCTAGTGTGGTGTGAATGCTCAGTGAACCCCTTATTGTGTGGTTAGTGAATGTAAGTGGACTTTGATGTTTTGCTGAAGAGAATGGCCTGTGTAGTTGAATTGTTTGTATGATTGTGTCCAATTAAATTGGTATGGTCCAATGGGAGGGGCTAAGCCTTTAAATGGAGAGGGTCTGCACTGCCTAGAGAGTCAGAGAAGGACTGTGGTGCTGAGGAGAGGGAGCTGTGGATCTGGTCAGTGTTTTGTGACTGTTTTTTTTTCCAAGCCACATCTTTGTTTTGGTGACTCTGTTCCTGGACCATCTTTAAGAGGACAATAAAACACTTCATTTTTTTTTTGCACCAAATGGACTCTGTCTTTCTACTTTTTACTTCATTGTGAAGTTAAAACCTATACCCTTTTCAGCCAGTTTTCGGACATACTACCCTCACTCTAGGTCTGAGTGTGACACAATCGAAAGGCAAAAGATGTTCAAAACAGAATCTCAGCTAGTGTTCTAGAAGTGAAAATAAAAAAGGAACTAAAGAAAAATTTCATCTGTGCTGGCAAAATATTTTAAGACAAAATCACAGCTCGAGCTGACGACCAGAAAAATGAAACACATGAGACGAGGTTGACACACAGACGTACAGACTGACAAGACGATCGAGCACGGGACAAAGGGAGGACGCAGACTTTGATACAAGAGGTGATGGGACCATGAAACCATGAGGGATGGGGATCACAGTCACAAAGGCAGGAAAAACACCAGAACTACAAAATAAAACCAGACATGACGAACTTGACAGACTTAACGTAACCGACGAGACGTGACAGCATGTCCTCGTGGTCAGGAGTTAGCTTAGCACTGCGTGCATGCTCTCACTGAGACATGCTTTAAATTCAAAACGCTTCCCTGATGACCGAACTGAGATGGATTACGTGTCAGATTCAACCCCGTCTGCAGAAACCTGCAGCCTAGCTTGCGAGAGTGTCTAAAAGAAGTTTCCTGACTTTTATTTCTTTCTAGCGTACGATTACCAGAGACGATTAAATCACACACCCACACTTTAAAAACACTGAAATATACCTTTAACAATCAATTACCTGATGCAGCATCAGATGCTAGCATCCTTTTTTCTCTTATTCCAAAGAGTGCGGACTGTCCCTTTAACAGCCTTTACACACACACACACACACACACACACACACACATTCTTCATCCCTGATTGCAGCTTCTCTGACCTCGCTGATTGTTTTCAGGCTCTGCAGCTGAATTAAAACATCTTTAGTTCAGAGAATGTTTGCCGTAGCAACCAAACAGCCTCTGATGCCAGGAAAGACTTCACCCACACACACACACACACACACACACACTCAAAGGGACTAAGAGAAAAGACTTTAAGATGAGAGAGGAACAACATTTGTCTCTGTCTGTGTGACGTCTCTCTCGTTCCCACACTCCGGCAGAATCGATCCCTCTGCTTTATGGCTGTAAGGTTATCGATCTGACAGCAGATTGAGATGAAAAACAGCAGAGGGAGGGGGGAGAGAAAGTCAGGAACGAGGAGTCGAGGAGGACTGGAGCTCAAGGTTGAAGCTGCAGAAGAAAACAAAGAGAGCGTCTCTGCTGCAGCTCTTTACAAACGGGAACAAAGAGAGCTGAGCTCACCTGTGCACCTGAGAGTGTTTGTGTCTATGTGTGCTCTCATAACGTGCTCTCCTGTGTTCACACCTGCATGTATGACCTGGATTAGAAAGAGGCGATCTCATGCTGAAGACGAGTTATGTTCTAATAAACGTCACTTTAATTAACCCCTGAGTTTCTGAAAGAAAGGACGGCTCGATACTTACCGACAGCGGCCTCACTGAGGGTGTGAGAGTTTTACAGAGGAGGTAAGAGGAAAAGGCAAAGTCAGGGTGAGACGACAAAGACCGACAGAAATAAACAAACAAACAAACAAACAGCTGATAGACGGGACATAAAGAAAAACAAAGACTGTTCACAGCTCTGCTTCATCAGACCAAAGACATCGTTTGTCTGCGAGCTCTCCAGGATTATAATCCGAGTCTGGACCTGAAGCTGGAGGATAAACTAACACAGATTAATATAAATACATAAATTAAGAGATTAGAGTCATAGAGATTAACCGAAGCCTGAAGATTCAATATGCATCTTAATTTCTTTAACATCAACTTTAATTTCCAAACTTAACTTTTTCATTTCAGTTTTAATCCCACAACTTTATGACTTCCTTTAAACTTTAATTTCCAAACGTTGTTTTTATTTCAACTTTAATATCGTAGGAAACATTTTTAATTCAATGAAATTTTATCTAAAAACATAAAGACTTTATTTCAACTTTAATCTTCAAACTTAAGGTTTTTTTTTTTTTCAATTTTTACCTCAATGATGTTGACTTCGTTTCTAATTTAATCTCAGAACATAATGACTTTATTTTCAATTTAGTCTCATAATTTAACGACTTTATTTCGACTTTAATCTGTTATCATTGAGAATTTTTCAACATTATTCTTAAAATATTATGACTTTAACTTAAATCCTGCATCTTCATGTCTTAATTTTAACTTTGATCTCCAAACTTTATTTCAATTTTAATTTTTTTATAATTAATTTTTTTTCAACAGTATCTTCAAAATATTACGACTTTAACTTTAATTTTGTATCATCACATCTTTATTCAACTTAAATCTCAAAAACATTCTGAATTAATTTCAGTTTTTATCTCCTAAAATCTCTATTTCTTTTTTCTCTCATTACAGTTTTGTATTTGTTTTTTTTCCCTTTCGTGCTTCTTTTTTCATACTCAAAGTCAGATTTAGGACAGGGTTTGGTAATCTCTCTCTTTTTATATAAACCATCAGTTCTGTCTGTTTGTAACAGGCTGAATTTATTCTGTGTCATTTGTTTTGTGTCGAATAAAAGTGAACAAACACATCAAAAAGAAACAGACCGTCTCCTTTAATCAGACTCTCTGTGAGATCTCAGCTGACTGAGAATGTCATAAAGATTTCCTCACACATATCAGCCTCTCTGTCTGTCTGACCATCCGTCTGTCTGACCCGTAACTCCACATCACCACCTCGTCTCGATGTCGAGCTCTACAGACGCTGAAGTTACTCTGATTCGTTTCTGTCTGCTTCCAGTTCTTCTCACGGAGGAGTTAAAGAAACGACTCTGGAGTTGGTTACAGGCCGGAGGTGAAGTTTGGAGGAGTCAAAGTGTGCTGCAGTCATTAGGAAAGGATGACTTAGTGTCCTTTTCAGCAGGAAGAAATGTGGCTTCGATGTTTTTTACTGGAGAGAGGAGGGAGCCAAGAATCCAGCCTTATGAGATTAACGACAGAGATTAAAGTCTTTTTATAACGCTGGAGTGAAATCACAGCCTGTCACAGCCTTGTGTTTGGCTGCGGACGATGCCCGGCCTTAGAAAGAGCAGCAGTGATGGTGAGAGCCGCTGGACGATCAATCAGCCCGAGCTCGGAGAGGAAGGCCGGTTCCACCGCAGTGATTCAGAGGCAGGCGGAGGAGAGACAGCGAGCGGCTGCAGACTGAAGGTTACAGAGATAAAGAGCAACAGAGTGGAAAAGACAGAAGGCCAAGTGTGAGCACGCTCAGACGAGACCCGAGTGACCACAGAGAGAGAGAGAGGGAGCACGGGCCGAGAGAGGATTTATACTGAAGGAGAGCTGCAGAGGAGAACTTTACTCTGAACACTGAAATCTGTTTCTGTTTCTGACGCTGAAGAAAATCTCTGAGAGAGAGAAGAATGAGCTCAACATGGAGCCCGAGCAAAAACCGACCGAGGAAACATGAGAGCAGCTCAGGTCAACAAAAACATCCTCTGAGGGCCGACATGTAGGAGGGAGGAACGCCACAGAACAGAAAACAAAAAGATCAAACTCTAGATTAAAATCCAAGAGATTCAGATTAAAGACGGAAAGAGACACAGAACGTCTCAAAGAGTCTGCAGAGCTCAGGGATGTCAGCAGAAGGTTTTCAGGAGGGAGTGTGAAAAAGATTCAAGAGTGTATAAAAGATTCATAAGAGATAGTGTATAAGAGATTCAAGAGTGTTAAAGAGATTTAAGAGTGTGTGAAAGAGATTCAAGAGCATGTGTGTAAAAGATTGAAGAGTGTGTGTGAGCGATTCAAGAGTGTGTGAAAGAGATTCCAGAGTGTGTGACAGAGATTCAAGAGTGTGTGAAAGAGATTCAAGAGCATGTGTGTAAAAGATTGAAGAGTGTGTGTGAGCGATTCAAGAGTGTGTGAAAGAGATTCAAGAGTGTAAAAGAGATTCAAGAGTGTGTGAAAGAGATTCAAGAGTGTATGAAAGAGATTCAAGAGTGTATGAAAGAGATTCAAGAGTGTTAAAGAGATTCAAGAGTGTTTGAAAGAGATTGAAGAGCATGTGTGTAAAAGATTCAAGAGAGTGTGTGAGCGATTCAAGAGTGTGTGAAAGAGATTCAAGAGTGTGTGAAAGAGATTCAAGAGTGTGAAAGAGATTCAAGAGTGTGAAAGAGATTCAAGAGAGTGTGTGAGCGATTCAAGAGTGTGTGAAAGAGATTCAAGAGTGTGTGAAAGAGATTCAAGAGTGTGAAAGAGATTCAAGAGTGTGTGTGAAAGAGATTCAAGAGTGTGTGAAGGAGATTGAAGAGCATGTGTGTAAAAGATTCAAGAGAGTGTGTGAGCGATTCAAGAGTGTGTGAAAGAGATTCAAGAGTGTGTGAAAGAGATTCAAGAGTGTGAAAGAGATTCAAGAGTGTGTGAAAGAGATTCTAGAGAGTGTATGAAAGAGATTCAAGAGAGTGTGAAAGAGATTCAAGAGTGTGTGAAGGAGATTCAAGAGTGTATGAAAGAGATTCAAGAGTGTTAAAGAGATTCAAGAGTGTTTGAAAGAGATTGAAGAGCATGTGTGTAAAAGATTCAAGAGAGTGTGTGAGCGATTCAAGAGTGTGTGAAAGAGATTCAAGAGTGTGTGAAAGAGATTCAAGAGTGTGAAAGAGATTCAAGAGTGTGTGAAAGAGATTCTAGAGAGTGTATGAAAGAGATTCAAGAGAGTGTGAAAGAGATTCAAGAGTGTGTGAAGGAGATTCAAGAGTGTATGAAAGAGATTCAAGAGTGTTAAAGAGATTCAAGAGTGTTAAAGAGATTGAAGAGTGTTAAAGAGATTCAAGAGTGTTTGAAAGAGATTGAAGAGCATGTGTGTAAAAGATTCAAGAGAGTGTGTGAGCGATTCAAGAGTGTGTGAAAGAGATTCAAGAGTGTGTGAAAGAGATTCAAGAGTGTGAAAGAGATTCAAGAGTGTGAAAGAGATTCAAGAGAGTGTGTGAGCGATTCAAGAGTGTGTGAAAGAGATTCAAGAGTGTGTGAAAGAGATTCAAGAGTGTGAAAGAGATTCAAGAGTGTGTGAAAGAGATTCTAGAGAGTGTATGAAAGAGATTCAAGAGAGTGTGAAAGAGATTCAAGAGTGTGTGAAGGAGATTCAAGAGAGTGTGTGAAAGAGATTCAAGTGTGTGTGAAAGAGATTCAAGAGTGTGTGAAGGAGATTCAAGAGTGTGTGTGAAATAGATTGGGTTGTTTAAGCTTGTTCTGTTAACAGGTGTTGCTGGAGTGTGTGTTTTCTGTTCAGCGATCACTGTAACCAAACATGGTTTTTCTAGTTTTCAGGAGGTCTGAGGCTCTCAGTGGGATTTTGTGTTTTTTCTATGAGCACTTTAGAATCATGCCATGCCAACATGTTTCAGACAAACATCCTGAGACCACCTTTTTACGGCAATGGTATTCGGATGAAACGCAAAAGTTTTGTTGCGTTTCAGCCTCTCGTTTACACAGAAACACGTTTCAGACGACCTAAAACACAACTTTTTCAAAACGCCCTCCAGAGTGGGTTTTTTTCTGAAACGCTGCAGCTTCCATCTCCATATAAACAGCAGGCAGGCGTTTTCAGAGAAAACGATGACATCACACGTTGCTTTGCTTGTGCGCATTCCACTTTCATGTGGGAACCTTGAATTCCCATGTGTGAACCGGACAACAACAACGGTTGAATGGATATCGCCACCTACAGGCCTGATATACATACTACAGCATTTTCAGTCCCTCAGCCCAACACAGATTTTTTTTTTTCTCTGCATTTTTTTGCGTTTTTGAGTGAAACGCTGTGAAGCGTTGTCGTGTAAACAGCCCCCTCAGTCCCAATCAGAGTGTGTCTCTGCCAGGACCTCACAGCAGGAGGCCTGTGTCCTCCAATCAGCTGCTGGCTGCTCACCAAACCATCTCTGCAGAGCTGCTGCAGCTGTAATCACGACGCGTCCTGATTATTTACAGGGCCGTCAGAAATAATGCAGCGACTCCTCGCTCTGCACAAACAAGCACAAACAGAAATAAAGATGAGATGTAGGGGAGCTGCAGCCTGGGAATGTCTCTAATTGTTTGTCTCCATCAGCCTCTGCGGGAGTTTCCTCAGCGAGCGGCTCAGCTCGTCCGAGAGCGTGCACGATAAGATTCATGGCAGGTAACTGGAGATGGAGCCATTTGTGCTGCCAGCTGCAGCTAAATGACTACTGACTGCAGCTCCTCGTCCTCCATACGCAGAGGAGAGAGAGAGACAGAGAGAGAGAGAGAGCTGCAGGGAAACACAGGATGCTTTCTGTAACATATCAGGTATCAGGTAATCCCAGCGCCGCAGGATTAAGAAGATTAGCTACACTCTCTGATTGGAAATGAAGCTGATGTTTCTGTGCTGGGTTTAGCTCTGCAGGTTGTGCACCGCATTCAGATCAGAGACTCAAACCTGCAGGAGGGAGAGAAGAAGAAGAAGAGAGCAGCAGAGGAGATGTCACGATATGCCTCAGTTTACAAAACAGTTAGTTGAGTCTTCATTCCAGTGAGACCCAGCTGGTGTGTTTTTATTTTCATGCGCTTAGGAAAAAAAATTGAAATTAATCGGCCGAAATTTTTGATAACTTTATAGATCTGTTAAACTACCACTGAGTCTTCTGACTGCAGAGCCACTCTTTTTCACATTTGTATCATCCTTTTTCTCCCCAACAAGAGTTTAAGTAAACCCATCTCAAACCTGTACGCCTGTTGTCATGGCAACCTGGTCACCAATTCAGCTAAAATGCAGATTTTAACTTGCAAACCAACTCCAACCTGTTGACTCCTGGTCTGTCTCTGCTCATCATGTCTGTTTGTTGTTGTAGTCCAGATAAATACCATCTGGTTTGAACACGCTTTGTTTTATTTTGAAAGTCACTAATTGTTTTTTTTTTAGGTAGTTTCTGTGCACAACTTCCTGTCCCGCTCAATCCTACCAATGTTGAATTGACACGTCACGGCTCTGTCATCCAATGAAAATAGGATGGTTGTGGTTGTGTTTTTTTAACGCAGGCTGTAAATATGTTTTTTAATACCATGATACCAGCTTCTAGCTGATTCTCCATGAACAGCAACTTTTAGCGCTTCCACATCGGCTTCATTTTTCTCTGCTGGATGTCGTCCTTTGGTTGCGACCTGCTGGCGTGCTGCCAGACTGCAACGGAACAGACCCAGTGTGAGTTGAACCAGACTTTTTTTTTTTTTTTTTTTTTTTTTTTTTTTTTTTTTTTTTTTTTCCCCTTGTCTGCATATGTCCTATAGTTGAACACTGTGTCCAATGCCAACGTTTAAAGACCAATGCATTTTTTTATTATTGCAGTGAAGCATAGATAGTTATGATTCATTGCCATCAGTGACCATCACCAGCCCTCCCTGTAGGCTACTCCATCAAATTAAACTTTATTTATTCCCCGATGTGAGCTGGAGGGGAGGGCCGTGCTATACCACAGTGTGAAGGAGGGGAAATTAGTGACAGATAAGACGAGACAAGACAAACAGGAAAGAGGACAGACGAGGATACAAAGAGGGGGAAAGGACAGACAGGGAAAAGGGCAAACAGGTAATGTTGATGATATTAAATAGCAGTCCAAGTGCTGTGTTGTTCTAAGTAAAATTCAAGGAGTGACAACTGTAAGAAAGCTCGGGAATGTCAGAGAAGTGGGATCCCAAAAGAAGTGCATGAACCAGCAGATACGAGAGACGGAGGGGGCATGCGTTTCACGATAGAGTGAAGAAGTGCCAGAAGTGATTCAGCATGTTCTGATGGGACACACCACCTGTCTTCGGTGAGTCCCAACAGGAGCATGCGTACTTATGCAGGCATGTATGTGGGGTGATCACCGAAGTCCCAGGTTGACCATTCCCTGCAATACCTAGGGGCCCAGAGACACCCCCGAGAGGCCAGGACATCCAAGACCCACCACCAGGGCCCCGGACGTCACCCAATCCAGCAACAGCCCCCGGACCCAGAGGGGGGCCAACCCCCATCACCCAAAGCACCGAGGGTGACACTAAGGGGGCCGCTGGGGGAGGAAGGTCCGCGCCCAGCATCCACCCCCAACCAACCCCCCATCCACCCGGCCCACCCCACAGCCCCCATACCCCCATACCCAGCCGCCCCCCCACATCCCCCACGGCTGGACCGGGGCCCCCCAGCAGCCCAGGAGCCAGATGTCCCAGGACCGAGCGCCCTCTGGGGACCTAGGGTGGGCGGGACAAGGGTGGGCGGGACAAGGGCGTGCAGTGTTGAGGCCAGGAGCACACTCCGCCCCCCCCTTGAGGAACCCGTCCCGGAGGAGCACAGGAGACCACCGCCCACGGGCCCAGGGAAGCGCCCGGATCCACCAACACAGAGCGGCACCCCACAGGTAGCCACCCATAACGAGACCAGAGCAAGCTAGTTCGGGGACCCGGTACCACAGTACACCAAGGGGCGTACGACCCCACAGGGCCAACCCGCCCCCAAGGGGCCACCCCAGCCACCCCCCACAGACACTCGGGGCCAGCCGCACTGAGAGGCCCCCGATGCCGACCCACCAGATGGAAACATGCTCACCAGCATAGAATCGTGGCCAGACAGGGCCAGACCCCACTGGCCCTACCAAGCCTAAACTAGTGTTCCACCCCTTGTCCCACCCTGTTAATATGCATCTTTGCTTCCAGACAAAGATGCATTATCCCTTCACCGTGACTAAGTGTGTCCCTACTTGTGAAGTTGTGCATTAGGAGAGGGAAGGTTGGCGGAGTGGGAGCCCACCGGTCCCCACTCCCCCGCCCATCCAAAACAGGTGAATGTTTGTTTTGCATTAAAAACAGAGGGAAGGTCAGGCAGGAGAGAGGTGAGCAGGGAAGGGCCCCAGCCTGTGACAGACTGGAGCCCATTCCTACGGCCCCCTGTTCCCATCCTCACCCTCCCTCAATCTAGTGTATGTGGTGTAATTAAAAACTGGAGGACAAAAAGGGCAGGAGGGTGAGGTAGTCCCCTCCCTACCTCCCCTAACTCCAGGAGCCCTGAGTGTTGTGTGCCCCCCCCCCCCATCCCCACACACAAAAAAAAAAAAAAAAAAAAAAAAAAAAAAAAAAAAAAAAAAAAAACAAAGGTGCAGTGTACAAGAGTGCAAGGTGAAAAGGTGAAGTGTGAGTAAGAGGCAAAGCCAGCAAGGACCAGCCCCGTCCGTCAAGACACCATGCAGGAGCCTGGGGGTTGACATCGAAAAGCCCCCCCCCACACCAAGCCCCAGCATCCACAGAAGACGACCAAGATGGCCCCCCACGAGCAGGCAAGCACAGCAGGGGCACCCCCACCGGCGAACCACAGCACCAGAGCCCCGGACCCAGCAGGTGCCCCAGACCCATCACAGGACAACCACCCATAGGGCACCGCCCCCCACAGGAGGACCGCGGGACCTCCACCCGGGCCCCAGCCGGCAAGTCCCCCCCAGCCCACTCCGGGCCCCGACCTGTAAGGAAGGCAGAGATGCCATCGGGCAACCCTGCCATGAGGGAGCCAATACCCCACGGTTGCCCTGACGCCCTGTCCCGGCCCACGTTGCCACATGGGCCTACGTGGCACGGGGACAGTGACCCCACCCAGAGGGCGAGACAGGCCCCAGGGTTGGACCCCTAGGCCGGCTGGGGACCCACAGTCCCCCCGCAGGGGCAAGGGGGGGGGCGGGTAGGCAAGGAGGAAGGAGGAGGGAGGGAGACCACAAGGCGGACGGCAGGGAGGAAGGGGCATGGACGCACCGCGGACAAGCCCCTCACCCCACAACCCCCAGGGCCAGCCAAGGTGCCCCAGTGTTGGAGTGGCTAGCATCCCCCTCCAGATCCCACAACTGCGCACGGACCCGGTAGCCCCGGGGCACAGGCGGCAAATCGCTGAGCACCCCCACCTCAGGGAGGGAAGACGCCAGGCCATCAGGTTCCACAGGGCAGTGGGTCAAGTCTGGGGTTGTAGGTGGAAAGAAACCCCCCCACTACCTTCACCGGAGTATACTCATCTTTTGGTAGTCCTGGGGAGCTGTATTAGTTTCTTTGGAGAAAGCAGTGCCAGTTAGTTTAGTGGTTATGTATGTGTGTTTGTGTGTGTGTTTGGGGGAGGGGAGTATTGGCTGACAGACAAGGAAAAGGTGCTAGTGGATTCAGACATGCAAGAAGCCAATTAAGAGTGACCAGTATGAACAATGATGTTCTGCTATATTGATAAGAGGGGAAGCCAAGTTTTCCAGGGAGATGTAATCAGATAAGAGGTTCTTCCATTGGGCTAGATGTATGGTGTTTCTTGATTTCCAGTTCATGAGGACAGTTTTCTTGGCGATAGTTAGTGCCACAAGAAGTAGTCTACTGTTACTTGCATTAAGATCAAGTGAAGACAAGTCACCAAGTAAGCAGAGTGAGGGGGACAGTGGGATGTGGCTCTCCATGAAGAGGGATA
Organism: Labroides dimidiatus; assembly: GCA_030710495.1. Taxonomy (NCBI): domain Eukaryota; kingdom Metazoa; phylum Chordata; class Actinopteri; order Labriformes; family Labridae; genus Labroides; species Labroides dimidiatus. The sequence goes on along the minus strand of CM061149.1, from coordinate 2,668,340 downwards.
GTGACTGAGTGACTTCTTTCCAAAACTGTTTGATGGGTGTACAGTGCCAGGTGGCGTGAATATAGGTGTCAGGACAACTTTGTGTACAATAGGAACATATTTCTGATGCGAAACCCATTTGAGACATTTTTTGTGCAGTGTAGTGAGTTCTGTGAATGATTTTGTATTGGATGAGCTGTAGATTTGCATTTTTGGTCATAAAATAGATATTTTTTAAGATTGTAGCCCAGAATTCTGCATCCGGAGCAATGGAGAGCTCTTGTTCCCATTTATTAGAAGGTAATGCAATAGTTTGGTCAGACTGTGTTATTATTTTATATATCTTCGAAAGAAGTTTTTTTGGAGAGAGGATATTAATGAGATCCTCAGATGAAGGGGGAAGAAACAAATTTATGGTTTTATTGTTCATCTTGGATTGAACAGATGATTTGACTTGGAGATACTGTAAAAAGCTGTTTTTCCCGATGCCAAATTTCTGGACCAGATGGTGGAATGAGACCAAGGTGTTATTATGAAATATATGTTTAAGATGTGTGATGCCTTTTTCAGTCCATGTGTGCAGGTTAAGTGGTTTCCTATTACTTAAGAAATCAGGATTATTCCAGATAGGAGTAAAATTTGATGGTGCAAGAGTACAATTTGTGGTTTTGTGGAATTTCCACCAGGCTGTCAGGGTCGAAGCTATTGTTGCTGCCTTGAAACAAGTGTGGCGCTTGATGGATTGACTGAGGAATGGGAGGTCTGAAATATTTATGTCTTTGCAAAATGTTTTTTCTATATCTAACCAGGTGTTATCTGATTTTATGGGGTGTGTCCACTTGTATATATATTGTAGTTGATTAGCCAATGAGTAGTGGTGGATGTGTGGAGCATCTAAGCCTCCTTGCGTCTTGGGTTTTTGTAGAGTTGTAAGTTTTATCCTTGGTGTTTTGTTCTTCCAGTAGAATTTAGTGAACATTGAATCTAAAGCCTTGAACCAGGTGAGCGTTGGATGAACTGGAATCATTGAGAAAAGGTAGTTTATTTTTGGAAGTATCGTCATTTTGATTGTTGCTATTCTTCCTAAAATGGATACTGGTAGGTTCATCCAGCGTTGGAGGTCATTGTCTATTGTTTTCAATAGAGGTGTGAAATTGAGCCCTATCAGTTCTGTCAGCCTGGAGGAAATATTGATACCAAGATAAGTGATGTGACCTTTGCATGGAGGGATGGGTGATACCGGGGCTACAGCGATCGATCGGGTGTTGCGTAATGGAAGGATTGAGGATTTGTTCCAGTTTATTGAGTAATCTGAGATCTTGGAGAATGATTTGATGAGGTTAATTGTTTCTTGCAGAGATAACTGAGGGTCTTGTAAAAATAGTAAAATGTCATCCGCATACAAACTTATTTTGTGCTGCATTTGGGGCGTTTGAATTCCTTTAATGTGGATATTCTGGCGGATGGCTGCAGCAAGGGGTTCTATGAAGATGGTGAATAGAGAAGGAGAGAGAGGGCATCCCTGCCTTGTTCCCCTGTGCAGTGTAAAACTTTGTGAGGTTAATCCATTGGTGGTGACAGTAGCAGAGGGAGCCGTGTATAGAGTCTTGATCCAGTGAATAAATGAATCCCCAAAACCAAATTTTTCTAGTGTGGAGAAGAGAGTTTTCCAGTTTACCTTGTCAAAGGCTTTTTCTGCATCTAAGGTTGCTATGATGGTGTCTTCCTGTTGTAATGATGCATAATGGATTAAGTTGAATAATCGACGCGTGTTATTGGATGCCTGTCTGCCTTTGATGAAGCCGGTCTGATCGTGGTGAATTATGAAAGGAGTTATTTTTTTCTAACCTGTGTGCTAGGGCTTTGCTTATGATTTTTATATCTACATTAATTAAAGAGATTGGACGATAATTTGTTGGAAGAGTGGGGTCCTTGTTTGGTTTATGGATAAGTGAAATTTCAGCTGTATTCATATGTGCTGGAAATCTAGATTTTTGTTTTATTTCAATAATTGTTCTCATGAATAGTGGGGATAGAATAGGCCAGAAGTGCTTGTAAAATTCAGCAGGAAAGCCATCAGGACCTGGTGCTTTGTTGTTTGGCATGAGGTTTAGGGCTGTGGAGAGTTCTTTTTCTGATATTGGTGAGTCTAGTGCCTTGGACTGTTCTGGATCAATCTGTGGGAGTTCAATATTATTAAGAAATAAGTCAATGTCTTCCTGTTTTGGTTCGTTTTCAGATGAGTACAAGTTAGCATAAAAGTTTTTGAAAATTTCATTTATTTCCTGTGGTGAATTGGTAGGCTCCCCTAATGAGTTCTTAATGGTTGTGATCGTTGTCCTCTCTTTGTTTCGTTTAATAAGATTAGCTAAATATTTACCTGACTTATTGTTATGAAGGAAATTTTCTTGTCTGAGTCTGTGAATTAAAAATTGAGTTTTCTTATTTATGATCTCATTCAGTTGGAACTGATATTTTCTTAACTCTTTCTGGGTTTCTTCTGTTGGGTTGCTTGCATTCAGTGTTTCTAGCAATTTTATTTTTTGTTCTAGTTTCTCTTCTTGTTCCTTTTCCTTTTTTTTTTTATGAACGGAGAATGATATGATTTTGCCTCTCAGAACTGCTTTACTTGTTTCCCACAGAATGGTGGGTGAGGTCTCTGGGGAATCATTTATTTCGAGGAAGGAGGCCCACTCTCTCCTGAGATAGCTATCAAACTCTGGGTCTTTAAGAAGAGATGAGTTGAAACGCCATTTAGTGAAGCGTTTAGGTTGGTTAATAGGGTTCCACCTAAGTTGAACCAGACTTGAATAGAGACCTGTCTAATCCGGTGCAGTGACTGCACGGAGCAGGACTGGAGATGCATCTGCTGTATTTCAGCTGTGAGATGAATCAGAGCGTCCTCTTCACGCGACTCCAGAGCAGCAGGCAGAGCTCTGACTCTCAGACGTTTAAAGGCGCAGTTTGAGAGGACACTTCACTCTGATCCAGTTTGTGTTTCTGGAGTCGTTCCTGCACACCGAGGTGATTTCTGAGAGCTGCTCCTCTTTCTCTGATTTCCTCCTGTTAGGATGATGCACGTTGAAGTGTCTGCCCTCTTTTGATCACTCATCACTAAATGATCTGTGTTTGAAGGCTGCTCTGTTTAACGGAGCGTAAATGCGTCAAATGTTTTTCCATCCGTGCTTCCTCACAGCCAGGGATGAAATTAGCTCCAATTAGGGACGAAGGATCCAGGGAGGAGGGGGTCCAGAGAAACGCAGAGCTGAAAGCATGTTTTCCTGCTTTTGATTAGCAGCAGAGTTGTTTCTTTGCCAGTTGACAAAGTAGAAGCATTAAAGATTCATACACAGGAAATCATCTGTAAATCTCTGTAATGATTCATGCATATTTAATAAAGCTCCAGTAAAAACCCGGAGCCCGGCTGCAGAGCCCATCCATCTCCCGCTTCACGTGATAACGAGCGGAGGAGCTGCAGCAGCCGGCCTCCTCTCTGCAGCTGGAAGGCTTCATCTCTCACAGCTCCTCCTCAGATGGATGAGAGCCGCGGCCTCGTAAACAAACCTTTCTGCTCCGTCTCTAAGAGGACGCATTCCTCTGGAGCTAACAGAGCGCTCTCCATCAGCACGTCTCTGTTCGCTTTGTTATTCTGCACGTTAAAGAATGACGTTACAACACAGGCTCAGCTGCTCTGCTGTGGAAACCAAGGCAACAAGTGACACGCTGTCCACGACAGTTAATGCCGGATTAATCCTCAGCGGGAACAACAAACATCCTCCAGATTTCAGTGTGAGCGCTTCGTGTGTGGCAAACTTTTCCATTAAAATTCAAAAGACGAATAAGACAACGGCTTGCCAAGAGCTGCTGGTTTTACTCCGGGTGACCTCGCTGCGCTGCGTGGGAGGATCACCTTTTTTTTTTACTCTCAGCAGCTGAAGAGTCAAAGTCTGAAAATCAGCTGCGTTGTGTTTTTATCCCCTCAGGGATGGAGAGAGGGTCAACGAGAGAGAGGAACTTTCTCACCTCTGCAGATGAACATGCCGGACACTTTACTCAGTTTACTGTGTTCACTAAGAGGTGAGAGAGCTGTTTACACCTCAGCTGCTCCTGAGTCCACAAAACCTGTGCAGGAGGGAACAACAGCACAAACCAGGTCCAGAGGTTAAAGAGGGGCCTGTCGTGTTTCTGACTCTTTCACAGACAAACAGGAAGTTCAAATGTTGGACGTTGATCCTAAACGTGGTCAAAGTTTCAAACTGTGAGGTCACCGTGTGTCGGAGTAATCCCAGATTTGAGTCACAGAATGACTCAATCTGTGACATCACTGATTGTGAGCGTCATAAACTAACACCGACCAATCAGAAACGTCCTGCTCTGTTCTTTGAGTTCCTAAGTGCTTTGGAAGGCTCTTAAAGAGACAGTAGCAGTCAAAGAGGCAAGTGATGGGAAAAACAGTTCTTTTCAGTGCACTGAATCATTAGAATCAGTTCAGTGAAGTGATTCTTTCACTGATTCGTTCACTGAATCATTCAGTGCTTGTCGCAGCATTTAATAAGCTGACACACGGCCGAACGAGTTCTGTTCACGATCATACTCACGAAACAGCCACTGGTGAGAATTCAGAGGGATAGAGCTACATTATGCAAACTGACAGCACATAAATAGCGATAAGAGAGAGTTTCACTCAAAAACGCAAAAAACACAGAGAAAAAAAATCTGCGTTCACACGGAAACGCTGAGGGACTGAAAACGCTGTAGTATGCATATAAGGCCTGTAGGTGGCGATATAACTGAAGAGTTTATTGGTAGTCTGCCGCCGAAGCAGAGGTGGGCTGATCATCTGGTGTTTATATTAAATACATCTTATCTGAGTGCAGAAGTGGAGCAACAGACAGTGGCGTTTTCTCCCGGAGGTGTAGAAGATTTTTTCACAGAGAAAGATGAGTGCAGCTTGCTGAGTTCTCAAAAATGCAACACGCTCACTATAGACTCCAGTTGTCTCTCAGAGCGCAGAAAAAGTCATAAATTTGTTAACCTTTGACCTTTTGAGACGCCATTCAGACTGGCCTGGCCACGATGCTGAGGCTCGCAGACATCTGATCTTCGATGATCAGCTGGACCCTGAAAGAGCCTTGTCTTATAACTCATAGATGCATTAACCAACATTGGAACAAAAGTCAACGGAAGAAAAAACCTGTTGCAACCAGATTCAGAATCAAAGTTTACAAGCAAACTCCTGATGACACCTTTGATTAAAGCTCAATTTGATTCACAGCAGAATCTTCAGTATGACCACAGCAATCAGTCTCTATTCTTAACCCCTGCATCGAACAGGAAGTATCTTCCCACCATATAGGGAGCTAACCTAAAGGAGACTTGTCTTTTGACAGAGATGACCAATCCGGAGACAGGAGCGAGGAGAAAATAACCGTCCTCTGGGTTATAAGAATGCTACTTGTTGATCATGTTTTCAGTTGCTTGGGGTGATCTGCAGAAGCTCTCAACTCATTTACTTTGTTCAGATTTGCCTGCTTTGAATAAAGTATCTCGGATTTAACTGACCGGCCTCTTCTGATGATTGGACTCCTCGTGTGTTTTACTCTTTTTGAGTGACGTAGTTGTAACAAGAACAGTTCAGTAAGTTTAGCCTGTCAGATTCAGGGCATCACCTGGCCTGCTGTCAAGACACGAGAAACTCCACGAAAAAGGCTGAAATTCAACAGAGGCCGAGGGAAGCCATGCTTCCTCTCTTTTTTCAGACTGTAGCTGTGTTTTAATAAAAATACTCCTTTTAACAGTTTCGATAATTCTGTGTTCTGTCGCTGTCGTCTCTTCCTTATTTCTCTCCTCTACTTACTGAGCATTTTACAATGTGTACAACAGCGCCCTCCTAAATGTTATGATGGAATGAGTGGTGAAAACACGGTATTGCGCACTGTTGTCCACAGGGAGGCCGGGCCGAGTTGGCGTCCCTTTGTGAAAAAAATCAAGAATGATGAACCAATCAGATGAGGCTGTCGTCATGACGCTGCTCATCTGTGATTAGTCAAGACTGTGTCAAGGGAAGCCACCCCGTCTTTGGCCTCAAACCAATCAAATCACAGGTGTCGTCATCATCGAGCCGCTGAATGAAAAGGAGGGAGATTAGCATATTTGTGTTGGCGCTGTTCATGAAGCGGCCGGTTGTGTATTCGAGTGGGCGGTTGTGTAGATTAATAAGATGTTTAAGCTAAGTCAAGAGGACAATGTGTGTGAATGAGTGACTGGGGGGGGGGGGGGGGGGGGGGTCTTTTTTTAGTCTTTTATGTACCCAACTCCCTATAAAACATACAGATTAGAGGCTTTGTCTCACTTGGCTTCCTCAAAAAAAAATCCCCACACCACGCCACTGGCAACAGATGAACGTTTTGTTGAAAGGCAGTCAGCAGATTCAACAGCACAAGCACAACATGGTAAGTCCGCCATTTAACCGTTGTTGTTGTCCGGTTAACAAAAGTTTCCACAACGAAAGTGGAATGCGCACGTGCAAAACGGAGTGTGACATCTAGAAAAATTCCACTCTGGAGGGCGTTTTAAAAAAGTTGCGTTTTAGGTCGGTTGAAACGGCGTTTCCGTATAAACGAGAGGCCGAAACTCAACAAAACTTTTGCGTTTCACCCTGATACCGTTGTCGTATAAAGGTGGCCTATGTCAAATAAAGTTTTTGTGACTTTCTCGATTTTGGAGACATGAGAAGGAGCTTTAGAGGCGGGCTTGAGCGACACAGGGCTCCCAACCAACCCCGCCCTGTTGCTTCAGTCGGTACGTATCACTGACATAAAAGAGAGAGGGAGGGCGACTCTTACAGTTGAGAGAAAGACAGACGAGATGAGAGAGAAGAACGCAACTGAAATTCAGAAATGAATGAATCTTTTCAGCAAGTGATTCAGTTCATTCATCAAGATGATTCATTCGTTTTGAAGGAATCGTTTATGAACAACACATCACTGAAAGAGGCCACGCCCTGTAATTCTACCTCCCTGGAGTCAAACTCTAGTGGACACTCAGGGGACTCAGCTTGGATCAAATTCTTTCCTCTGGTTTAAGAAAACCACGTCAAGTAAAAACCTTTCTCTCTTTCTCACTGGTCAGCTCTGATCCCTCCGTGTGAAACGTCTTCTTCATTTTGAGGAAATCATGCAGCCAGAGCGATGAATCCTGACTCATTTTTGTTGCACTCCAATAATTTAAAATCAATTTCTGCCAGCAGAAATAATAGAAGCAGCTCCGCCAATTACCTCCAGTGCGACTTTGTTTGGAGTCCCATTCATCCCAACATGACGGATGTTTGACGGACGGATAATAAAGTCAGTCAGAGGTCGCTCTTCATTATAACTCATCCTGACGTGTGGCTCTGTAAGTGTCAGCGGGGCTGTTTGAAATATGAGGAGAGAGTCTGAGACGGTTTGATTTAGAGACCTGACATCCTGCCCGAGTGACAAACCGACTTATCTGCTGATAAATTCAATGTGAGGAACCTTAAACTTCCAAATGAACCCAGACCCCATGAACCCGGACATGAAGACAGACCTCCTGTGTGGAGCACCGAGATTTTAGAGGAATCAATGAGACTTTACACACCAGGTATCTTTGTTTCATCTTCGTGAGCCCGCTGAGCTCCCAGGACGGCAGACAGAGAGCACGCAGCTTCAGCTGGCCATTAATTCTTTGAGTCTGTTTGTTACTGAGGAGGATGGAGAGCTGACTCATTTTACAACACGTCCAGCTTTAACATCATTTCATTCCTGCAGGAGAAAAACACAAACAGAAGGTACGATGACACGGAGATGAAACAAACAAACGACACAGAGGGATACACATCAGGAAGGATTACTCACGGTCACATTCAGGGAAACAGAAAGGGTTCGCTGTGTCTCATTCGGGCTGTTTCTCCCACAGATGCTCGCTGTGACACATCAAAATAATCCTTAATCCTGCAACATGACGCCGCTTTGCATCTGTTTTTATCAGAAGTTCAGTTCACACATGCACTATCAGGAGGTAGAGCATGATGTCAGTAGGAACTGAAATATTCAAAAGATCAGAGTCAGACAAAAGGTGCTTTTCAACCAGAGGTACCAGGAACTTTTCTCGTAGACACTAAATGTCCCTGTGGCTGATTGTGGTCCAACACCTCCAGACCTGTAGAGGGCAGTAAGGCAACAACAAAGACCTTTCAGTGAAAACGAAGCCCTTGAAGGAGACCATAGACTGTTTAATTAATGGACGTAGTCTCTGTGACGTCGCGCGTCTGTTTCTGAAACAGAATTTTGAAGCAAGTCGGTTGGTGTAGCCATACTGGAAATTGGATTTGAGTCTCCACACTAACAGCAACAGAGCGCCCGGCTGAACTGGGCCTCTGATTGGGCAAACTTGTGATCTTAATATCTTCTAAACTGCCGAGTTAGAAAAAAACTCACCCCCTGTATAGTTGCGAAATAAGCGATTCAGACGGGGGACATTTTTAGTACCAGGCTGTAAACATGTTTATTTCTGCTGTTAAAACGGCTTTTTTTGTCTTGGTGTGTTTGTGACTTCCTGTTCTTCTGGAGCCAGCCTCTAGAGGACACTCCACCAACTGCAGATTTCAGCACTTCAGCATCGTCTCATGTTTTCAAACCAGAGGCCGGTGCTTGAAGGAGACAGACAAGCCGACATCATCGTATGTGATGCTACAGTTAGCCTGTTAGCATGGAGGAGACTCAGCTTGTGCTAGTCTTGATCGAGCTCTGAATAGATTTATCGAATCAACGTGTAGAACGTGACAAGCTCTAGAGACAAAGAGGATTCAAACCTCTGGTCATAAATGACATCATCCTTGAGTGGGACAGATGAAGGAACATTGAGGATGAACATTCTTGATCCTCAGTGATGGAGCTGGAACATGAGCTGAAAAATGATCTGTGACGCATGGAGGAGAAATAAAAGCGACTGCAGTACACCTCCAGACCAGCAGAGGGCAGTAACACAGAGACGAAGGCCGTACAAACAGAGACGATGAGGCCTAGAGACAAAAAGGATTCAAAACATCTGAAATGCTCCACTTAATGCAAGAAGACGGATTTTAAAATCCACAGCAGAGATGGAGCCGTGTTTGAGCTTCAAAAGGAGCCCGTTGGTTGAGAAGGAAGCATTCCCGAGGACTTCATCTGTGTTTGAACAGCTGTTGTAAACTGGATATCCACTGAGGTCTCCACTTCACAGGGTCACTATTTAAACTGGAACACCGGGAGCTGACTGACACATTCACACTATCAGGCTCAAAGAAGACCATTGATTAGGAGGTACTAAACCAAGTCTATCCCAGCTGAGGGTCATCAGAAACAATTGACTACCGATGAAACTAAATTTAGACCTTTGTTCCAACTGTCAGAATGCAGTTTTTCAAAAGGTTCCTGGTTCCTGTGGAAAGTTCCTGCTGTTGAAAGGCGCCTCATGATGATGGTTTTTGAGTGGCTGCATCAACGAATGACTGGAGATCAACACTAACATTTTTCAGGGACTTACAGGAAAACTTTCAGGTAAAGTCAGGGCAAAAAAATGTGTCTGTTTGTGTCCACACATGCAGCTAGCTGTGGAAACAGTTTGATCAGGTGGTGTGATGACTTCTGCAGCAGCTCAGTTAGTGACTTAGTGAAGGTAAGGAGGGACTATTAGTGCACATCTCACCCTAAACATGCAGGAGAGGCTGAGGCTTGTGATGAAGAGAGCATCAATAGAGGAAAAGAATAACATCCATCAGAGAATGATGGATGTTATTCTGAAGCTGATTTCTGATTTCCAGAGGCTGAGCAGACTCCGCTCCACGTACCCAGACTGAAGTAAACATCCCTCAGACTTACTGTACAAAGAGGCCACTGCATGTTTCAGATTGATTTCCATTCGCACCGACAGACGGCTCTCTGCAGGGGCTCTAACACTGCAGGAGGCCGTGTGCTCATATTCTGCTTCATTTACAGTCACCTGAAACTGAACCTGAACCTGCTGCGATGCGAGCTCAGCTGGGTGCAGATGTTCAGATTTCCAGAGGAAAGTCTCTGAGTTTATCTGTGACTGTGCAGAGGATAGCCCAATCACAGGGCTGACACAGAGACAGACAACCTCTCATGCACACACTCACACCTACGGGCAATTTTGCTTCACTATGCAGCCCAGATGTGTGTTTGTTTTGAAAAATAAATGGAGATCAGATCTTCTTTTCAAGACTACTTTTCTTTGTTCAAGACGACTCTTTACTGGATGCAAAGCGACAAGGTATTTGTTCGTAGTTACATGACACTATTGACAACCATCAAACTTTGTAAACTCGGTTTGTAGTTTAGTTTCTAGAAGGTGAGCAGACTCTCTGTTCAGTGTTCGTAACGTAAGTGAATCCTGGTTCTGTCCTACCAGAGCTCATCTACCAACTCCAACCTCACCAATCAGTGCTAACGTGACCTCACTCTTCATTTTATTGACAGACTCTCAAGTTTGATCAGAATAACTGCTGCATGTGGGCTGGAATGAACATTATCACAAACAGTTTAGCCAGTGTTTTAGCCTTTAGCTCATGTTTTAGCCTTTAGCTTGTGTTTTAGCCTTTAGCCTCTGCTCTATCACTCTCCCGTTTAGCTTTCTTCTTCTCTTCTGTCCTTTTTCTGTCGGTCAGTTCAGCTCCAGTCTCAACCATCCCGATTAAATTAATCACAGAAATCATTTTCATCAAAGAAAAACACAGATCTCTCTTCTCACTGCTAAACTTTTTCAGCCAGCATGGTGTTGTTCTGGGGACTTTGACGTGCTGTAAATCAATCCAGTTCTAATCACTAATCAGAAATGTGTCATTTTCAGCTTTGGCCAATAACACTTTTTTTGTCTGAATTACATAATTTCGCTTCTCTGTTACTGAGTTTCTTACCGATCCCTCCTGGTCTCATGTTCCTCTCTTCTTCCTCTGAGCTCAGTCGTCACTCTCACAAACAGCTCTGAGACTCTGTTCGCTCTGTTTCTAGGAGAGTATTTAATCCTTTGCACAAGCTTAAACAGCTGTTAGTGTCTTTTTGTAACATTTTCACGAGTTTAGCGACTGCACAGTCAGAGCTCGCAGCTCCACCTGCTACCTGAGAGGATGTGTGAGGACTCGGAGGTCACAGACATCATGAAACGGGTGTGAAAAAAAGAAAGCTGCAGGATGTGAAGCAGAGAGAATCTCAAAGTGCTGTGTGATATGATGTGTTGGTGTGAATAAATCCACTCTACGTCTCACTGAAACCCGTCTGTGTGCTCATTAAAGCGTCTACCATCAGGCTGCAGATAAATCTGGATCCAGGGATGGTTCCTGGGAGTGATGTGGATGTTTTAAGTCAAACGCTCTCAGAGCACTCAGCCTCTAATTGTGTTTTTATGTGACCCACAGTGTGATGATCCCCTCTCTCCATTTTCATTACAGCCCTGCTCACAGACAGCTCTCAGGTCCCCGACTGCCACAGACTGAAGCTAAAGGCTGATTTATCGGCTCCCCGTCTGTCAGATCAGCCGTCCTGAGAGGGTCACCTCGCTAAATATCACCTCTCAGCCCGACAGCAGAGAGAGAGAGTAAACAGGGACAGTTAGAGGAGCTAAAGACGCAGTTATTTATCCCTGAAGGATGAACTCAGAGCTTTAGGTAAAGGACAGCAAATATCACCTTCACTGACAGGATCCATCTCAGAACCAGGAAACAACACGATAAGCAAAGGAATCAGAGGGAACACAGGTGAGCTGTTTGCTCTGCTTCAGGTCTTATCAGGCTATGCTAAGCTAAGCTAATTAACTGTTTCAATGGGTATATTATGATTTTTAATTGATTATTTAGTTGTTTTTTTTAAAGTCTAATCAAAGGCAACCCACGTACATTAAATTGTGCTAACTAAATGTGCGCAGAAATGATTCCTAGAGTGTTTGCTGCTGCCCCCTGCTGGTCATGGAGGGCACAAGGGGCAACATCTGCATCAAGTAGCTATCTGTTTGAGGGTGGAGGGAGAAAGACCGGAAATCACATACACAACAAGCCAAAAAAAAAAACCAACAACAAACTTTTATGGCTTAAAAAAACATGTTTACACTGTATGGGAGTGATTTTTTTCAAACTCAGTGGTCACTTAAATTGATGTTCAACTTTTTTTTTTTTTTTTGAGTAAATAGGGTTTTTTTTATATTGCTTTGTTTGCAACGTTTATTGTGTGTCTTTGTATGTAGATTTGTTATTCTTTTATGTTTAGATAAGAGAACCAAAAAATTAAATCAATTTATTTATATCTTTATATATTTGGTTCTTTCTGTCAGGAACAATAACAGGGAGAAACAAATCGTTAAATATAAAGAGCAGCAATTTATTTATTTACTTAAAGAAATAACTTTCGATATAAGAAGCTGGAATGAGACTCTTTTAAGTGTCTTTTCTGTGTGAATATTCAAAAAGAGAGATTTAAACAGACGATAGGAACCTTGTTTCAGTGGGATTAGTTCCCGCACGGCGCTCTGTTTTGAAGCACCGTTTCTCTCCCTGTTTGGATCTGAACATAGATTTGAGAATTGAAATCATCTTTATACCCATAAATGATCAAATAAGTCAGACACAGGGGGTTAAAGATGATTCCTTACACAGTCAACATCAAGCTGGCTGCCCGGACGTTGACTGGGACCCTCAACCTTCAAAATAAAAGCGCAGTTGACTGGTGAGTGAGCCGTTAGCACGTTAGCAGCTAGCATGTAAACACAGAGGCTGAGTACAGCCTGATCCTCATTCACTGCAGGGTTTAAATATCATTCATTAAGAGGTTCATTCGCCGAGTTTTAGAGTCCGTGTCCTGATGAGTGTCAGTGTGAAATAAAGCGGTGTAATAATACAGATTTAATCCAATAGTCAGATACACACAGAGGCTCCTTGAGGGGTCATGTGACCTGTGACATTCAGAGAGTTAACCTGCAGGCAAGTGGTTCCACATGATCCGAGAGCTCGAACAGCAAAGACTCAGTGCTTTATCTGTCCTCAGAGTTTCTGAATGTCGTGGAAAATATCCCCGTCCTCTCAGAGTCAGAGTCAGAGGTTATGGAGTGATGATCGATCACTGACGACCTTCAGATGATGATGATGATGATGATGGCGATGCTGGATGATGATGAATGTTTATGGATGAATTTTATCATTGATAATAGTAATAAAAATAAAAATAATAATAAAAAAAACACACATCCTGGACTTCCTGTGTATGTGTCTCACTGCATGTCAGTATGACATGTCGCTCTCATGTTGTTTCTTTCATTCAGATCTTTTCTTGTGTTGTATTTACACTCATATCCATCAGCATCATGCTGACCGAGAGACGTCAGAGGCTTTAAAATGTGTTTTTCTTCAAGGGTCCGTAATTCTGTATCAAACACAATCCAATGACTGTCTCTTACTGCAAGTTCCTGGAGCT